>MU227121.1:1474125-1520706 GCA_018584345.1 Thuja plicata | reverse complement strand
CACATAGACTCTTGATGAATGAACCAACTCTAATAATCTGCTCTGTACATCTTTCTTATCTTTTCGTATCATTCACACTTAGCGTGTCACCTTTGACTTGCTATAAGTATCTTCCTCATAGTATGAGTTCATGGGACCTATAAGACAACTCTTCATAATATCCTTGTTGGCTCTACTAAGCACACAAGCATTATTACAACCGCGCAAGTATAAACCAAATAGATGCGACGCTTCACTAAGTCGGCCTCACCAATTTAACTCTAACTTTGCAATCTTATTGAAACACGTTTGGCGTCTTTGGATCAATATCATCAACTCATAACTAATCATGAATATACACACACATATATAGAAGATAGGCGCAACTCAAGAAACACGTGATATACGTCGGCCCTAAACCGTTACACTTCCAGAACTGTAACTGCCAATAACAGAATTACATAAATTTACTGAAATATCATATATGGGTCTGCGTGCATGAACATAACATAATAAACATGTCAACAACATGTATCTATCCACGCAAGTCTTCATATCATGATTCTGATAAGTACATACAGAATTACTACTGTGTATTATATGTTGTCATCAATGACAAACATACAATCAATCAACTGCTCAGAATCAAATCTCCAACAGAACCTGCACATACCCTAATGTATGCTTACCGTGAAATTAATGCTTCAACAGATAGGCTGGAAAAATATGGTGTTAATTGCAACAAAATCATTACTTGGGAAGGGTAAATCTTAATGCCCCAAGATATATTTGTCGTTGTGTGATATGAAAGGACTATGAAAAAATTTGGCAATATCCTCAATAATTGCAATGGTGACAACTTTTACCTTAATTATGGAATGAGAACGTGCTTTTACGAAGGTGGAGTACATTTATATAATTCTAGTTCTCATGCTTTCTCATGCTTTGTAGGGTGTTTGTGTTTTGATTAAGTTGCATTTCTTGTTATCTCAAAGCTAGATGTCTAAGTTTGTTGTTGTGAATGATAATTCTAAGAGGATGGGAGGTGATCTTTGTAGGGAGGAACCAGATGACTACAGTATATGGGTTGTGGAGCCAAAATTCTGGAAGAATTTTTCAAAAGGAAAGATTACACCTTTCATGGAGTGCATAAGAGGGTATGATAAGGTCAAAGCAAAGATGGTTGTTCATAAAATCTATGAGCATTGGGCGATGGGCAATTTTTCCTTGTATGGGTGTAGGTTTAATCTCATGGCAGACCTCATTTCTACTGTTACAGGCATGGTGCATGATGGGTTAATCTTTTATCACGTTAGAAAGATCTTGGATGGCGCTGTGAAAACATTTCCAAAGGATGATAATGAATGAGTGATGATGGGTAAGCCTATTTTAGGGTATTATGAGATAGAAAAGATTAAAGAGTTGTAGAAGTATTTTCTCACTGTTATTATGAAGTGTGTGATGGTTGATGGGAGGTTTATGAGAGCTCACACCTACTACTTTGTTCTCTTGAACCACTTCTGGCATAAAAGAGGGTTTCACTGCCTTACTATTTGTATTGCTCATTAACGGATAACCTCAACAAATATATGAACAAGGTTAGTTCCCCGGTTGTTCACAATGGTCTCATTTTACTTATCTATGAGCACTGTAATATTTTGGCGATGAATGAAAATAAGAAGTTTCTATTATTGCCGATGAAGGGGAAATGAAAAATTTCCTATTGGGGATGGGGAAAGTTTGGGTAATCCTGACCTAATGCTAGCAAAAAATGTGAAAATTGATAAGAATTAGAAAAGGCCAAGGACACGAGTATGAATACTATTGAGGAGGAGGATGAAATTGGGGTTTATGCTAGAGAAAGGGATGATGAGGAAAAGGAAGAGGCCTCGGAGCAGGGGAAGGGAGAGGTGTATGGGGAAGAGCAAGATGAGAGGGGTGAAGAGGAGGGATAGGATATAGAGATTAATAAGGGCATAAAGCAGGAAATTGATATCCAAGTGAATCTTGGTTCTAATAAGCTGGAGGATGATCAAAAAAATTTGCTTAGTACCGAGCCTGGGTCGCTAAATATCTTCAAAAAGTATGAGAATTAGAGAGAGAAGACTCCAGAGCTGAATGTGGCTAAGGCTTCACCTTCCATGCAGCTGGTGGAATTTTGGGTGAAGGGTATCACACTGTTAATCTGGTTAACTATGATGACTCCATGGAATAGAACAACCAGCCGTCAAGAAAGGGATAGATGGGTCTTCCAGTTGGTTGTTTCTATATCAAAAAATGCTCTAAAGTACAATAGATGGATCTTCTAGTAAATCAAGAATTTAGTGACCACTAACCAGGAGCTAAAAGAAAAAATTAATAATTTGGAAGGCAAGGAAAACAACAGGAAGGGGAGGCTTGACAACTTGGAGCAGAAGATCAATGAGATATCCAAGAAGCTGGATAACAACGTTGTTACTCTGAGGAAAACCCTCCTAGCTTTCAATGAGGCTATGACTACTATGACCAGTAGTATGGATGCCCTTGTCAACTATCTTGAAGGGAACGACCCCTCAAAATCCATTGTGAATTTGGACAAGACTCTGATGATAATGTTGCCACTCCTCGTAGTTCGAGGAAGCGCACTGGGGTGAGTATGAAGAAGAAGGAAACTTTTGTTTCCAATGATGTCTTTTTTCTACGCGAGACTGTGAAGAAAATATCTAAAATTGGGGTAGAGGTTGAAAAATTATCAAAGACGTGTTGTAGGTGGCCTTGGGGGTTTTTTTTGGCTGGGTTTTTTTTGGGGTGGTGATGGTGTTTTGGGATGGCTTTATTCAAGGTTGATGGTGGCTCTATTCGGGGTTGAGGGTGTCAATGGTGTTTGTGGTCTGGTCTTTTCTGGGGCTTTAATGCATTATCTTTAGTTCTTTTGTAAAGGGTTGCGGGGCCCCTTCAAAACCCAATTTTTCTCTAATCCAAAACAACACAAGACTTAGTTGTAGTTGGAAGGGAAAAGAAGTAAGTTGTAAATGGTTATTCATGAAGGTTATAAGATAAATTATAGATTGAGTTAGGAGGAGAGAATGTAAAACTAGGGAATGCATAACATAAAATAAATATTCAAAAGATCTTAAAATATAAATTATAACTTCAAAAGATCAAATAAAAAAAGAAGAAAACTAAAATTATACAAAAACCCTAATTTTTATTATACATCTCTTTTATCAAATTTATTTATTAGTGATGAAAATTCCAAGAGTGTTAAGGAGGTAGTTAGATTAAATGAAAAAGAGTCTTAGAAGAAGTTCATGTAGGAACAAATATAATCCCTAGATAAAAAGAAAACTGAGAACTTCATATAAGGCTAAATTTGTAGCATAGAAAAGAGTTTAAAAATACATCCTCCATACTCTCCCAAGTGCCAAACTCAGTATCCACTGCCCTTACACAATCTACTTACTTTTGCAAGCAAACAATAATCACAAAATTAGAGCACACAACTCAATATATTTAGAGGGCTCATATACCAATCGAAGTATGGAATCGAGATCTTATATCAGTCTAAACAAGATTAGCAAAGTGAGCCACCCATGACATTTAGTTTTGCTGATGAATTCATGATATTAATGAATTCAATATATTAAAATATTTTAGAATAATCATTAGTCAGCATATTATTGAGTCATATTTTTGAAAATCTGATCTTTGTGACCCATAAAAGATATTGTTTTAGGGAATCAATTTTCCCACTGAAAATATGGCCTGACTTTGTATGAACTTTATCGTCCATTAGGGGAAGGGTTTTCAATCTATACAATTTGAGAAGAATGCGAGCTCTTGAAAGGGTTTCATCTCAAAGCACAACTTAAGTAGTTTCAAGCTTCATCCAATAGTGTAATGGTTATTTATAAATGAATTGGAAAGTATTAAATCAAATTCTACAACCACACCCACATCATCATTGCCTAGGAATCAATTATGGACATCCATGGATTTCTATCAATCATAAAAGAAAATAGTTTCATCAAATGTGGTAATCGCAACTGCATGGAAGACGTGTGCAGAATATAATAGCATAAAAACCTCTGGAAAATTATTTACATAATACCTCAAAGATATGTCATTCGTGGAATGAATGATTAGATTTGTTGAAAGGCTATAGAAATTTTGAAGTAAAAGAAGTAGTATTCACATAAGATATATTCTATGACCTTTATCAGCATCCTTACAATAGCATGTTAAAATCTAGTTTAACTTCTTTGGCAAGGAAGTCAGTTATATTAAATTATGGTTAAATTAGAAAAGATTAAAGTAGAGGGAGTTTTCAATTCGGGCCTCTTCATGACCCACCTTGTCCTCTTCTTTGAATTCATCATTTCATTTTCTGCAATATTTCTCACACATTCACTTTTCTTCAGGACTCTTGCTCTCAATTGTTCAGGACTTTCTTCTACTCATAACAATCTTTTTGAGTTTTTCTCAACTAACTGAGCTTCACTCCCTACTCACCCACTGGTCCTAGTACCTGACTGCCTCATATTCGATGGTCTCTCAGCACACTCAATACCACTAGCTCTGATACCATTTTGATGGACATTAAAATAAAAAATGGGACCTATGCATGGACTAATTTAGAATAGTAGGATTTACCAATATATAAGAAAAGCTAGAAAAATACTTCTTCAGAGGGAATTTCGCTAACTTTCAGTATAATCTCAAATTAGAAATCCTCCCAACTTTAGGATTAGACCATTTCCCAATCCAATTAATAATAATCGAGGAAGTAAGACTAAAGTGATGCCCATTCAAATTTGAAAACATGTGGTTGAAAGATGAAAACTTCATCAAGACATTAGAGAAGTGGTGGAAAGAAGAAAAATACATTTGGTGATTTTTTTTGTTTTATATCTAAACTGAAAGCAATAATTTGGAAAATACTTATATGGAATAAAGAACATTTTGGGAACATCTTTAAACTAAAAGATGAAATAGCAGCTGAATTAGAAAAAATAAATAATGATGTAATTGAAAAGGGTATGGAGCAGGAAAAATATCTTAGAGAAAAAGAATTGTTAGGAAAGTATGAAGTTATCCTAGCCAAAGAAAAAGTGTTCTAGAGACAAAAATCCAGAGAATTATGGCTAGAAGGGGACAAGAGTACAAAATGCTTCCACAACAACACAAAAAAAAAATATAAATATAATATCGAGGATAGAAAAGGAAGATGGGGGAATCACGTTGGACCCTACTGAAATAGAAAAAGAGGTAGTCAATCGTTACCAAAAAATCCTCAACAATTGGGATGGCTCAGACCTAGAAGCCCAAAGCAAAATATTAACAAATCTCTTCAATATTATTTCAAAAGAACAAAATAATTCGTTGGTATGTGGCAACTAGTCATGCTATACTGTACACTCTTAAGGATTCACAGGGTTCAAGTAGGGTCATGCCCCAAAAACAATTTGTTAATTCGTTGAAAGCATTTTTGGTTAACTTGTCAAGCATTTTCTTAGGTTAACTTGTCAAGCATTTTTTGGGTTAATTTGTTAACCAACATTGGTAAACCGCCTAAAAGGCCTATAAATAAGTGGCAGTATAAAGTGAAATTGTCAGATTGTAATTTTCTCTTCGCTAGATAATAAAACTAGTGGACGCCTATTTCACGGTGGATGTAGCCCATATTGGGTGAACCATGTTAAATCTTTGTGTTATTTATTTTTTCTATCTTCTCTATTTATGCATTATCTTAATATTATTTATTTCTCATATGTGGTTGAATCCTAACAATTGGTATCAGAGTGGTGTATCTCTCAGTAATATTTTAGGAAACCGCATATTTGAGTGGGAGCAATGGCAAAGGAAGTCAGGCTTAAGGTTGATAATTTCAAAAGTCAAAAATCTCAGCTATGGAAGATGCAAATAGTAAATTATCTATATCATAATGATCTTTATTTACTGTTGGGTGGAAAAACAAATAAACTAATGACTATAAAGGATGGGGACTAGGAGGTTCTTGATAGGAAGGCACTAGGAGAATTATAATTATGTCTGGCATTATTGGTGTTTTTCATTATAGGATGGAAACAATAATGCAGGGTCTAATGAAGACATTAGAAAAACTATATGAGAAACCCTCGACCTCAAATAAAGTATTTCTTATGAAACATTTATTTAGTATGAAGATACCATAAGGTGGGTCTATTGGTGATCATTTGAATGAGTTTAACATGGTTACTAGTCAACTAAGTTGTGTAAAAGTAAATTTTGATGATGAGGTTAGGTCTTTCTTGATTTTATGCTCATTTGCCACATATGTAATTATGATGGGCTTAACCAAGAATCAATAAGGACTATCTCACACATGGGAAAAGGGAGATAAACACACTTTCAAATAATAATGAGGAGACCATCATTGAAGAAACTCGTGGAGATTATTAAATGAATATACAAGAGTAGAAATTAACCAGAGGGGCTTAACTCTAGTAGGAACTATCTAGAAACTGTACAATTTCTATAAGAAGGGATGATGTAGATGGTAACTACATTAAGAATAGTAGCCTCCAGGTTAATTTTGCTTTGTCAAGTATTTGTGATTGAACCACCCATCAAAGTGAGAGTCACAAAAAGAGAAATTACATTCGATGGTGAAGTGAATATTGAGAGGCTAAAGGTGATACTGCAAACAATGCATAGGTTAGTGATTAGGACAGTCTTGCACATCTTGGGTGATAAACTTGTATTCAATGATGATAAATATGCAGTTAACCCTAACATTATTTCCATGATAATTTCTTTCACCTTGAATTTAGTTAGGGATAAAGAGGTCATAGGAAAACATTTCCATTGTCTCTTCATTAAAGAAATTATGCTTGACCTAGACAGAGTGTTGATAAATATCTATGACGAACTAACTATCCCCAAGCCCAAGCATTATGAAATACTTATTAGCAAGGGAAAATTGGTTCCCAAGTATCCCATTTTGGTCTCAGAATATATGGAGACATTATTTGCAAGGAAACCGATTATCAAGAGGAATTTTGATTTTCTTATGTATCATACTGCATTTCAAGAAACCAAAATAAAATAACTAACTTTCAAAAACTATATGAACAGGGATGGGGTAGATACGTTGAATGATGATAGAATGGAGAATACAAAGAATGATATCCTTTATGGATAATTTAAGAAGGGCCATGGCTTCTCGTCCATGGTGGTCCTGAAGGAGAAGAACACATGTACCCTGGAACAAAAGGGAAAAAGAATGAAAATACGAAAGGTGGAAGGAAAACAATTATAGTTTCTCTGGTAGTATGTAGTTAATTACCAATGGCTTTTTAATAGGGTTATAATCCTACTAGGGCTTGCATATCCATAATTTTGTATAGTCATAGTAGGTCTAGAATTTATAATAGTGAATCTAGAAGATGTGATGTAAATACGAATATAAAGATAATGTTATTTTGGAGCAGTAATATATAGAAGGTCCAGGTATCAAATTGTCCTTGGAAGAATGAATTTTAATATCTCCCATTTTACTAAATATAATATAAACATCTTATGATTATTGGTCCCGCCTTCTATAGGCGGAGACTAATTTTTTCATGCACTAAACCGAATTAATTTGCTACTTGGAAATCATGCAACTTCCACTTATCTTATGCTATGTGCAAATATTTCTATAAAAATGAATTTTTGAATTTTAAAATCTTTTTTTATTGGTTGTGATCATTTTTCCCTATGGCAGTTTTCTATTTCCTCTTGAAAAATTGTGCAGAAAATTAGGGTAGGTGACGGATGTAGTGTAAGTTGGAATACATGGCAACCTGTAATAACATTCAATTTTATTCATGGTATCCCACTGCACAGCCTACCTGCCTTGATTATGTTGCATTATTTTGTAATTAATTATAATGACTTGTCTTATAGTTTGTACCCTTCCATATTTCCACTAGATTAGGGTTTGCACTGTTGAAGGGGTGCGAGTTCATTCGGTGCCAAGGGAAATGGAGTGAGGGGTAATTGTGGAGACTTACCTACCACAATAGAGTGCACATATTGGAAAGAAAGCAGTGGAGGCAAGTGTAGATACACAAACATGTTATCCCCGTCCCTTTCAAAATTTGATAACCACTTCAAGGTTTTTCTACAACAGCTTCTTCTTGGTGATAACCGATTCAAGGGAAATATTTTTCCTTCTCTGTTGAACTGTACAGAATTGCTACGACTTGGACTGGAATAAAACAGGTTCGTCAGCTTCATTCCTCTAGATATTGGCCTCAATTTATGAACTTACAAATATTGGGGGTGGCAAGAAATCAATTCAAAGGACAAATCCCAAAGTTTGGGAATTTGTTGTCACCTCTCACTTCTAGATCTATCAAGTAATATGTAATAATAATAATGTTGGAATTATTAGTTGTCATAATTAACATATAACTTATAGCTTATTTTGCCCTCATATGCTTCAATAGAGATGTTTCATGAAGAGCATCACCAATACAGTTTGTAGAGGAAGCAATGATAGTTTTCTGGTATTGATGAATGCTTCAGAATATATCTGTATAGTGTATTTTCAGCATCAACATTTGAGAAAAATTGTGGGTGTGATCCAAAATGCAAAATGTTAATGATTGAAAAGATGACATCATTATATCGAGAAGTATCACTAGAACTATTATGAACTATGGAAAGGAAATTTGATGTCTCTTACAATTTTCTAATGATCTTTAATAAAATGAGGGATTCTTCAATGTCAGATCTCATTCCTTCTTAAGATCTATCATGACAATCTCTTTTTTATCTGAAATCCTTGCATGTTGTTTTCCTTTTAAGGTTGCATCCTACCTTGTCTACAATTAGTTTAACATTTCATGCTTACAAATTACACTGTTGTGATAATGACAGCATAGATACTAGACAGGAATCATAAGTATTTATCAATTCAAATTCGGGGTTTAAAAGCCCAAGTGAGTGTTTCCTCATCCTTTTCTCTTGCATTCTTAAAATAAAAGTCACCTTGAAAAGCCAG
This sequence comes from Thuja plicata, assembly GCA_018584345.1. NCBI lineage: Eukaryota > Viridiplantae > Streptophyta > Pinopsida > Cupressales > Cupressaceae > Thuja > Thuja plicata. Next base: position 1,511,717 of record MU227121.1, on the reverse strand, counting down.
TGATATCCTTGGTAACTTTGATGTTTTGCATGAACAAGATAGTTGCATTATTTATTTTATTTCAGGTCTTCATTTCTAAAATGATCATCCAATTCATTTTTTTTCCTTTGGAATTTATGTTATGTTCAGTTTTAATTAAAAGTCATGATCCAAAAAGTATTAATATTTGAGGATATCAATTCAGAAATGAAAGGATCTGAAATATTCATCAATGTCCACTAGTAGCAAAGGTTATTTTACATTAGTCATTTATTGAGAAGTGACAAACATATGGAAGTGTTGTTGCAACCTGAATTATAGAAAAACAAAATAACTCAAAGAATAGAAGCTAAAAGAATAATTAAATTCTTCGTAACAAGCATAAGGAAGTGCTATTACAACTTGAATAATAGGAAAATAAAAATATCTCGAGGAACTGAATCTTTAAGAGCAATAAAAGGCTTGAACACGTAATTTTATAAAATTATAAATGCCAATGATGATAGTTCTAAATGAATAGAAGAAAACGTCAGTCAGATGAACATATGTTTATAGAATATTGCATATGCACACCAACAATACGTGCAAGTGCCCTGATTGGTCCATGGATGATAAATTTTATTGCCTCACCAATCAGTTATGCATGTGGTTGTAAGACCTAGGGGGCCTGCTCTAGGGAGGAGATGTACCCCCAAATACCAACTGTCAAATCCCTTTCCAAAGGACATTATTGATTACACTAAAGCTCTTCATCTACTGCTGAAAGCCTTCAAAAAATTGGCTCATAAACCATTCCAAAGATCATAGGACTCAAGCTCTACACATACTATTTTAGCCTTCAATGTTTGTTAATGGGAGGAGGTGTGTTTTGTGTCCATATTTATTTTCATTTGTATCACTCTCTCCATACTTAGGGAGCTTGTTCTAGTCAATTTCTTAGCCTTTAGGGCTTCTATTTTACTCTTATTTTGAATTTGAAATTCTCACTATTGGTGGCTATCAATGTTGTCATGGTCTCTACAAGGTGACAACTTAACAATCTTGTTTGCTTGTGTTTTTATTTCTAGATTATGTTTCTAATCATGTCTTCGTACTTGAATTTATTTTTCTGTTCAAGTATCTGTCTCTCATACATTTTCTAGATCTAATCAAGCCTTTTTACAGGTCTATGTACAAGCACTTTCTGAAAGCATAAATTATACCATTTGATAAGTTTCAAAGGTTTCATTTTCATAGGTTAATGTCCAGTATATCAGTTGAATTAATTAACTAAGAATCAGTCCTAACCTTCTTACCATAGCTTACACAAGCCCAAAAATCCACCAACGTTAATACTATAGTATTATGAAGCACAAACCCCGTACTATAGAAGCTAATTTTTCCAAATTTTGGCGAATTGCGGGACTCCTGATGCATACAACTCTTTTTATGTTAGAAATATTCTCTCAGAAATTTCTTCTTTGGAAAAATATTGTAGATCAAAATTGTGGATTTTACATTGCGGTCTAGAATTATGGTTTTAATCTAAGGATTAGAAATCTTAAATAGTATTTGAATTATTTATGGTTGAATTGGGAATAACTCTTCCTATCCAAAATTATGATACCTAAAATATTCTCTAGAATACTTTAACAAAATCTTAGTGCATTCAACTCAGGGAAAATAAATTGATAAGCTAGGGCTTACAATTGAAAGGAAGGACAATGGTCATCAGGTGCCCTATATGTTGGACTTTGGACCAAAGTCAGGGAGTCGGGATAAAACCTGAACCTCCATAATTGTTTACAAGTGGGAGATATCGCTCGAGTCATCGACAATGTTATAGGTATCATGTTGTCGACGATCGGGGGTTCTCCCAGTATCTTGGACTCAATTGGGTAATTCAAAAATCTACCTAGCCACTCAAAAATGTAAGGTGGTCGGTAAATTCAATGATTGGCTAGGATCAGGATAAAATGATAATGAAGTGCAATGTGTGTGTGTGTGTGTGTGTGTGTGCGCGCGCGCGTGCGCTAACTAATAGTGGCAGTGAGCTAGTCTAGTTTAATTAAAGAAATATAATTTGTTTAATTAACAAGTAGAAGAAAGATGAACTAATTAATTAAATAGTTTATTTCATTGATTGTTGTAAGAATGGTGTGGAAATTAGTGATGTCATGATAAAACCATGATGGTCTTAAGTGTCTATGCTAATAAGTCATTTAATTTGATGGAGTTTGGTGGCTTAAGTAGGAAACTTTTTGAGCTGGATCCAAAATGTCAGGAAAATTAAAGGGAACTAATTAGGAATATTTAATGAAATATGAATCATCAAATCTTTGTAAACATTTTGAATATTTTGAGTTTAATAAGATTATCAATTTTCTTTTTATCTAGTTTCCCAGGCTAAATATGTGGATATATGAATCTTAATCATTGTGATTTAATGAGATTTTATTGAGTAAATTATTTACATCATGACTCAATGTTGTATCATATGTACCTTGTCAGTAGGAATGAATCACTAAAATACCTATGCATGAAACTTAGTGGCATCTTAGTCCCCACTTTCTAGATATTACTCACTACCACTTTCTAGATTGCACTTTCTTTGTGTTTAGGTTGTACCCAAAAAACCTATCACATGGATGGCTACACAAATCTCATTAAAAGGTTCTCATAAGATAGTTGTCCACTTTTGGAAGAGAATTCTCTTCTTCTTACACCCTCTTTTCCTTAATCTCATTAATCTATATAGATCCTTGTCATTTTCCTCTTTTATCACCTACTTAGAACAGGTTATATTAGGAGGTAGTTTATATTTTTTTTCTTTGTTCTTGAAAAGATTAGCATGGAATAACCTACCAAGTTATTCTTTAATAATAAGCAGTTTTATCTATTTTAGACTAACATAGTCGTATAGGCTCCTTGTAAAAAAAATAAACATCTACCACTAGGATATCTCCACAACACTAAATTCTAGGCAAATAAGAACTAGGTAAAATTATCATTCAATTCTCCTTTTAAGAGAAGAGATATCTCTCGATTCCTCCTATGTATAGGGAGTCATGTATGCATCATCTCACCCTACATCAATAATTCTTAACATATTTTAAATGATATTGGATGGGAAGCTCAAAATACTCTCTCAAATTGGTGAAAATTAAAATACTCACAAGTATCAAGAACCTTCATCCTTACTTGGTAAAACCTAAAATTATCTTAGTGCGTCAATTATTGTTCCATAATGATAGTTTTTAATATCATTTTATGGAAGCATGTTGTTCTAACTTGGACCCTTCAGGTGTGAGTTACAACTATGTGAGCATTTTGTGTCTTGTTCTACAAATTTCACCTAAGAAAATGGGGGTCTAATTTGAAGGAACTAGCATTGAAGTCCACTCGGGAGTGTAATTTCATAGCCAAAAAAACTTTAATTTCAATCTCAAATATAATTCAAATGTATAATCAACTTTAATTTAGGACTATAACATGCATTATACAACAATAAAGATTTTGATGTTAGTTAGATTCTAACACTTATATTTGTTTGATTCAAGAGATTATCAAAATCCACTTTCTAGAATGTTGTTTTAGCATTTGTAGTGACATCAGTGCCTAAAGTTCCAGAAAATGGTTGATCAATTTTTTTTTCTACAACACAGGTAAAATATATAACAATAAAATCAATATATTGTAAAACAAACTAACTAAAAAGAAGTTTGGGAAAATTGCAACAATAATTGAGTTCCTCCACCTTTATAGATTGTGATAAATCAAAGTATTCAAATAACAAAGAACCAAAATTTCCATATAAAACAAAACATAAAGATATTTATCATCATTCATGTTGGACTTGATTTAACAAAATAAATCAAAGTATACAAATAACAAAGAACCAAAATTTCCATATAAAACAAAGCATAAAGATATTTATCATCATTTCATGTTGGACTTGATTTAACAAAAAACAATAAGTTAACAACCTTTTATAATAAAACAAATAGTTGACAAATATCTTGACAAAAGTAGTTTGGAGAGTTATTTTTAAAGAAAATATAATTTATGTCATTAATGCATTCTTCTTTGTTTATAATTATACATGTATTCCTACAAAAATGATAGATTGAATAGTTCATACTTGTTAAAGATTTCTCAAATAAACTAGAAGTTAAGAAGGCTTGATATTGGGGAAGCTCCATGATTAAGAGTAATTGAATGGAAATGATATTCAGATCTATCACCTCACCCCATGCTACACTCTATCTGAAATTGCTATGCAACACACAAATCGCACCACAACCTTGTTGTGAATACAAATTTAATTAATAAATGAAAATAAATTGTCTAATCAGATGTAATTTGTTTGCTCACCGCTATCAACATCACTTAGATATAATAAGTATCAAATAAATATAATTTGTTTGATGCTTAAAAACACACACAATCAAAAACCAGAAATTCAGCTCTAAATTCAATGGATTGTGGAAATCTGATCAATTTAATTAGTATCAAATAAACCAATCATTCTCACCAGAAATATATTTGTTCGAAGTAACCTTCATCAATAACATGCAATGATTGCATAGGATAGATTTTTGTTTTCATTCCCAATTTTTTAAATTTGAATCATAAACAATATATATATATATATATCCACTGTCCAGCAGTAAATATATCTACCTAACTGGGAATCGTTTTGTTGTAAGAAAGCCAGGCATGTCTGCCCGCACTAATCTGAACTAAAGAAGAACATATCTTGCAGACAGATTTGCACCTCAGAGAACCACACACGGTGTTCATGTCAAGCAGTACACTGGTCTGAAAAGGCAAAAACATATCTTCGATGAAGATTTGCCACTTCAGAAAATGACCCACAAAGTCACGTCGTGAAGGACAGCATGTCCAAAAATGGCATATCTCAGATATTTCCTAAAATGTGCGGCTTCCAATCTTACAAATGGCCTTCCCAAGCACGGTGCCTGTTTCACCGGTATGGATTCATTCCAGACTACTCGGAGTCCATGCACACCGTCAAAAGTCAAAACCTAATGTACTAGCAACGTGGCTTATCTATCATCTCCAAATCCCACCTGAGCCTTTGGAATTCTCACCATAGAAAAAACATTAAGAATTCCTCAAATGGATGCATTCCAAGCCCTCTGGACTGAATCTGCACTCTTAAGAAATCATCCTATCTGGTTCTGGACATTCTATGTCATTTCTATGATCACATTTCTTCATAATTTGCTTATATCTATATCTGATAGTATATTGAAAAGTTAGGTGTACTTATTATCAACTTGTACAAGAAAACAATCCAATTATTAAAGTTGGCTTAGTTGTATAGCTGTCCCGTAGACTATTTTTATCAGGGCTATCTATCTATCTATGTATTCAAGTTTTGAGGTTTTCAATAAAATCTATAGCATTTTAGGGCTACATGTTAGTCTGTGTTTGGTTTCAGGCTACTTTGAGAATCAATGGAGGGGCGGATTAGGGTTTCCATATTTGCAAAGGAATATACGACCCGTTTTCTGACTGCGCTTGCTCGCATGAGGAGGAGCAAAATGAGTGCAAAATTGAAAGATGAATTGAGGAGAAACAAAATCTCTGAAGCTCTGAAAGTTTCCTCAGAGCTTTCAGTGGCCATGACTGGAAGAGGTTTCTCAGGAAGTGAGTGGAGACGAAGCATTCTCGCTAAACACACTAAAATCTCTCCCACTTTTGTAAACTTCATACGTAGCTGTGGTTGGAGAATGAGTAATAGGAGTAAGAGGAACCGCCATTGGAGAAGGAAGCAGTACTTGGGTGGGAGGAGAGTGAGAAGGTCACGTAAATGGAGTGTTTCGTGCATTGAATGGATGAGGAGAGTAGTTACAGAAGCGCCCCGGGTGGAGCAGTTTAATGAAGAGCAGGCGAGGCTGGAGAAGCTCAAGAGTCTCATCCCTGGGGGGCGTGGTATGGACATTGTTCTGCTCTTGGAAGAGACCATTGATCATATTCAGACCCTTCAAATGCAGCTTCGCTCCTTGAATGCTATTGGTTTTCTCTCTTCTCCTCGATAGATGGCCTTCCGGATTAGGAATTCCAATGCCCATTTTTCTATATTATAAGTAGGAGAAATTTTCCACACAGCCAAATATGTGATATTGCTATTGCGATTCAATTCTGTAGTTTTTGAGTCGAACTCATTGTTCTATGTTTCATGATTATTGGTTCACAAGAATCCATCTATCATGAGAATGAATGGAGCACTTAGCACTCATTGCATCTAGGTAATGCTCACAGAGGTGAAGCACCCGCTCTTATTGTAATTGTCTTTACATCTGTTTCAATTAACAAGGACGGCTTACGACATTGAAGATAGATTACCAACTACTAGTAGCTAACGTGCCTAATCTAATGGTGATAGACCTTTATATGCCCTTTTTACTATGAAACACAAGATTTTTTGATGGAAAAATGGTACTTATATTGTCACAACATTTTAAAGAATGGCTCATCCTCAGTTATTTTTTTAACTACGTCATTTGTTATTATATATTATGTCTCTATAGTTGATACCAAAATAGTAGGTTGCTTATTACTACACCATATAATGGAGTATAAACCAAGAAAGAAAACATAAGTTGTGGTAGATATTTTTTAATTTGCACAACCTACCCAAGTTAAATCAGAGTATCCTACAAGTGTAGCCCTACTTGATATTTTTTTAGTACTAAAAGAATGGATCATAGCCTAGTTATTCTTTAACTACGTCATGTGTTATTATATATTATATCTTCATAGTTGATAATAGAATAGCAGATTGCTCCTTACCACACCATAAAATGAGATTGAAATCAAGAGAGAAAACTTAAGTTACATATTTTTTTGTCATTTGCACAACCTACCAAAGCTAAATCAAAATATTAGATACAAGTGTAGGTCTTAGAGAAAAGAATAATAAACACCCATAGTCAAAACCCCCCTTACGTATATTTCAAAGCTCTCTTTTTGGACATAACTAACTTTTTGGGCCACTTAGTAAATTTATTGAAGAATCTTGATCCTTGGAGGAGGACTACATTCTTTAATTTTATTAGAAGTGTCCTTTTAATTTTCACTAAGCTCAAATGTAATATAGGATTCATCATTATTTGTGTGTCCAATTCTGGACTAGAAAATGATTGTGTCACATCTTCAAACCCTTCATTAAACTTGGCATCCCCACTTGTGAACACATCCTCCACACTAGGATCATATGACCTATATATCCTGTCATTTGATCATCATAGCCAATAGAGATGTACTTAACATTATTCTTATCAAAAAACATTTCTATAATCTCATCATGTGATCTAATGATACACATCGAAATATTTTAATCATATTAACATTTGGTCTCTTACCACTAAATGATTACTAAAGAGAGCCCAAAGAAAATATCCTTGGATTGTAGCATGTATTGTTCCACTTCCAATAAGGTCTTATTTTTCCTTCCATTTTTTCAGAAGTAAATATTTTACGCATTTCCCTATTGATCCCATGATATTCATAAGATTATTTAATATTGTTATTGACATATTCTCCACCATTATCTATTCTTATTCATTTTATCATGTTGCGCTTCGATTTTCTAAAATTACTTTAAAAATTTTAAACTGTCCAAACACTTCATTCTTTTTCTTAATAAAGAAGACCCAAACCTTTTTCAAAAAATAATTAATGAATGTTATCATGTGTCTGACTACTCCTTTCAATCGAGAATTCATAGTCGGCCTTTTAAATTTGCCTCTATGTTGTTTTTTTATCCCTACATCCTATATATACAACTTTTTGTTTACCCTTATCCAATGAAGTCTGTTAACCATATTTATTTTTGAAATCGTATCCAAACTTTGATGATATAAGTAACTAAATCATTGATGCCACAACTAACTTGCAAACAAACTTGTAGTGATGTATAATGTCTTATTTAACATGCTAAAATATTATAGAGGTGACAACTCGTCATTATCAATTCATACAGATACAATTGAATCTATCATTAATGTTATTTCTTACAAACTTATCTAAATAGAAATCCACTATATAGCCATGTTGAATTATTTAAATTCCTAAGAAAACTTTTTCAATTAAACTTGGTAGAAAATTCACATCTATTATTTCTTATTTATTACCATTATATCCTTTCATTAATTAAACCTATCTATTAAACTTTATGTGAACTATTATTTTTGATAGAAAAAGAAGCAAGAGGGTACTAGCCCATGGAACAGAGGACTAGTAGCACATTAACAGCATATTAATGGAACTAGTCAAAGCTAAAAGCATTTAAGCAGGATATCACAAACACCGAATCTAGTTCTGCCTTTATAAAAAACAAAATTGACAGTTCTACTCCAAGGGATTAAACCAGAGTAATTGCTATCATCAGTAGCATAAAAAGTATTGTCAATAAGCCTCGCAGGGCTCAACCAAACCAAAATAACAAACTTAAAATTAACCCCAATCATAGAACAGGGGAACCGAGGGTTAAGCCCAGCCAAAATAACCTGAACCATAGGTAGTAGCATTAATTCTTCCCTCCCAGCTGTTTAGATAGAAGGGTTCTCGCCCACTCCTCCTGAAGAAACAGGAACAGATCCTTGTTATCCTCGTCCGCTTCCAATTTGCCACCCGCTAGCTTTTCCTGCACATTACAAAGGGTCATCGCCGAGGCATGCATGACCTTCAGTGCAAATTTGTTGGTCCTCATGCAGTGGCTCATCAGGTCCTACATATTCTTCTTAATCTCAACAATTTCTTTGTCAATAATCACAAACTTTCTTTTAAGGGTGCCTGTGAAATTGCATTTTTCCTCCATGCCAGAGGAGAGAGGTTTATCCTAGGAATCATGGTGGGGGCTTTGGGGTGGGGTGGGATTCTTGGGGGTTACCACGACCCTCTGGGGGTTGGTCAAGAGAGTATTACCAGTCGGGCTCATATAGCCTTCCAAGGAATCATTTCTGGAGTTTGTGGAGTGGGAGACATTTTCCGTCAGGGAGAGCTCCTTGGAGGCCGTTTACAACATCTTGATTTTGCATTGTTCCTTGGCTATTCTATTAGACCTCCTACGGCCTAAACCACTTAGGTCCACCTCCAAATTGACCTGGGTTTCCATCATTTTCTATTTTTTAGGCTTGTAATCTGTCTCAAGTGTGTTGTCAACCCCTTTCCCTTCATTGTAATCCACAGAGTCAGAAACATACGAATCCTCCTGGCCTTCCTTCTTATAGGTGGGAATCTTAATACTTTTTTTACGGGTTTTTTTCTCCATCTTCAAAGGCCCTTGAGTGATACGGATGGACTAGGAGGAGGAATTGGTGGTCTTTTCGGCTTTTTCAAGGAGCTTCTCCTGGCGCATCATCTAAATAATCAGAGGGGGTTGGGGTGCCAGGAATATGGCTTTGTGAAACTGGAAAAGACAGAGGAGGAGGCCTTGGTGGAGGATATCTCTATCAGGGTTGCTTTTGATATCAAGGACATTACTTTCTATAGAGTGCAAAAGATAAAACGGTATGGAAATTAATTCTTTGTTCCTAATATGATTCAGGAAAGGTAAGTGGTAGTTTTAAAACACCGTAAACTTACCTTCAAGCGTGAAATACTTCATGATAATGAGACAAATTTTTGGCCAGAAGTCCGGTAGCTCTTCTCTGTTGAAACCCCCCTGTTTCCTAACCGGCAGCTCCCCATCTTTGAAAAATTGTTTTAGGCTAGTAGGGTCGGCAGTCTAACTAGTTTTTTTGTACTTTCTCCCCACCATAGAGAGCCTCGTAGCCTCTGCGATGACCTCCTCATTAAGATGGAAGTGAATGCCCCCAACCGAGACACTTCTGTAGTTCCAGGAGGAAATGAACTGTTTAGATATTCTCTCATCATGTCCACCTTTCATGCATTCCATGAAACCCTAAATGCCAGTTTCCTTGCAATAATGGGTGACCAGCGGATCAGAAGTAAAGGCTTCATCAATATTATCAGGTTCGATACGAAGAATATTACCCCCCATATCAGAGGTATGCTCTTCAAGTGTCAGAATATCCTTGGGGTCTGAGAGCCGACTGTTGTTGCAAGCCATATAAAACCACTCTCTTTTACAAATCCATTTCAAAAAAAGCTTATACATTACCTGCCGGTTTTGAGAATTTAAGAGAACGGGCTCCGTACTGTCAAATCTAACGGATCTCCAGGTAACATAAATAGTAATAATAGCATTACTACCATTAATAGCCAAAAACACCTTTTGACACTGATAGCGATCACTCCACATGAACAAAAGGTAATGATAGAACTTTATGGGAATTTGATTTTGCCTTTCATAATCACACAAATCACTCAAACATGCCAACACATGATCGAGGAGGGGTTCATAATAAATAAGCCATCCTGGCACATTTAGACTATAGTATTCATTTCTCCCATGATGAGTTGCTGAGTCATCAGAGGTAAATCACCAACTAACATCCAACTATTTAGTTTGGTTTGTTTTAGACCAATTTCTGCCAATGAGTCAACAACCGAGTTTCCCTCTCTGTAGGTATGGCCTATAGTCATTTGTTGGAAGCTCTCAAGAAGCTCGCAGATCTCCATAATGATAGGTCTAGCCCACCACCCCGCACCAACTCCACTCTTGACTGCCTCTATTATCACTTTGGAATCCCCCTCAATTTCTAGCTGTCTAAAGTTCATCTATTTTGCAAGTTTAATCCCCTAGAGAAGTGCAGTCCCTTCTGCCTAGGTGACAGTACAGTTATTGATTGGTCCCGCATAAGCCAGAAGGCAAGTTCCACGGTGATCTCTCAACACTCCTCCCCCACCATGCCCAAGAATGTTAACTGCCCCATCAAAGTTTAATTTTATTCTACCTCTAGGAGGGGCAGTCCATTTGGTAGCTTTTCTGGCAGTCTTTTTAGCATTGTCAAATATGGAGAACCCACTCAGGAGGTTCCAGCGTTTAGCTATCTTAGCTTCCTAGGTAGCAGGAGGGCTAGATGGGAGCTTCCATTTAGCCATCCTGACATTTTCACTCAAGAGCTTAGTTTCGATAAGGAGACAGGTTTCAGGCTGGATGCCTTTCTCCCTGAAGATCCTGTTGTTTCTTTCCTTCCAGATGGACCAGCATATCTGCGGGGGAAGCATACGCCAGAGGATTTGTAGTAGAGGGTGGTTTGAGGGGGATCTCTAGTTAACGAATTGGTGCACCTCGCCGTCCAGGGCCCACGAGATACCCAATCTGTCAGAAATTCCTTGCCACATGCTGGTAGCATAGTCACAGTGGATGAAGAGGTGGTTTACTATCTCTTCTGCCTTCTCACATAGGACACATCTGTTTGCCATTGAGAAGCCTCTTCTAGTAAGATTATCTTGGGTTAGGATCTTACTATGCATTAGGGTCCACCAAAAAAAGTTTATTTTAGGCGTGAGCTGGGGGATCCACACCTTCTTCCAGTCACCTGGGTTGCTCTCCTCCTTAAGAAGCAGGTTACAAGTAGAACTAACTGTGAAAGCACCAGTCTGGGTGGGGGTCCAAATAATAGAGTCATCAACCTCATAAATTCTGATACTAGTTAGGTTGTTCATAAGATCCTTGGCCATGTGTTGCAGGTCCGATTTGTCCCTTAATTGATTAGGTAAATCAGCCCAAACTCTTTTGTTGGTGTATTTGGAAGCTCTAAAACCCAGGCTAGGTCTAAGGTAGTCCATAAGTGGTTTGAATTTATGACCCAGATGAGGTTGGTTCATGATCCAATGGTCATTCCAGAATCTGATGGACCTGCCATTACCAATTTTCCAAAAAGCCCCTCTAGATAGGAGGGGCTTACACTTGCAGATGTTTATCCAGAGTTTGGATCCACTAGGGAGGTCACTGTTGTGGAACATCATCCTGTATGGGTGGCTTTGGAGATATTTGGTTTCCGTTATTCTGCACCAATCTTCTTTTCCCTCAATGAGCTTCCAAGCCACCTTTGTAGTACGGGCCTTGTTCATCAGACCAATTTTTCTAAGGCCAAGACCTCCCAATATTTTTGAGAGGTAGACAGTGTCCTAGTTGACAAGCGAAATCCTCTTTTTCTCTTCAGACCCCGCCCACAAAAAGGTTCTCTGAATTTTTTCCAATTTTTTGGCCATATTGCTTCTGATTTTGAAGAGGGATAGGAAGTAGACCGGGATCCCCTGGAGGGTAGAAGCAACCAATTGAAGTTTGCTAGCATTGCTTAATATCTTTCCTTTCCATCCAGTGAGTTTCCTCAGGGTTCTTTCCAGAATAGAGTTCCAGAATTCATGGGATACCTCTTTGACGGTGAGGGGAAGGCCAAGGTAAGTAGAAGGCAGCGAGGCTGCCAGGCACCCCAGAATTTGAAGCACCTTATTTTTTAAGTCCACTGGAGTATTGAAGAAGAATATATGACTTTTTTGATAGTTAATACATTGACCCGAAGCCCAAGCATAACAATCCAGAGTTTGTTTCCATTGCCTGGCCTCAATAACAAAAGAATACCCGAAGAGGAAAGTGTCATCCACAAACTATTCCAACACCACCTGAGGGTGAATGGAAGCAGGTTTGATGCCTTTTATCCTTTCGGTAGCGGACAACATACCTATAGTCCTGCTAAGCACATCAGCCACCATGATAAAGAGGTAAGGAGAGAGAGGGTATCCCTGTCTAAGACCTTTCTCAGGAGTAAAATGGTCACCTATGGAGCCATTAGTTAGGACAGAAAAGCTAACAGTTTGAGTACACTCTTTTATAATTCAGATAACCTTTTCATTAAAGCCCATTTTAGCAAGAATTTTGAGCAGAAAAGACCAATTAACTTTGTCATAAGCTTTGGAAATATCCAATTTAAAGGCCATACCTGGGGCTCTACTTTTGTCCATAGAGTGGATAATTTCATGTGTAGCAATGGCCGTGTCCAGTATCTGTCTACCTGGCACAAAACCTTTCTGAGTATTGCAAATAATCTTGTCAAGAAGAGGCTTGATTCTGCCAATCAGGATCTTGGTGAGGATCTTGTAGAAGGTATTGCAGAGGCTAATGGGTCTGAAATCCATCATAGAAGTAGGGTTGTCATTCTTAGGGACAAGCACAATGTAAGTTTGATTATGTTGTCTGAGAAGGCGCCCAGTCCTAAAGAAATCTCTAGCAGCTTTAGTAACATCATTTCCCACAATTTCCCAGTACTCCTGAAAGAAAGCTAGAGGAAATCTGTCTGGTCCAGGGGCTTTGTAAGCTCCCATAGCAAAAACTGCCTTCTTAACCTCTTCATCTGAAACCTGCATCGTGAGCATGTCATTATCGCCTAGGGTAATGGCGCTTTGGATGTGATCTAGGAGCTGGTTTTGGATGTTGTCTAGGCAGTAAGGACCCCCTTTCGAGTATAGGTCCATAAAGTAATTTACCACAACCTGGTTAATTTTATCCTTTTCCTTGACTTCATTCCCTCCCTCATACAGAAGAGAAGAGATGGTATTTCTCTTTTTGTGGATGCTGGCAGACCTATGGAAGAAGGTCATGTTCCTGTCCCCTTCAACAAGCCACTGAATTCTGGATCTCTGCTTCCAGTAAATTTCTTCTCTTTTCAAGGTTTCCTGCCACTTATGTCTAGTCCTCTCCTCCTCCCCCTGGATCTGAGGCGGGAAGCTTCCGGATGCAAACTGATCCTGGAGGGAAATGAGGGTTTCAGAGAGATCGGTTTTCTCCTTGCGAAAGTCACCGAAGTTGTGTTTGCTCCACCCTTTAACCTCCTTTTTGATAATTTCTAGTTTTTGTGCAATTTTGAACATAGTGGTACCCCTAATATTAGTCTTCCACCAAAATTTCACCTGATCCCTAAAGGAGGGGTGAGAGCACCACATAATTTTGAATCAGAAGGGCGTCGGGCTGACCTTAGGGGAGTCAAGCCAGCAAAGAAGGAGGGGGTTGTGATCTGAGGTAGTTCTAGGGAGGGCCGACAAAGTACAGTTTAGGCAGAGGTTCCAAGAGGAAGTGGCTAGGACCCGATCAAGCCTCACCTAGATGAGGTGACAACCTTTCCTATTATTGGACCAAGTGAATGGGTTCCCCTTCAGAGTAATATCAAGAAGACCTGTTAGCAATAAATACCCTTGCACATTTCATTTCTAAAGAACTAAAGAAATTTTTTATTAAATTTGTATCTTGGCTATCTCTTGAATAATTTGTTATCTGAATTTCCTTGAAAAATTAAAGAGGTTTTTATTAAATTCACATCTTGGTTAGCTATTGAATAAATATACAATTTGTTATCTGAATTTCCTTGAAAAGTAAAGAGGTTATTAATATAATATGATCGCCTTATCCTTGAGTGAAATTTGATGGTCTTCTTTGATAGAACTATTTTTTTCCTATGTGTGAATTTTTAGGACATCGATCACTTGATTTCCATTCTCCCCCATAATCATTTAAAATGTTATATTTTTATAATTTTCCTTCTAGTTTTCCCATTCATTTTATCATCCCTTAGTTGGTTTCATTTACTTTGATTATATCTATGTCAAATCTCAATAGTTGATTAAGTATTCCCTAGAGTATATCTTATATTCTATCTACATGTAATTAGGTCATCAACATAACATCATTAGTATGATTCATTCATTTATTTTTTGAATTTATATTTTTAATTAAAATTTTCTAATTGTTAAGTAGGTGCAAAAGGTAACTCACTTGGTTCTATGTGTGAAAGCTACTAGTCATTTCCAATTTTTCAAGGCTAATCCCAGTGGGGGCATATCCTTTGTTGCCACCACCTTTTGTTGCTTTAATTGATAAAAATACTAAAGGGATACCTCAATCCATTTGCAAGAACTTAGAACCCTCAATAATGGTAACATGGGCAACCAATGTCCAAGCCCTAAAGGCCTAAATTCCTCAATGCACCTTAATCTGACCCTCTTTTACTTTTGGCCATGAACTCTTACCAAGATATTACAATTTTACAAACAAGATATTGTCAGAAATTTAGTTTAGAGAGATACATTAAATGATATAGGCCATTTTGGAAAACAATTTATAGGTATATTTAAATTTATATCTTCATTTTTTAAGCTTTACTAAGGAGTTTGCATCAGAGAAAATAATGTAAAATTTTGTCTCGCAGCAGTTCATTACATTTGCTAAAAGATTCTCTAGTCTTCTAATACATCCCTTCCATGTGTATGCTACAACTAAGAATTCATTGACAGTACATTCCGTGAAGGTTTTTGAATTGTGTTAAATTATGTTTGTATATGATCATGCAAAGAGATCAATTATCAAGAGATCCTTGGATATTGGACAAAGATAGCTTTGCATGAGTGAAGATTTGAAAGTGGTGTCATTGGCATAATTTCTATGGAACCAACAAAGCATTCAGATTCATTACAAAGAGGATCAATCTAGTATAGAATCTACAAAGGAGTGAGGTGGTGCAAATAAAGAATCAGTAAACTCTTCTTAGAAATGACTCAAAATTATTTAAAGGGGAGATATGGAAAGGCCTAAAATTTCATATCACCTCCAGGATATTTCATTATTCAAGGTAACGTTGTTAAAGGATCTTCACCAATTAATTGTGCTTAGTTATAGAATGTGGACTGGCAAAACATCATAAATAAAACTTGGATTGCACAATATTCTTATCAAAACATCTATATTATGTAAAAGAAAAAAGGGGATTTTTTAGGTTGCATTGCAAGTTTCAAATATTAAGTAACCTAAAGAAGTAAAAAAAAAATTCATCAGGACCTATTTTAATGTCACTATGGTTATTTTTGATAAGTTTCCTTAACTGTTGTTTATTGGGATCTTAGAGGTTGTTTCTTTTTTTTGGTGCTTATTTTGAAGAGTAGGGTGTTAAAAGATCAATTTGGAGGCCAAAGGATGGAGGATTTCCATCATCTCAATTTAGCTTCTCACTTTGAGATGGCGTTCAACATGAGAAGCATTTGTTGGCATTTTTATTTACATTATCCATTTTTAACTCTTTGTCGATGTTGATAAACTTGAAGAATGCAAGTGTTGTGAAGATCCATTTTGGAGACAAGATCAAGATTTGGCATTTATTTCAATATGGATTATTTTTTAGTGAGTTTCAAAGTATATGATCAAGAATTATACCCTTCCACGATCATTAGATAATGATAGAGATATGTAGTATCTCGTAGGGATTGTTGTCAAATAATTCAAGACTCTATGATTTGAGAGTTTGGGACTAAGAGCTCAAGAACACAACTCAAAGCTACACCTTTTTGAGGATCAAGAGACAACTTGATGTCCAACCCTACTTTGTTCAAGATTTTTTTCTTTGGGAAAATGTTTTTTCAAGATGTGTATTCATATTATTTAATAAAAAAATTTGATGTGTTAGGCTAAAAGCAAGGTCCCATGATACTTTCCCATGAACAATGTAATAAGGGGGAAATATTGGTGTAACTATTAGTGGAACCATGAACATATTACATTGTTTATAATGTAGTTACATAGTTATAGTTAAAATAACTCTATACATGCCTATATAAATGAGATATTCATTTTAATAATACATTCATGTATTTTTCTCCTTCAAAGAGCTCTTCTTTATTCTTCCTCAAGATTTTATCCAATGGTGAGTGCTCAAACAAGAAATGGTAACCTTCAATGTAATACAAGTTCAAGAAGTGATTAGAGAACCTATTCTGATATTGCGAAACGAAAATTACATGAAATATAAGAATGAACTAATCAATGAGCAATTATTTTAAGTATGATATTTTCATTAAAGTTGAGAAGCCAGGATAACCAAGAGCAAGAACACCATATCCAAGAAGGAGATGCAATAATTTGAAAGGGGAAAAAGTAAAGAAAACCCCTCCAATATTACGAAGATGGCATAAAGCCTAAGAAATTACACACACACACACACACACACACACACAACTTAGCATATAAATTCTTCGTGAGAACAAATGAGAAAAGCGCCTTAAATAAACATAGGTGAGGGAAGAGTTGTAAATGTAACTCTCAAGTGTAAGGATGTCATCTATTATTTTCTGTGTGTAAAATATTACAATCCTCTAAGTAGGAATCTGCACAATTTGCTCACATATTAGGAATAAAATAAATGAGTTATGATCACACATTTGAGAACTCAAATAAGACAAAAGGCTTGTAAGGATTCCTAAGGAATATTTTTATAAGTAACTAAGATAAAAGGAAATAACCTCTACCAAGTAAAGATTAATTGCTATCAGATTTTAATGAAGATAAAATATTTAAGTCGTGGTTTTTTTATTTTGATTTTCCCCACACACTAAACAACTATTTTTGTCCTCTAAAATGACTTGAATTTCTTATTGTAATCCACAACAACACATTAGGAAACCCTTTCCAAGTGTTTAAACTAATAAAAAAAAATTACAAGAGAATATCGTATCCCTATTCTTGGTAGCATATCTACCTTTAAAATATGTTTAAAATACATTAAAACTTAATATATGACAAAAAAAACATTTGATCCATCCAAACACTCTATATCTCAAGAAAAACTAGTTGCATCCATTGACTTTACTATCTATTCTAACAAAATATTAGTCTACAAATCATCATATTATTTTAATAACGTTTCTAATGTCCTTAGATTGTATCAAACTTTACCATAAAAATAAATCATAATTGCACACATACACCTGAAAAAAAATAATAAACATTCCAGAAAACCTACTTTACAAAACTCATAGTCCAATCTTTCCAGCAACATAATACCATGAAAAGAAATATGTATGATCAATAAAAAGAGATGACATGACTATTATATTATTACTTTTTAATATTTATATTCATACTAAAAAAATCATTAAATCCTATCATCTACATAATGTATTATCTATGGTGTTTCTTTGAAATAGATTTATTAATATTAGCTATGAATGGTTATAAACAGTGCAAACCATTTAAATTAATTTATGTTAAAACAGAAATATTATTTAATGAGTTTGATTATTCAATTGTAAAAAATAAAAAATAGTTGAATATTTGTAAATTAGAGATTATATTTTTGTTTAATCTTTTTATAGTAAAATAAGATAATATATGAATAGTTTCTGTTTATTTTTATATTAAAATTATTATAACAAATAAACCTTTAGTTTACATTGGTAATTTAAATAACTCACAAATAATTTATTTAGAATTTTCTTATTGACTGTAAGGACATACAGCTATAAGAAATCAATAAATTTTTAAATAAAGAACACCTAATCATTTCTTTTATCATGAATAAATAAGAATGAAAATCTAAAATCTAAATTTGTTTCCAATGTTTTTATAGATTATATTTTAATAGTTATGAAATTGCTCTGGCTAAATTTATGTATTGGTTGAAGTTGTTGGACAACCAGTCATGAATTATCTGGTCACAACTAATCATTTCTTTTATATCATGACAGTGTTTCAAGTGGCATCAATCATCACCAAACTTTAAAATATACACTATGCAATAATAAGTGAAAAAACATATTGATGCGGTGGAGAGAATAACATCGTAGCCATGCTAATGCAGCAACTAGAATTCTGAATAGCCTGCACAATCATTGAAAAGCATTTGAGTAATCGAACTGTTATCAAATATCTCACTCAGTGCCATCAATTCTGTCATTAAATTCAGCCTTTTGTTGGGATTCTTTGTCACTGTCTCTTCAAATAGTTGCATGTGTCATCTCCATGTCAGCCAAGTATTTTGTTGGGATTCTTTGTCATTGTCTCTTCAAGTTTTGACACTCGTTAAAACATGTGGAAAATACTCCATTAGTATGTTCAGGCTTGAAAATTAGAGCTTTTTGGTTTGTCAACTGCATGCCATTCACTGTGGTAAGGAGGCTCGTTGATATGGCAGTCAGGATGGTACTAGCAGCTGTCAGCCTACATGTTCAATTTCTCTTCACATGGTTGAATTAATAAACTGTTATCACTGCTTGCATGGTTAAGCTTTTGTCTTTTGTAAGTTTTAAGATCGAATTGGAGTTGGAGTTTGTGGTTTTAAGTTTCAATAAGATTATGTCATTCAATTGATTCATTGGTATCACAAAAAATACGGTTGGTTAAAGGGTAGTTTGAATTATGTAATATAGTTTAAGAATAAATCTTTTATCTTGGTGATATGAATAGTATTTCCATTTTCTTTATATACAAACGTAGCACGAACGAGATTTTGATCATTTGAAATGTTTGTTATGGACCATTTAATTTAGTTTAGCTGATGATTTGTCATCGATAAATCTAGATCACTCATTCACCACTTGGGGTCAACTTACATTCAAGGATAACATGTGGTATGTCGTGCCAATCTATGGCAGGGTGGAATTAACTTTGGCATTATTGATAATAATTTTGTGATAAGTTTTATATATATGTGTCTCCAAACTGGGTTGGCTCTCTGTTTTAGGGATCACTAGTGGGCATGTATAAAGGCATGTGTTAATCCAATACGAATATACAATTACAGCTGTCTTCCACAAGATGTTGCCCTTTACAGACAGATAAAACAAATGGCATCCTCAGTTGGGTTAATTTTGTTTGCCACGGATCTGCCAATTGCAGGTAGGAAAAGGACCACACAACAAGATGATGATGTTGATCTACAGGGGGGATAAGGGAAATTAGTAGCTATTACTGTAACATCACAACATCAGCATCACTACCTCGACAAAACAATAGTTGGTACAACTTTGATTTTGTTATTACTCTCATGGATGTTTACAATGAATCTATGCCAAACTATCAAAATGCCTTTTGAATAGTCTGTTGACAGAACCCAAATTATCTTCTTTTTTTCCTTCTTGGAAAATGAGTGAGTAGCAGTCTCAGAGATCATCTCATCGACAAAGTGGGCAGATCATTTGAAAGGTTGTGAGGGCCTTTTCTTCCGAACGTGGAGTCCTCATTATCAATTTATGGCGGACAAAATCGTCATACTTCTTCTTTTACAACTGCCTCATTTGTTGATTCCTTCACCATGTTTAATTCCCCCTGTACTCAAGCCTCTCCACCTGAGCAGAGCTTAACGTCATGCTCTAAAAGTTACAGCTTACCAAAAATTTCCCATTTCAAAAAGGTAAAATTTTGAAAACTGTTGAGAAGGCTTTGGAGATCTCGCACATCATGAATTTGTTGAGAAGGCTTTGGAGACTTTCAAGAAAATGCAAGTAGTACGTGTATACCCAAATACCAGAACGTTGGCCTACATCGTTCCAGTCTGTGTGAAAATGGGAGTTTTGGAACATGACCATATGGAGCACATTCGTTATAGAGTAATTGAATATAGATTCTCTTTGTATATTATAAATATCAGTGCATTGGTTGACATTTATGCAAAATGTGGAAGGATACCTCAAAGAAATGCTGTGTCATGGACTGCAATAATTGCAAGGCTTCCGCAGGATGCCCTCTTAACCCTTTGAACTAATGAACGTTGAAGAAATTGTCTTAGGATATGAAGGCAACAGGATATTCTCCAGATTCAAGACATGAACTGAATTTGATGAGATGGAGGAGGAAAAATAATTATTTCTCTAATCTTATACCCCGATCATGTAATCTTAGTTTGTGTTCTATTTGCATGCAGTCGTGTAGGTTAAATGGCTGAGGGTCGTATTACTTCAATGCCATGATTAAAACTAATTGTGATACTGCTATCACGATTCATCAAATGTATTTGAAGTAAAATACCTCAATAAAATGCAATGATTGTATATGATAGATTTTTGTTTTCATTCCCAATTTTTTTAGTTGAATCATATACCAAATACACACATGTAACTTGTATACACTTAATATATAAATATCTCCACTGTCCAGTTGTAAATACATCTTCCTAATTGGGAATAGCATTGCTGTAAGAAAGCCAGGCATGCCTGCCCGCACTAATCTGAACTAAAGAAGAACATATCTTGCAGAAAGATTTGCACATCAGAGAACCACACACGGTGTTCATGTTAAGCAGTACACTGGTCTGAAAAGGCAAAAACATATCTTCGATGAAGATTTGCAACTTCAGAAAACGACCCACAAAGTCACGTCGTGAAGGACAGCATGTCCAAAAATGGCATCTCTCAGATATTTCCTAAAATTTGCGGCTTCCAATCTTACAAATGGCCTTCCCAAGAACGGCTCCAGTTTCACCGGTATGGATTCATTCCACACTACTCGGAGTCCATGCACACCGTCAAAACCCAATGTACCAGCAACGTGGCTTATCTATCATCTCCAAATCCCACCTGAGCCTTTGCAATTCTCACCATAGATAAACATTAAGAATTCCCCAAATGGATGCATTCCAAGCCCTCTGAACTGAATCTGCACCCTTAAGAAATCCTCCTCTCTGGTTTTGGGCATCCTATGCCATTCCTATGATCACATTTCTCTATAATATTCAGTCTTCAATCGCTTGTCTATATCTATATCTAATAGTTCTTGGCATAACCTATTTAATCAAGAGTACATTAAGAAGTTAAATGTGCCCATCATCAACTTTTACAAGAAAAGAACTTCAAGTTGATTTAAATTGTCTAACTGACTTAAAATTTTAGCTGACTTAAAATTTTATCTATCTAAGAGACTAAAAATTTTATCTATCTACCTATCTACTCTTATTCCAAGTTTGGAGGTTTTCAATAAAATCTATAGCGTACGTGTTAATCTGTGCTTGGTTTCAGGCTACTTTGAAAATCAATGGAGGGGCGAATTAGGGTTTCCATATTTGCAAAGGAATATACGACCCGTTTTCTGACTGCGATTGCTCGCATTCGGAGAGGCAAAATGAGTGCAAAATTGAAAGATGATTTGAGGAGAAACAAAGTCTCTGAAGCTCTGAAAGTTTCCTCAGAGATTTCAGTGGCCATGACTGGAAGAGGTTTCTCAGGAAGTGAGTGGAGACGAAGCATCCTCGCTAAACACGCTAAAATCTCTCCCACTTTTGTAAACTTCATACGTAGCTGTGGATGGAGAATGAAATGTAACAGTAAGAGGAGCTGCCATTGGAGAAGGAAGCAGTTGGGTGGGAGGAGAGTGAGAATATCATGTAAATGGAGTGTTTCGTGCATTGAATTGATGAGGAGAGTAGTTGCAGAAGGGCCCCGGGTGGCGCAGATTAATGAAGAGCAGGCGAGGGTGGAGAAGCTCAAGAGTCTCATCCCTGGGGGGGCGTGGGATGGATACTGTTCTGCTCTTGGAAGAGACCATTGATTATATTCAGACCCTTCAAATGCAGCTTCGCTCCTTGAATGCTATTGGTTTTTCTCTCTGATGGCCTTCCGGATTAGGGCATTCCAATGATGGCCTTCGGATTAGGGCATTCTAATGTCCATTTCTATTGAAAAGTTTTCTTATTGATAAGTACGAGATATTTTCTAGAGTTATTGATAAGTGTCAGATATTTTCTAGAGCAAGTCAAAATGTGATATTGCTATCGGGATTCAACTCTTAGTTTTTGAGTCAAACTCATTGATCCATGTTTCATGATTAGTGGTTCACAAGAACCCATCTCTCATGAGAATGAATGGAACACTTAGCACTCATTGCATCTAGGTGATGTTCACAGAGGTGAAACACCTGCTCTTATTGTAATTGTTTTTGCATCTGTTTCAATTAACAAGGATGGCTTACGACATTGAAGATAGATTACCAACTACTAGTAGCTAACGTGCCTAATCTAATGGTGATAGACCTTTATATATTTTTTTACTATGAAACACAAGATTATTGGATGGAAAAATAGTACTTATATTGTCACAACTTTTAAAGAATGGCTTGTAGTCAATTTATTTATTTAACTACATCATTTGTTTTTATATATTATGTCTCTATAGTTGATACCAAAATAGTAGATTGCTTATTACTACATCGTATAATAGAGTTTAAACCAAGAGAGAAAACACAAGTTGTGGTAGATAGTACAACCTACCCATGCTTATGCAGAGTATCCTACAAGTGTAGCCCTACTTGATGTTTTTTGAGTACTAAAAGAATGGATCATAGCCAAGTTATTGTTTAACTACGTCATTTGTTATTATATATTATGTCTTTGTAGTTGATAATAGAATAGCATATTTCTTCTTACCACACCATAATAGGAGGGTGAAATCAAGAGACAAAACTTACAACCTACCAAAGCTAAATCAAAATATCCTACAAGTGTAGGTCTAAGAGAAAAGAATAATAAACACCCTAGTCAAATTCCCCCTTACATATTTCAAAGCTCTCTTTTTGGACATAACTATCTTTTTGGGTCACGTAAATTTATTGAAGAATCTTGATCCTTGAAGGAGGACTATATTCTTTAATTTTATAAGAAGTTTCCTTTTAATTTTCACTAATTTCAAACGTAATATAGGATTTGTCATTATTTATGTGTCCAATTGTGGAATAAAAAATTATTGTGTCACATCTTCAAACCCTTCATTAAACTTGATATCCCCACTTGTGAACACATCCTCCACTCTAGGATCATATGACCTATATATCCTTTCATTTGATCATCATAGCCAATAGAGATGTACTCAATACCATTCTTATCAAAAAAAATCATCAAGTATGTGATCTTATAATGATACACATCTAAATATTTTAATCATATTAACATTTCGTCTCTTACCACTAAATGATTACTCAAGAGAGCCCAAAGAAAAGATCTTCGGATTGTAGCATGTATTGTTCCACTTCCAATAATTTCCTATTCTTCCTTCCATTTTTTAAGGAGTACATATTTTACACATTTCCTTATATTGATCCCATGATATTCATAAGATTATTTAAAATTGTTATTGACATATTCTCCATCATTATCTATTCTTATTCATTTTATCATGTTCCACTTTGATTTTCTAAAATTACCTTAAAATTTTTAAATTGTCCAAACACTTCATTCTTTTTCTTAAGAAAGAAGGCCCAAACCTTTCTAAAAAAATTATTAATGAATTTTATGATGTGTGTGACTTCTCCTTTTGATGGAGAATTCGTAGTTGACCTTTTAAATTTGCCTCTATTGTTTTTATCCCTACATCCTATAAATACAATTGTTAGTTTACCCTTATCCAATGAAGTCTATTAACTATATTTATTTTTGAAATCGTATCCAAACTTTGATGATATAAGCAACTAAATCATTGATGCCCCAACTAACTTGCAAACAAACTTGTAGTGATGTGTAATTTCTTATTTAAGATGGTAAAATATTATAGAGGTGACAACTCATCATTATCAATTCATATAGACACAATTGAATCTATCATTAATGTTATTTCTTACAAACTTATCTAAATAGAAATCCATCGGTATATAGCCATGTTGAATTATTTAACTTCCTAAGAAAACTTTTTAAATTAAACTTGGTAGAAAATTCACATCTATTATTTCTTATTTATTACCATCATGTCCTTGATTAATTAAACCTATTTATTCAACTCTATGTGAACTAGTGTTAGAAAGAAATACCCTTGCACCTTTCATTTCTAAAGAACTAAAGAAGTTTTTTTTATCAAATTTGTATCTTGTCCATCTCTTGAATCAATATACAATTTGTTATCTGAATTTCCTTGAAAAATTAAAGACGTTTTTATTAAATTGACATCTTGGCTAGGTCTTTAATAAATATATAATTTGTTATTTGAATTTCCTTGAAAAGTAAAGAGGTTATTAACATAATATGATCACCTTATCCTTGAGTGAAGTTTGATGGTCTTCTTTGCTAGAACTTCATTTTTTTTCCTATATATGAATTTTTAGGACATTGATCACTTGATTTCAATTCTCCTCCATCTTCATTTAACATTTTATAATTTCATAATTTTTTTTCTAGTTTTCCCGTTCATTTTATTGACCCTTGGTTGGTTTCATTTACTTTGATTATATATATGTCAAGTCTCAAAAATTGATTAAATATTCCCTAGAGTATATCTTACATTCTATCTACATGTACTTAGGTCATCAACATAACATTATTAGTATGATTCATTCATTTAATTTTTAATTAATATGTTTAATTAAAAATTTCTAATTGTTAAGTAGGTACAAAAGGTAACTCTTTTCGTTTTATGTGTGAAAGCTACTAATCATTTCCAAATTTTCAAGGCTAATAACAATGGGAGCATATCCTTTGTTGCCACCACTTGTTTCCGCTTTAATGGCTAAATCTACCAAAGGGCTACCTCAATCCATTTACAAGAACGCAGAACCCTCAATAATGGTCACATGGGCAACCAATACCCAAGCCCTAAAGGCCTAAATTCCTCAATGTGCCTTAATAGGACCCTCTTTTACTTTTGGCCATGAATTCCTACCAAGATATTACAATTTTACAAACAAGATATTGCAAAAAAATTAGTTTAGAGAGATTCATTAAATGGTATAGGCCATTTTGGAAAATAATTTATAGGTCTATGGTGACCCTCTGGATAATCCTGTTTCGCCTGGTATTGAGGACAAGTATAACATTGCGGGCACCCTTAAGTGCAGGTTCGCGAAGGTTGAAAAAGAAATTGCAGAGCTAAAAAATGGAATGCAGGACCTTTGGGATCTCTACAGGAGGTCTAACAAATTCGCATTGAAAGTGATGCACGCTTCCGCTTTAACCCTCTGTAATGTGTAGGAGAAGTTGTCTGATGGCAAGCTGGAAGCCAATGCGGATAACAGAGACCTTTTCCTGTTCCTGCAGGAAGAATGGGCGAGATCACTGTTGTCTAAGCAGTTGGGAGGAAAAAATTAACTTGTTGGTTTATGATGTGCTACTTTTTTGCTAGACTGGTTCCCCTGTTCCCCTGTTTTGTTTCGAGGGGTTTTGTTAAGTTTAATTGCTGCTCTTAGACTAGCCCTGCGTGGCTCTGGAACATTATTTTGATGATGGTTATGGCTTTTAGATACTTTCGTTTTTTACATTTATGCAGAACTGTTACCTTTGTTTTTGATAGAGGTAAAAGCTTAGAAGCTGGTGTTAACAGTAAAATCTTGCTACTTACTTTGACTGTGCCATTAACCTGCTGTTAATGTGCCTCCAGTCCCCTGTTCTATGGGCCAGCACCCTCTTGCTGCTTTTATCTATCAAAAACATTTCATATCAACTCTAGGATATTTCACTATTCAAGGTAACATTATTAAAGGATCTTCAGCAATTAATTGTGTTTTGTTATAGAATGTGGACTGGGAAGACATCATATATAAAACTTGGATCACAATATTCTTATCAAAACATTTATATTATGTAAAAGGAAAAGGGATATTTTTTTAGGTTGCATTGCAAGTTTCAAATATTAAGAAATGTAAAGAAGTGAAAATATTTTTCATCGGGACCTATTTTAATGTCACAATGGTTGTTTGTGATAGGTTTCCTTTGAATGTTGTTGATTGGGATCTTAGAGGTTGATTCTTTCTTTGGTGCTTATTTTGAAGGGTAGAGTGTTAGAAGATCAATTTAGAGGCCAAACGATGGAGGATTCCCATCATCTCAATTTAGCTTCTTACTTATATATAATGTTCAGCATGAGAATCATTTGTTGGTATTTTTATTTACACTATCCATTTTGCATTCTTTGTCGATGTTGATGAATTTGAAGAACACATGTGTTGCAAAGATTCATTTTGGAGACAAGCTCAACATTTGGTGTTTATTTCAATATGGATTATTTTTTAGTGATTTTCAAAGTATATGATCGAGAATTATACCCTTTCACAATCATTAGATAATGATAGAGATATGTAGTATCTTGTAGGGATTGTTGTCAAACATTTCAAGACTCTATGATTTGAGAGTTTGGGACTATGTTTTTTCAAGATGTGTATTCATATTATTTAATCAAAAAAATTGATGTGTTAGGCTAAAAGGAAGGTCCCTTGATACTTTTGCAGGAACAATGTAATAAGGGGGGAATATTGGTGTAACTATTAGTGGAACCATGAACATATTACATTGTTTATAATGTAGTTACATAGTTATAGTTAAAATAACTATATGTGTGCCTCTATAAAGGTGATATTCATTTCTATTTAATAATATGTTCACGTATTTGTATCCTTCCAACAGCTCTTCTCTATTCTTCCTCAAGATTTTATCCAATGGTGAGTGCTCAAAAAGCAATGGTAACCTTCAATGTAATACAAGTTCAAGAAGTGATTAGAGAACCTACTCTGATATCGTGGAAGGAAAATTACATGAAATATCATAATGAGCGAATCAATGAGAAATTGTTTTAAGTATGATATTTTCATTAAAGTTGAGAAGCCGGGATAACCAAGAGCAAGAACACCAAATCCAAGAAGGAGACACAAGAATTTGCAAGGGGAAAAAGAAAATAAAAACCCACCAATATTATGAAGATGACATAACTTCTAAGAAATTACACACATACACAAGTTAGCATAGAAATTCTTCATGAGAACAAATGAAAAAAGCACCTCAAACAAATAGAGGTGAGGGAAGAGTTGTAAATGTAACTATCAAGTGTAAGGGTGTATCATATATTATTTTGTGTATGTGCAAAATATCACAATCCTCATAAGGAGGATTCTGCACATCTGCTCACATATTCCACATATTAGGAATAAAATAAATCATTTATGATCACAAATTTGAGAACTCAAATAAGGCAAAAGGCTAGTTAGGATTCCTAAGGAATATTTTTATAAGTAACTAAGTTAAAAGGAAATAACCTCTACCAAGTAAAGATTAATTTCTAACAAATTTTAATGAAGACAAAATATTTAAGTCATTTAAATGATTTTTTGGCGTTGATTTGAAAATATGGTATTTTGATTTTCAATTTTCCGCACACACTAAACAACTATTTTTGTCCTCTAAAATGACTTGAATTTCTTATTGCAATCCACAACAATACATTAGGAAACCATTTCCAAGTGTTTAAACTAATAAAAAAATTACAAGAAAAATTAATTATATCCATTGACTTTACTATCTATTCTAACAAAATATTGGTCTACAACTCACAATATTTTTTTTATAAGATCTCTACTATCCTTAGATTGTATCTCACAAAAATAAAACATAATTACACACATATACCTCAGAAATAACAATAAACATTTCACACAACCTACTTTGCAAAACCGATAGTCCAATATTTCCAGCAACATAATACCATGAAAATAAATATTTATGAACAACAATAGAGATGACATGGCTACTATATTATTACTTCTTTTTATTGACTGTAAGGGCTTGCCGCTATAAGAAATCAACAAATTTTGAAATAAAGAACACCTAATCATTTCTTTTATCATGAATAAATAAAAATGAAAATCTAAAATCTAAATTTGTTTCCAATGTTTTTATAGATTATATTTTAATATAAAAAAATCATTGTTTCTCTAAATAGTTATGAAATTGCTCTGGCTAAATTTATGTATTGGTTGAAGTTGTTGGACAACCAGTCATGAATTATCTGGTCACAACTAATCATTTCTTTCATACCATGACAGTGTTTCATGTGGCATCAATCATCACCAAACTCTAAAATATACAGTATGCAATAATAAGTGAAAAAACATATTATGCGGTGGAGAGCATAACATCGTAGCCATGCTAATGCAGCCACTATAATTCTGAATAGCCTGCACAATCATTGAAAAGCATTTCGTGAATAATCGAACTGTTATCAAATATCTCACTCAGTGCCATCAATTCTGTCATTAAAATCAGCCTTTTGTTGGGATTCTTTGTCACTGTCTCTTCAAATAATTGCATGTGTCATCTCCATGTCGGCCAAGTATTTTGTTGGGATTCTTTGTCATTGTCTCTTCAAGTTTTGACGCTTGTTAAAACATGTGGCAAATACTCCATTAATATGTTCAGGCTTGAAAATTAGAACTTCTTGGTTTGTCAAATGCATGTCATTCACTGTCAGCTTGACATGTTCAATTTCTCTTAACATGGTTGAATTAATAACCTGTTATCACTGCTTACATAGTTAACCTTTTGTGTTTTGTAAGTTTTAAGATCGAATTGGAGTTGGAGTTTGTGGTTTTTAGTTTCAATAAGATTATGTCATTCAATTGATTCATTGGTATCACAAAAAATACGGTTGGTTAAAGAGTAGTTTGAATTATGTAATATAGTTTAAGAATAAATAATTTATCTTGGTGATATGAATAATATTTCCATTTTCTCTATATTCAAACGCAGCACGAACGAGAATTTGATCATTTGAATTGTTTGTTGTGGAGCTTTTTTAAGTTATTTTTCTTAGCATGTGGTAAGGATGGCAACTAGTAGAGTATGTCATCAATAGATGTAGATCAGTCATTCACCACTTGGGGGCGAACTTTCATTCAAGGATAACATTTGGTATGTCGTGCCAATCTATGGCAGGGTAGAATTAACTTTGGGATTATTTATAACAATTTTGTGATAAGTTTTATTTTACAAAGAGTCGTTGTATTTCATATCCTATTTCATTTGGATCATGTAATGATATGAGAATATTATTGTATTTCATTAGGACATGTAATGATATGAGAGTATTATTGTATTTCATTAGGATCATGTAATGAAATGAGAATATTCTAGTCTTTCTATTTCGCTAAATTTTTAAATGATCTAGAGTCTTAAAATCTTTTATATAACATACTAGTATTAAAATTTGAATATATTGTGTATGAGTTGGCAAGCAATGACTAGTTAGACTCAAGATAGCTTGAGCCCATGATTAAATTTAATTATGGAAAACAAGTTAAAGACTACCATAGTGGTCCTAAGTCGTGTTTATGGTTATGTGGGAAATCTTGATATAGGATTGAGAACAACAAGATTAAAAGATTTCTTTGGGTCACTAGGGAATGTGGAAGTATAAATCTAAGATGAATCCCAAGTGTCACAAAAAAATACACAAATTGAGTATTAGACTATTACTAGAGAAAAAGGTCAAACTGAATCCAAAAAATAGAGAAAAATGTTAGGGGTGTTAGGTTCCAAAATTGTTTCTCCACAATATTATAATCGGGTTTCACCTTCAAGGATAGGGGTGCTATCAAGAAGGTAAAACAGAGGTTTATCAATAGATTAAGGAGGTTTTAAATCCAATGAATGAGAGTGGGTAGTCTCTCCTACATTTAGACTCAACTAAGACCTAAGAGAGTGATGTCAAAGATAACCTTAATAGCTTTTTTTGTCAGGTAAAATGTAGCACAACTACAACAATAAGTAGCTAAACCAAATGTACAATTGACCTTATATTTATCACTAGGTCAAAATTAGCTAGTTGTACATAAGACCTCTTACATGATTTATTTAACACCTTGCACATGCACCTATACATGACAATATTATTATAAACCCCATGAATGATTTCATTTAATATTCCATATACAATGGCAAGGTGCAAGCATAAATATCATGATTCTTTTATTATTTAACTAATTAAGTTTGCTTAGGATTAGTTCCTTGGTTTCTAAAAGTAAATCATGAACAACATGCATAGTCTAAACTAAATATGATCTACTCTCATTCTATCAAAGATGGAGGGTGTTTAAATGATGTATATTTAGTCTTTTAAGAATGTCAACTAATACCTGCTCCATTAGGAAATTTAATCATAAATAATAAAGTGAAAAGAGATATCATCTGATAAAGTTTAATTAATAATTGAGATTTCATCTACATGCAAATCAAATGTTACATTATATGTGATGGGCATTGTTAGTATGATAAAGAGGGTTGTAAGCCACCATAGACGATATTTGAGTCATTTCTAGACCCACATTTCTATTATATAGCGCTTAAACAATATTAAAACACCTCTAATATACAAATTCATAGAAGAAATACAAATTCATGGTTATAAGATAACTAAGTGTTACTATGACAAAACATGATGTAAGGCAATAAGAGGCCATATGAAAAAGGAAAATTGAGTGATAAGAGTGTGAAATAGTGTGGAAACATGTGTGGAATTATATGAACTATTTATATATGTGAGAATAAGCAAGTGTGCAAGATAGATAGATAAATAATGGATGAATAATTATGAGTGAATTATAAGACTTGTTTAAGTCATAAAAGAAATCTAAATATATGATATTATAGATGTAGATACATGAATGTATGTAATTTATTACAATTTAGTTTAAATACTTATTGTGCATCTAATTTCTCCCTTTTTATTGTGCATCACACAAAGGTTGACTACAAATAATAGAATATTAAACCTTATACTCTAATCAAATTTTTCTGTCAATATTTGCTTATGTTGTTGGGACCTTGGTTGTTGCATAAGAAGGGAGGTCATACCAAAGAAAGAAATTAGAGCTGAAGTTTTGAGAAGTGAAATTTTTGGGCAAAAAAATATAATGGCAAGGAATGGGCAAAGAGTGAAGAAACAAACAAAATTATAATGTTTGAAAAGAATATTTTAGAATAGGAATTAGAGAAAATTAAAAGGAAAAATGAACACTTCAACACCATCAACTCTATTGTGCACCGCCAATAGATAGAATGATAGTTAAGTAAGTAATAGAATATTTAACTAATTGTGAAAATATGATGAAGTAGCATATTACAAGAATAATTATAAAATTTAATTCCTTAATAGAAAAATGATGAATTGGAAGTTAACAATGAATTTGAATTGTTTACAAATAGTATATTTATTAGTCTTTACCTAAGACTAATATTTTCACCTAACAATTTGTAATTAATTCAAGCAAGAAGAGAATGTTTAACTATAGTCTATTTTAATTTTTTCATTAAAATGAATATTAAAATGATTTTCTTCATGTTTTCTAATTGGTGGCACCAACTTTTTTTTTTTGTGATGATTTAGTTATTTTTTCATCTACAAGTTTAAAAAACCAAAATCTTTTGAAAATAATATTTTGTAGTATTTCGAATGTTTTGTGAGCTATATATGTGTCTCCAATCTGGGTTGGCTCTCTGTTGTAGGGGTCACTAGTGGGCATGTATAAAGGCATGTGTTAATCCAATACCAGGATACAATTACAACTGTCTTCCACAAGACGTTGCCCTTTACAGACAGATAAAACAAATAGCATCCTCAATTGGGTTAATTTTGTTTGTCATGGATCTGCCAATTGCAGGTAGGAAAAGGACCACACAACAAGAAGATGATGATGTTGATCTACAGGGGGGGATAAGGGAAATTAGTAGCTATTACTGTAACATCACAACATCAGCATCACTACCTCGACAAAACACTAGTTACAACTTTGATTTTGTTAATACTCTCATGAATGTTTACAATGAATCGATGCCAAACTATCAAAATGCCTTTTGAATAGTCTGTTGACAAAACTCAAATTATCTTTTTTTTCCCTTCTTGGAAAATGAGTGAGTAGCAGTCTCAGAGATCATCTCATCGACAAAGTGGGCAGATCATTTGAAAAGATGTGAAGAACAAAGTCCACATTTAGGACCTTTTCTTTCGAACGTGGTGTGTTCATCATCAATTTATGGTGGGCAAAATTGCCATACTTCTACTTTTACAGCTGCCTCATTTGTTGATTCCTTAACCATGTTTGATTTTTGTTGATTCCTTAAGCCTCTCCACCTGAGCAGAGCTTAACGTCTTGCTCTAAAAGTTACAGCTTACCAAAAATTTCCCATTTCAAAAAGGCAAAATTTTGAAAACTGTTGAGAGCAGATTTCGCACGTCATGAATTTGTTGAGAAGGCTTTGGAGACTTTCAAGACAATGCTAGTACGTGTATAGCCAAATACCAGAACGTTGGCCTACATCGTTCCAGTCTGTGTGAAAATGGGAGTTTTGGAACATGACCATATGGATCACATTTGTTAGAGTAATTGAATATAGATTCTCTTTATATATTATAAATGTCTGTGCATTGGTTGACATTTATGCAAAATGTGGAAGGATACACAAGGCACGAAAACTGTTTGACAAAATACCTCAAAGAAATGCTGTGTCATGAACTGCAATAATTGAAAGTTATGGCATGCAAGGCTTCCGTAAGATGCCCTCTTAATCCTTTGAACTAATGAAGCCCTCTGGAACACACCCGAATCATGTAATCTTAGTTTGTGTGCAGTCGTGTAGGTTTAATGGAGGAGGGTGTATTACTTCAATGTCATAATTAAATCTAGTTTTGATATTGCTATTAGGATTCAAATGTGTAGTTTTTTGAGTCAAACTCATTAACCCATGTTTCATGAGCAGTGATTCACACGAATCCATTTCTCATGAGAATAAATGGAACACTTAGCACTCATTGCATATAAGTGATGCTCACAGAGGTGAAGCACCAGGATTTCCTAGGAGGTCACCCATCCCAGTACTACTCCAACTCAAACATGCTTAACTATAAAGTTTCTTCATAATATTATGTCTACTCTGAATTATTATGTACGCATGGTTGATCTTCTTGACTATAACCAAAATGCCAATTAAACCTGCAATAACTGTATGGATGATTTTCCTTGGTCCTTGAAGATAACATAAGAACATAGGTTTAGGACTATATATATATATAGCAAACCTCCTTTTTGGAGTGGATCCTAAAAACATGCACCTTTTGTCCTTCTATCAAACATCTGTGCAGAAATGGGCAGGTAGGATGGTGTTAGCGACAGATCACACCCACAAACACATGAGATATATCCAAAGTTGGAGAAATTGTCTTAGGAGATGAAGGCAACGGGATATTCTCCAGATTCAAGACATGAACTGAATTTGATGAGATGGAGGACTAATAATTATTTCTCTGCAGCCATAGTGAGGTGTTGGAAAATTGCATATGAATTATTACATACATCCCTTGGAACAACCACTAGAATTGTGAAGAACCTCCGAGTATGCATTGAGTGCAACACGGCAACTAAGTTCATCTCCAAGATAATTGCAGGAAAAATTGGGGTGACATCATTAACCAGGTGAACAACTCCATCTTTGCCATTATGAAAGAAGACATTAGCGTAATATTATAAAACAGATTCTATTGTATTATTGAAATGCTTTGTATAACTGAATTTAAGAACTTCATGATTTCCAATCAATAGTTTGAATCTAAATTAATTGTTGTCAATAAATTGCAGTGTGTGCGAAAATATTTGCATTGTTCCTTGCACAATCTCTTGGTCTTGGTTTGTGATTTTATTCTTTACTTTCCTTAGGTAGAAGGTAAAAGTGGTAGCAGCTATAGCCTCTTCTAGACATGCATTGAAATGTGACATGATATGGTTTTGCAGGAAATGGAACCCTTATTTTAAAAGTAGAGTGAAATGAAATCATTTTGTTCAGATAACTGTAGCCATTTCAATTGTTTTCCTTAGAATTTAATTTGAAAGTAATTATAGGCTGCCATAAATATGTTATATCATGTTAATGTATCATTTTCAAACTTCAAAATTCATTTTTTTGTTTGTCATAATAATTTTAGGTTGATTAGATGTATTCCAAGTATAGTGTTCGCTTTTTAATATATGCATTAATCATGTTCTATTTGACCACTCTCTCTATTTAGCTAACGAAATTGTCTTAGCCCGTAGGCCATAGGTATCAAAAAATAAAGACAAATAGTTCTTAACAGAAAAAAAACACAAACATTCTAAAAGCTAACACCCTACATATCAGGAGCCAAAGTCCATTGGCCTTAACTTTTGGTATCCTTATTATCATCCTTTTTAGAGATAATCTCCCAATTCTTTGAGAGATTCTTCAGGTTCACAGTCTAATCTTTCGTTTCCTCATTTACCTTGTGTTCCTTTTGCTTTTGTCGCCTTCTTCTTTCCTCTTCCTCTTATCGTTCCCCCTGATTATGCTCTGACTAGAGACCACCTCAAACATTGCTTTCTTCATTATACCATATGCAATCCTGTAAAGGGCAGAAATAGCTTGACCAAACAACTCTTTAGTGTTCTTTGAAGAAGCAACATTATCTTCCAGTGTCAACACTTTGCTTTGCAAATTTTGAATATGTTCATTGCAATTAATAGGTTATCTTCTTTATGTTCAGTATGTTTAATATGTCCGTAAGAGACATTAGGGGACAGTGGAGCCTCCTCAGTAACATCTGACTTATTGGGAACAGAGGAGGCACGGGCTCTGTTCATAACCTCTTCATAGTCAACCAAATTAAATGTAATACCCACAAACTTTTCTTTACTTTCCTCTTTGAAATCTTCCTCCCCCTCCTTAAAGTCTTCATCATCAAAGTTTTCCGAACACTCCTCCTCGGGCTCGTATTAAAAATTCATTTCAGGGAAATTTCCTCTAAGAATTTCTTCCTTTTTTGTTCCTTTTTTGTTCCTTTTTTAACAACCGAGCCAACCTTCTCACCCCAGAACTAATATCCTATTTTGTTTCCTCCTGGGTCTCCATTTCCTCATTTTGCTCTTCAATTTCTTCAATATCAACAAATAGAGTCACAGTTTTGGTACCCTTCCCAATTTTCCTCATCATAGTCAAAATTTTCTTGCTAGTAGGGTCTTTCCTCTTTTCACGAGTGGTTTCTAAGATCTCTTCTCCAAAGGGCTTTTTGGCGAGGGGCTTAGAGGTTTTACACTTATTCTTAGAGTAGGGCTTTCTAATGAAGGATTGCTTTCAATAAGTTTGATACAGACATAGTTTTGCGGGGGTTCACTTTACAGGTCAGTGTTATGCCCTGCATCCCCGTCCCTACATTTTGTGTGCAAAATGTTGGGTCCCCCCCCTTTTTTTTTTTTTTTTTTTGCTTGCGGCCTTGCCTTGTCTTTCTTTCCCTTTTTTGTTCTTTTTTTTTTTTCTCCGGGGTTTTCTTCCCCGACGTTGTGTCTTGTTTGTTTGCTTTCCATCTCCGGGATTCCGGTCCCGAAGGTTGCCTTTTGTTGGAAACCGGATTCTGGACTCCGAAATTATTCGTCATGATGTTCTTAAGGATATTATCACGAAGAATCCCCGGGCCCGGAGTCCGGAGATTTTGCCTGTCCGGAGATCGCCGGAAGGAGGAGGATTACCTTTTTACCGCGGGTATAAATACAGATTATCTGTCACTTTCACATTTACCACGATTAAAACCTTCAAGCACTTAGAGCGAATTAGAGAGCGATTTCAAAAGCGATTAACAGAGCATTTACAGAAATTTTATGATAATCAACGCTTAACATCTTCTGTCATCCTCAGGCAATTGCAAGTGCTTCATGGTGGTGGCTCTGACAGTTCAGCAACTCGAGCTCACGCGGTAAATCCTCCCTTTCCTCCGCCTTTTGCGTTCTCAAGTAGGTGTTTTCGCTTTTCCGTTCCTCTATTTTTGCTTCCGCTCTTTGTTTTTCTTTGGTTCTGTTTGGTTTTTGTTTGCCCTATTTTGTCTTGTTTCTTTGTCATGTCTGGTTTGTCGTCTTCTGGTCCCGCCGCCCGTTGGTGGGTCGGCTCTGCCAGAGGGTTGTCCACCCTCTGCGCGGAGGTGGTCTGTCTGTAGGCTTTGTAAATAGTTGTATATATATTTCTGCCTCGTTTGGTTTTCCCGCGGGCGTCGTCCCGCGTTGTATATTCATGTATATATGTATATAGTTGTAATATAGTCTCTATATATCTCCTCGTTTCTTTGTATATATCCCTCAGCTTCGTGTATATCCTTTCGGGTGGCTAAACGGGCTGGTCGAGTCGCCTGTGTTCCTGGTTTTCCGCCTCCGAGCTCACTTCGAGGCAGAAAACCACCTGTTTGAAGCTCGGCTCTCAGCTGGTTTCAAATAGGTAGTTTTCTCTCTCCTCCATGAAGTCTGTCAGAACCTCATTTATATCCCATGCGCGCAATCAATTCCAGCCAGGTGGCTTTCCCTTTTCGCGCGTTCGGACAGTTGGCTCCGCCGTCATCGCCATAACTTCCATTTAATACCTCCGCACGTGGCGCCCACGTGGGCGTGATGACTTGGATTTTTACACATTCTCGCTAACGGTCATTTCTCTGGGCTTCGGGTCTCTTACCACCACCCATCCTGTGTCTTCACCTAGTGTGATCAGATCCCCGGACCCGGATGTTTAATGAAGATTTTAAGTTTACAATGTGTTTTGCTTTTTCGGGTATCTTTGCATGAAACTAACTTTTCAGGAAAAGCAAACGTCGCGGTGGTAAGATCTCCGGACCCCGGAGTAACTATTTTATTTTGATAAAAATATTCTGACGGTCGCTTTGCCTTGCAGGTTCCCAGAATTCATCTATCAATCATGTCTGAAGCATCTGCATCTTCTCCGCCCGGAAGTCCAGAACTTCCCTCAACGACCACCAGGGCAGCTGTAAAGTCCAAGATGGAAAGGGCCCTGGAGAAACTGCCCCTCACCATGAAGTTCGTGCAGAACAACGTCATTACGGGCTCAAAGATTGAGTCCAAGGTTAAACTTATAACCGACACCAGCATCAGAACGTGGGCAGAGATGCAGGCCTTGGTAAAAGTGATGCACATCCAGCGACAAGCTGGAGATCAATTAGCGATCAACGTCGGAGGGTCCGGGATCCTCCGGGCAGCTTGCTTCCCGTGCTCCATGCAGTCTCTGGAGCTTATCCTGATGCTAGCGGCCAACTACAACTACTCCGTTCGGGCTGTTATGCTTGCAGCCATGAAACCCATGGGATACCCCACTCCTCTGGTATCCCTCGACCCAGACATATTCTGGGCGGGATTGGGAATCCCA
>MU227121.1:1448871-1463686 GCA_018584345.1 Thuja plicata | reverse complement strand
CCCCCCCCCCCCCCCCCCCCAATAGATCTCCACCATGCAAATCATCACGGCCCAAAGGGATATGGATGGGAAGCCATTGTATAGTGTACATGTGGAAGGAGGATTTCATAAAATCAAGTTAGCTAATTTTGGTATCATGCCCTAGGCGAGTCCAGTGTGCCCGATTAGGTGCATGACAGTGAACTAAATGTGTTTGATTGCAGGGATACAAGTTGTAAAGTGAAACCAAGAATTTTTTTTTGTTCCTTGGGGTCATACAGAGACCTCATAGCCATATTAGGCCTTTCCCAATCCATCCAAGTACTTTTCCAAGCATAAATCACTTGACTGGTTCTAAATAGCCTAATTAGCCCTAGTAGCCCTTGATTCTAGGAATCTACTGTACGGATACCCTAGAACCTTAAGACCTCCAAAATCTCTTTTATTTTGGAAAATGGTACTATAATATCACATTTTTGTGGGGTTGTTTGGATAATTTTTGCAAGAAGTGGGAAAAACCAGTCAGATAGGGCTAATAGGAGCATTAGGCCTAAAAGCCAAGTTTTAAGGGGAATTGAGAGATCGTTTGTAAAAGCTATGATACCTTGACTTAGATGGGATCATAGGGAGTCTAAGAAGAGGATTAAAATGAATTATATCCTTTCATACACTGGTTATGAAGAGGAGATGAAAATGCACTTGGAGACATCCAAGAAAGAGTAAAGGAGTGGAATAAAATTTGATGGTGGTTACCTCCTAGTGAAGCACAAAAGTGACCAACTCATAGAATGGTGTTGGAGAAGTCCTAGGCTAGTTGAGAAAGGGATTGAAAGATCCTAGAAGAGAGGGTAGGATCTTGTGAAGGTTAGGAACAGTAAGACTCCTAGTTAGGTTTGTGCAAGCACACTTTAGAGGTAGCTATCAGATTGGTATCAGAGCCTTTAAGATTTGGCTTGTGGTTAACGTTTCAACCAGCAGAGTCGGTAGGAGAGTATACAATGGTGAAAAATGCAGAGCTTGCAAAGAAATTTGATGAGCAAGAAGAAGAGAATAGATTTATTTGAGAGAGATTGGCAGAATTGGAACACAAAGTGGACCAAGTGGGAGAGAAGACTGAGGAAGTCAAAGATAAAGTTGAAGGGAAGAGCAAGGAGATAGCCTTAGATGATGAAGTCCCTGAAGCCGACCCTGTCCTCACTAAAGAACCCTTCTTGAAATCATTAAAATCCTTGAGTGGAAAGGCATTGGAAGGAGTTCCTATCTTTAGTGGAAATATGGAAGCAGAGGTAGTCCTTTATTGGACTGAAGGACTTGAGAATCACTTTGAATGTGATGGCATAACTGAAGCTTAGAAGGTAAAAGTGGCAAAGGCTAGACTTGGAGGGTCTGCACTCACTTGGTGGAAATTTATCCAAGATGAGAGGGAGAAAGAAGGCAAGAAACCCATAGCCACTTGGAAAGCTATGGTAACCAAAATCAGAGAAGCCTATGTACCTAAAGACTATGAAATTCAGTTACATAAAAGGAGACAAAGTCTTAGACAAAAAGACTTGGATGTTAACTCTTATACTGAAGAGTTTCAAAGGCTATGCATGAGATTAAGAATTACAGAAGAGGAAAGTGTCAAGGTACAGCTAGATACCTTAATGGTCTAAAATGGACTATCCAAGATGAATTGAGTTTACTTACTCCTACCACTGTTCAAAGATGCCACCAACTTGCAGTAAAGGTGGAAGAGAAATTGAGAAAGAAAAAAGACTCAAGAAATATAAGACGAAGAGGTAGAGGAACAGAAGGAAGAGGCCAAAGGAGTGGATATGGTGGTAGAAGTTAAGAATCCAAGACTCAAGGAGAGATCAAGCTGACTTTACATCAAGAAGGAAGTTCAAGTAGAGGAAACTTCAATAGAGGAAGAGGCTCTAATACTAATTGAAGAGGAAGAGGCAATAGCCAAGGAAGAGGTTTCTACTTTGTAACTATGAAATGATATCACTGCAACTAAAAGGGACATCCTGCCTATCGGTGTCTAGAGAAAGGCTCTACTTCTCAAGGAAGTGACAAGAGAGTAAAATTTGTGCAAGAGGAGTCTAGTGGTGGAAGAAAACACCCTAAAGTACCCTTAGAATCAAAGGAAGGAGAAAATCTTATGATAAGGAGAACACTGCTCAAAGAACCAGTGAGAGAGGAGCCAAGCCAGAGAAGACCACTATTCAGAGTGAAGTGCAAAATGATGGGTAGAGTGTGTAGAGTCATCATAGACTCAGGGTCTACTGACAACATTGTGTCAGAGGAGGCAGATAATAAATTGAAGATGAAGAGAATTCCACATAGTAGCCCATACAAGGTTACTTGGCTGAACAAAGGACAACATGTCCTTGTGAATAAACAAGCATGGGTGGACTTCTCAATTGGAAGATACAAAGATAAGGTATTGTGTGACGTTCTACCTATGGATGTGTGTCACATTTTACTTGGAAGGCCATGGAAATTTGACAGACAAGCCATGCATGATGGAGAAAAGAATGCATATTCATTCAAGAAAGATGGTGTGACTTTCAAAATCCAGTCACTGTTGGAAGAAGGAGAAGTGAAAGCCTCAGGCCCTAATTTTCTATTGGTGAGTGAAAAGGAGTTTCTAGAAGCACTAGAATAAGGAGAGGGAGTAGCATATGCTTTGGTTTTGAAGCCAAAGGAAGAAGATGCATAAAAGATAGTCAAGAAGACAAAGATTCCTAAATAAGTACAAGAGTTACTTAAGGAGTATAAAGACATTGTTAGTGATGGAAAACCAGCAAGCCTACCCCCTAAGAGAGATATTAGTCACCAAATTGACTTTATCCCAGGAGATACCCTTCCTAACAAGGGTGCTTATAAGATGACCCCTCAACAAAATGAGGAAATTGCCAAGAAAATCCAAGAGCTCCTAAACCAAGGCCTCATTAGAAAAATTATAAGCCCATGTGTTGTACCCACTGTCCTAGCACCCAAAAAGGGAGGAACTTGGAGGCTATGCACTGATTATAGAGCCATTAACCGAATCACCATTAGGTATAGGTTTCCTATTCCTAGGATAGAAGACCTAATGGATTTTTTAGGAGGAGAAAAATACTTTACAAAGATTGACCTAAATAATGGTTATCATCAAATTAGGGTCAATGAGGGAGATGAATCGAAGACTACCTTCAAAACCACAGAAGGTTTATATGAATGGCTTGTGATGCCATTTGGGCTATCAAATTCCCCATCCACATTCATGAGGCTTATGAATGAGGTACTCAAGGACTACATTGGTAAGTTTGTTGTAGTGTATTTGGATGATATCCTAATCTTTAGTGGGACTAAATAAGAACACTTAAGGCATTTGCAAATTGTGTTTAAGAGACTGCATGAAGAAAAGCTAATGATCAATTTGGATAAGTGTGAATTCCTAAAGCAGGAGCTAGTGTATCTTGGTTTTGTGTTGTCTCATGGAAACCTTAAGATGGATCCAAGCAAGGTAGAAGCCATCATCAACTGGCCTACCCCCAAAACTGCAACTAAGGTGAGAATCTTTCATGGCTTAGCTCAATATTATAGGAAATTCATTAAGCATTTTAGTGTTATTTGTGCTCCTATGCTAGACACCATAAAGGGTGGGATGAAAACTAAGTTTGTATGGAATGACCAAGCTAACCAAGGATTTAAATTTTTTAAGAAGAAGATTGCCACTCAACCCATCTTAACATTACCAAGTTTTGAGAAACTTTTCACAGTTGAGTGTGATGCTAGCAATGTTGCTATTGGGGCAGTTTTAAGCCAAGAAGGGAGACCAGTGGCTTTTCACAGTGAGAAGCTCAGTGATGCAAAGAGGAATTATTTTTACTATGACTTAGAGAGGTATGCTCTAGTCCAAGCACTAGGGAAATGGAGACACTATCTTCTTCCCAAGGAATTTGTTGTGTATTCATACAACCAAGCACTTATCTTTTTTAACTCCCAAGACAAGCTCAGTCACAAGCCCATGAAATAGGTGGAGTAATTGTAGGCTTACACCTTCAACATCAAGCATCGAAAAGGATTTCAGAACAAAGTGGTTGATGCACTTAGTAGGAGAATTCTGACAGTACAAGAAGTACAACTGTAGAGTATGGGCTTTGAGAGTTTCAAGGACTTATATGCAGAGGATGAAGACTTTGCAGAGATATATAAGGTATGTAAAGAGCATAAAAATCATTTTTATGGTGAATTTTCAAAATATATAATGCAAAGTGATTTATTTTTTAGAGGAAGTCAATTACGTGTCCCTAGAGGATCAATTAGGGAAAATCTGATTCAAGAGAAACACAATGGGGCAGTTAGTGGTCACTTTGGAGTTAATAAGACCCAAGAGTTAGTGCAGAGGTTCTATTTTTGGCCTATAATGAATTTGGATATCAAAAAGTATGTGGAGTGTTGTGTAGTGTGTCAAAAAGCCAAGGGCACATCCTCCAATGCAGGCCTTTATCAAGCACTCCCCATTCCAAGTAGACCTTGGGAATGCTTGAGCATGGATTTTGTTGTGGGATTGCCAAACACAAAGAAAGGATTTGATAGTATCTATGTTATAGCAGACGGATTTGGTAAGATGGCACATTTTGTCCCATGCAAGACAGTTCATGATGCTTGTCACATTGCACACCTATTCTTCAAGGAAGTGGTGAGAATCCATGGGCTACCCTTAAGCATAGTCTTAGATAGAGACACAAAATTCATTAGTCACTTTTGGAAGACATTATGGAAAAAAATAGGGAGCCAATCTATCCTTTGGGTCTGCATATCACCCTCAGACAGATGGTCAAATTGAGGTGGTTGATAGAAGCCTAGGGAACCTATTGAGGTGTCTCACTGAGGAGTATGGTCAAGCTTGGGACCAACTCTTAGGATAGGAAGAGTATGCATATAATGATACTGTAAACAGAAATACTGGAAAGAGTCCCTTTGAAATTGTCTATGGAATACACCCAAGAGGGGTATTTGAACTCAGAGAGTTGAAAGATGGAGCCAAGGGAAGTGGTAACTCTAACAGAGAACACTGCAAAGATAAAGAAAAAGGTGGATGAAAGGAAGAAGGAAGTCCAATTTCAAGTAGGGGATCTTGTTATGGTCCATTTTAACAAGGAAAGACTACAAAAGGGAGTGCCAAACAAGTTGCAGATGAGGAGATTAGGGCCTTGTACTATTCTGGCCAAATATGGGACAATGCATACAAGGTTGAGCTCCCTGAGGATATAGGTTTGTCTCTAGCCTTCAATGTTTTAGATCTAGTCCTCTATAAGGGGCCTACTCCAAATCCATACCAGAGCCTTACTGAGGTTATACAAGAAGTTGAAGACTTGAATTTAACCCCTATACCACCTAAGAAGGCAGAGAAGATACTTGATTCTAGGGCCTACAAGAAGATTAGACAGAGGACATACTATGAACATCTAATCAAATGACATGGAAAAGGAGATGCAGAGGCCACTTGGATCAAGGAGACAGAGTTTAAGAAGTTGGGAATTGATTCCAACTTGCTCAATCCAAGGGTGGATTGAAGTCGTTTATTTGGGGAGAATGGTGCAGGAGCACCTAGGCTAATCCCTAGTTCAAATTTTGATGTGGCTTGTACTGACCTTAGCCAAGTCATTAGTGTTTCTTTTAGGCCTTATAATTTCTTGTTGTTTAGGGACAATATGAATTTGACTAGGATCAATTCATTCTTTCAAATTTTGCTTTTGTTAGTGTTTAGTGCTAGTTTAGCCTAAAAGTGGGAAATTGGGTCCAAAAGCCTTTAAGGCTTTGGAAAGGTTGGAAATATGCCTACAAATTCCTCTAGGATGTTTTTACATCATTTCATGTTCATTAGAGGTCATTAAGATATGTTTTAGGCAAAGATGCAAAAGTTGTCAAAATGTTGTCATGACAACATTTGCAACTTTTCAAAGTTGCATGACGACATTTTCAAATATTGGATTCCCTTCAAAGTTGATAATGGGTAGTTATGGTAACTGCCTAAAAACATGGAAAAATGATATTAGGCCACGAGGAGGCCCATTACCCGAGCATAGAGGATGTAATGTAAGATTTTGAATTTGCTAAGTAAGCTCTATTTTTGCAAAAGTGTGCACAGTCGACTACTTTGAATTGTTAGTGTTCTAGTATGGATTGAATCTTGAAATTTTGTGTTGGATTAGTGTAGTTTGGTTAGTTTCAGAGCATTTTTTTTTTTAATTTTCTAGGTGATCATTTGTATAGTTTGTAGAAATATTTTGTTAATTTACAGTTCTCTAGTGTTGTTTAGACAATTTGAGGGAAAATGGCTCCCCCATAGATCTCCACCGTGAAAATAATCATGGCCTAGAGGGATATGGATGGGAAGACATTGTAAATTGTACATATGGAAGGAGGATTTTAGAAAAGCAACTTAGCTAATTTTGGTGTCATGCCCTAGGCAAGTCCAGTGTGCTCGGTTAAGTGTATGACAGTGAACTAAATGTGTTTGATTGCAGGGATACAAGTTTCAGAGTGAAACCAAGAATGGTTTTGTGTTCCTTTGGTTCATAGAGAGACCTAATATCCATATTAGGCCTTTCCCAATCCATCCAAGTACTTTTCCAAGAATAAATCACTTGAGTGGTTCTGAATATCCTACTTAGCCCTAGTAGCCCTTGATTCTAGGAATCTACTATATAGATACCCTAGAACCTTAAGACCTCCAAAATTTCTTGTTTTTTTGAAAAGGGTACTATAATATCACATTTTTTTGTGGGTTTTTTTGGAGAAGTTTTGCAAGAAGTGGGAAAAACCAGTCAGATAGGGCTAATAGAAGCATTAGGCCTAAAAGCCAAGTTTTAAGGAGAATTGGGAGATCATTTGTAAAAGCTATGATACCTTGACTTAGATGGGATCATATGGAGTCTAAGAAGAGGATGAGCATGATTTGTATCCTTTCATATACTGGTTATGAAGAGGAGATGAAAATGCACTTGGAGACATCCAAGAAAGAGTGAAGGAGTGGAGTAAAATTTAATGGTGGTTACCTCCTAGTGAAGCACAAAAGTGACCAACTCATAGAATGGTGTTGGAGAAGTCCTAGGATAGTTGATCAAGGTATTGAAAGATCCTATAAGAGAGGGTAGGATCTTGTGAAGGTTAGGAACAGTAAGAGTCCTAGTTAGGTTTGTGCAAGCACACTTTGGAGGTAGCTATCATCTAACTTCTTGGAAATTTATGTGTTTCACTAAATTTCTATTATCCTCTTCATTAATTAAGAATGGGATAATGACCAGCATATCATCAAGGTCA
Source organism: Thuja plicata (assembly GCA_018584345.1). Classification (NCBI taxonomy): domain Eukaryota; kingdom Viridiplantae; phylum Streptophyta; class Pinopsida; order Cupressales; family Cupressaceae; genus Thuja; species Thuja plicata. The sequence goes on along the minus strand of MU227121.1, from coordinate 1,456,405 downwards.
TCCAAATGGTTGTTAGCATTCATACCTAAGTTAGCAAAGAAAGAAACAACAATATTAGTTATTTCCTCTTCGTCTTTAGTAAAGGTACCATCTAGGAGCTGCATTTTCCTTATTTTATTACGAACTCTATGTTTAAGAGTAGATTGGTGTAATAATTTGGTATTCTTATCCCCTTTTGTTAACCATTTAATCTTGATATCTATTTCCAAAACACTTCTTCTCTTTTGCTTAGTCTTGTCCATCCTTTTCTTAAGGTTTTTCCTCTTGACAAAGTGGTGCATCTTGTTCTCCATTTTTCATTCTACTTTGAATATTCTTCAATTCCATTGTCACCTTTTTCTTTTCATTCAAAATATTACCAAAAAATATTTTATTCCACCCATTTACATTTATTCTGATGAATCTTAATTTGTTTATAACTTAGACCATAGGGGACCCCACACAAGGAAGCTTCCACTAGGTTTTAGAAGTTGGGAAGTAAAGTCCACATTAACACATATTTGAAAGGAAAGGGACCTAATTTTCATCTTTCATCCCAATTCAAGATCGAAGCATTCTGACCTGATCCAATCTTGGGTTGTGTCATTAAACTGGAGTCAGCAAGATTGCTCTAGTTAGAAGATAGCGAGAACCTGTCAAGCCTAACTTGTATAATATTTTTAATCTGTTTCCTGTTAGACCAAGTGAATATAAAACCTTTAAGGTCAATATCAATTAGCCCTGCCACCCAGAAGAAGTCTAATAGGTCCACCATACTATCATTAAAGTCCCCAGTACCTCCAAAAAAATTTGAGGGGTACAAAGGGGAGTTAAAATCACCCCCACCATCCATTTAATTAAATGATTGTCAATAATAAGGGAAGAAAGGGAAACCCATAAGGCTCCCCTTAAAGATCTTACATTCAGGGCATACACATTTACAAGATTCCAAGAAAACCTGGAGTTATGAACTTTAGAAGTAGTAATCAAGCGATTCTTGGAAGAATAGAAATCCATACCTAACACCTTTTGGGGATTCCAGAGGGTAGAAATATCACTAGAGGCGCCTTCAACATCATTGACCTCCCACTCAGTTGAAGCCATATGTTCCTAACCATCTTTGTGAAGCCATCTTTTTTTTATTTAGTTTCCTGAAGGAGCGGGATATCCACTTTATTTTCAATAATGACACATTTAAGCATGTCTTGTTTGATTTAGCTATTTAAGCCTCTCATATTCCATGACATAATAATCATGACTAACTAACTTAATAGAACGATCCATCCTTGGAATTCTCAAGCCACTCCATAGAGTGATAAATTATACTTCTTCTTTTTTGCATTAGAGAAGCCATCCATGGTCCACTTCTTCCCACTGGCTACATCCTTAACCACTTCCCTTTCTCTATATTCCCACTGTGTAGGTCTACCTTTCTTAGAATCATTGCAACATCTAGCTTTTTCTTCTTTTTCCCTTTTTCCCCAACAACATTCCAATCCAACTAATCATTTGATCTATCACCTGGTTTCCTAGCTTTCAAGGCCAGAGGAGTAACTGAGAACCCAAGAAAATATAGGATTTCTTTGAGATTATTGAATCCTTGGGTCTTATTGATATCCTTTGGGGTTGACACTAGCTCTGTATTTTATTTGTTTCCAACAATCTCATCCAAGAGCCTAGACTCATCAAGCCCAAGTACCTTAGGGGGAGTCTTAAGGTTGGAGAGTATTTGTTCATCCACGGAGATGTCCTTAGTTGGAAGAGCATTCCCATTATCACTAGACATATTAAAATCCACAGTCATCTTTTTCATCTCTTCCTCATAAGGTTTCTTTGAAGGTTTAACACCTTGGGTCTTCTCTTCATTTACTCTCTCTTGATCTTCACAATTTTTAGTTTGCTTACTCTCTTTTTCCATATAGCAATCTCCCCATTAACATTATCTGGATGAACCCCAAGATCTATCTTAGAGGTCGAGGTTGTAAGATCATCTAGATATTTTTTTTACCTGATCTTAGAGACTATTCCACCCCTTCCATTAACAAGGGTTGTTGGTATTAGGGAACATTGAGAGGGAGGGGGTGAATCAATGTTCTGCAATTTTTAGCCTTATAAATTTAATTCTTAAACCATAAACCACATACAATGAAAAGTAAAGTGCAGAAACATAAAATGAGCATCCACAACATCATAACACCCTGATCTTTTATGGTGGAAACCTAGTCAAGGGAAAAAACATGGTGGGGATGGAACCCACAAATAAAATACTTTGTATCTAAGTATTAACCATGTTAAAGGTTTAAGTACAAAAGTGGAATGCACATGCATTCAGGATTACAACCTAGAGCTCACTACTCAAATACAAAAGGGAAGCCTTATGTCTTACAAATATTATGTACAATAATTCACAATTAATGAACTGGATCACAACATCTACATATGCCAAGAAATTTCCATTTAGGTATAGTACACTGAATCAATACACTTCATGTCCAATCTCTGCTTTCCTCTGAATTGAACCTCTAATCACATACCCTTCACACACATAGCATATACCACGTGCTCCAAAACAACCAAATGTATCGATCTTATATATCCACAACTAAGAATTAAATCAACATTGGGTTGACCTTAAGAATATTTACAAAAATATTGTAACGTGTAGTAAGTCGACCAAATCCTCAAGAAAAATATAACATGGACCTAGAACAACTACATCAAATCACTCTCCCATGTCAGGTCATCAACCTCAAACTCAAAAGCAAACCATTAAATCAATCTGATAGGATGGCATAAGGATATAGTATACCTTTTCATTGTTCTTCATTGTTAACCCAAAATCTGATATACATAACCTCGTAACTTGATCAAATGAAAATATCAAGTGTTGCAAATCTGGAATATGGTAGAGTGTACCTTCATTATGTTTCCCCTAAGTTCGCACCTCAAAATTTTATATTGGGTAATTGTAGAAAATACTTTCCTCTAAATTTTCAAATGCCTTTTTTCTATTATACTTAGTGTACCATCCTAAAATGCAAGCACCCTTATTAGGTGCTCATTTTTAGCCCCATTTTAGCATCTTCCCACATTGATTTCACATTCTTATTTCCCTCATGCATCCTTTAAATCAACATTATTTGTCAAAACTTGAGAATGGCTCTAACTTCTATGCATGATCCCATTTCTCATCTAATTAGATAATTTTCATCTTCCATCTAGGTCCTTTTACATCTTAGGAATTGCCCTGATTTCCCGATAAACTAGGGCTTTTAGATCTCCCATTTAACACACACCCCTTAATCTTGGGATAACTTTAAAAAATTCTTTTAGGACAAGGCTAACTTAGGTTGGCCTTGTCCTAGGGTATTACTTTTTAGTGTGCTTTGGGCTCGATGCGGCGTTGTTTCTCCTAGGTGCTTGATCAGTGTTGACCTTACAAAATATGGACCCCAAAATCTGTATAAAAGGAGACCTATCCCTCTTATTTTCACATCCATTACATACCTACAATTCAAGAGACATATTCATGCAAGTAAGCTATTTTGCATTCAAGAGATCCAAGTTCAAGCAAGCATCCATTAGTGAAGGCATCCATTATTAGGCATTCAAGCCCATCAAGAATTCAAGTGTAAGGAAGCCATCAAGAATTTCAAGTCTTCATTCCATCAATTCTATCATGCATTCAAGGCATTTCATTCCATATTTCTAGCTTCTTTCCCCATTGGATGCCAAGAAAAGGAGTTTGATATCTAGGAAGGAGATCTACATTCATTCATCAAGTCTTCTTCTTCTCTTTCTTCCACAATCCCATATTGTGAAAAAATACAACATTCCTCATTCAAGGGTTTTGTTTCATGATTTCCTATTGGGTTTTTGTGTATTCCAATCTATTGCATCAATACTCCAAAGAGGCATTGGCTCATTGAGTTATAAGGGTATTTATGTTTCAAATATAGATTAAATTTCATCTTTCCTTATGCAATTTCAATTCAATTTCAAGGTTAATTCCTATACAGGGGATTGACCAAGGCAAGCCCCTTTCCACGAAATTTCCTCTTCTTTCTTGTGTGAAGTAACAGCTAGAGCAATCTCGGATTCAGATTTTTAAGGTTGCAGAACTAGTGACTGGTCCTCTACAAAAAAAATTAGATTTTGATTCTCCAAGACAAGGGTGAATTGAGTCAGCATTGTCTTGAGGATCTGCAAATTTCACAGTTGGGAGATACATGCATCAAGGTTTCAGATCCATAACAGTTTTTGATTCTGACAGTTCTGAGACAGACATTTCCAGATTTGAAGTTTGTTCCTCCTCTCCTAGCTTTCAAGGTGAGTTCATTCTTCTTCTTTTCATCTTGCATTAAATTTTATACATCATATATGATATAATATATTGCTATTAGTCATCTCCTTTATCATAGCATAATTCTCTTTCATATATGATGCAGTCAAGCTCGGAGTATACAAGAATGGACCGTCCAAACTTGCAACAACACCAGAATAACACAGCGGAATAACACACAACTCAAGATATATCAATATCAATTTTATTTTCTCTCAGCTCGTCAAATTACATACAACATGTCAGGTTGTAAGACCTTCCCAGTTAGGGCCAATTACATCAATAATTTAATAAGATCTCGTAGGATCCAACTATCTATCCTATAGCTAAGTGGAAGAAACCAGATCTGAACTTGTGCTCGCAAGCCACCAAGAAATTTCCAATCTCTGTCTACCCACTTATAACTATCTGCAATAGCTTACAATTCTTCAACTTATTTGCTTCAACTCTTCTAGCCCTCCCCAAAAATTTATGCAAAACTAAGAACAATGAAACAAATATATACAAGGGCCCACCAAATAAGTCGACACTCAAAACCATAAGAGAGACCTAGATTTAGGTCCACACAGATCCTAATGAGAGACCCCACATTAATTCATCAAAGGAAATTAAATGTAGAAGTCATCCAAATCAGGATAAACATTTTGGGAAGATGATCACCGAAAAACAACAACCATCAGTAAGAACATACCCGAGCATCAGGAAACCCGTCGGTGAACACATAACCACCAAAGCAACCGAAACATGTCGGTGAACATAGAACCATCACAACAACCGAAACCCGTCGGTGAATACAGAACCACCAAAGCAACCAGAACCCATCGGTGGACACATAACCATCACAATGACCAAAGAAGCATGCCCGAGAAATAGAGCCCGAGCAATAGAGAACAAGCATGCCTGAGAGACAGAACCCGAGCAACAGATAACAACCTAAAGAACAAAAGAAAACATCTTTTTGGTTGAGCAGGATTTCCAACTACCCCAGGATGCTCCTGCATCAGACACCCTAGGTAAGAAAATGTGTACTCAGAAGTTGGATGAACATCTATTAGGATTCAACATATATCCCAAACTGGTTCTTTCCCTTCAAGTCCTTGACTGACACACTCTTCCCTTGGTTCTTCTTTTGCTTCCCTTTACCACTAGCGCTTTCTGAATTATCTTCATATCTCTGCATACTCACATCTGCACCATCCACTGCAACCAACTCAGATCTACTACCAATGCTCAATTTCCTCTTACCAAGCTCTGCATCCTTCAAAGGAATGAGAATAGACTTCTTCCCATCCTTCAATATAGTAAACAAATTTATTTTACAATCATGAATAACCTCTCTATCATACTGCCAAGGTCTTCTAAGTAAAACATGACAAGAACTCATCTCCATAATGTCACATAATACTTCATCTTCATAAGTGCCAATGTGAAAACTCACCATGCACTTCTCTCTCACCTCTACTACATGACCATCTTGTAACCAGCTTATCCTATAAGGACAAGGGTGCCTCAACCTCTTCAAACCAACTTTCTGAACCATCTCCTCAGCATCTAGGTTATCAGTACTTCCTCCATCAACAATCACCTTACGACGTTTACCACCAAACTTGCACACAATCCTAAACAAATTCTTCCTCTGACAAGAATTAGTCTCCTTCGAGGGAAGCAAATTTCTCCAAAGAAAATTATTCACATTTTCCCCTTCATGTTCATTCTCAGTGACTTCATTTACCATAGCATTTTGGTGACTACCAACCTTCTTATCTGCATGGGGACATTTAAATGACCGATGTCCTTCTTCTCCATAGTTGTAACAAGTACCTCTGAATACACCGCTACCTATCTTTCTCCTTGGCTCAATAGGTTTTGGTTCATCTTCAACTTTCAATTTATTCTTTACCGACGGCTCTTGTTTCTCTTTCCCTCGAGAATTACCATAATGTCTTCTTTTCAACTTATCTTCTGCCTTCAGTGCATACTGATAAGCATCCTCCATAGATTCGATCTTCAACATACCAATCTCATCTTGGATATTGAATCTCAGGCCATTAACATACTGTTGGTTTACAGTTTGTCTACTTTAAATTTGATTTATATAATGACTCTTGAAAATACCCAATGTTGGCTTTCGTAGAACAAAAATTAACCACGGACTGGGTCAATGGTAGGAATCTATCAATGACCCCTAAATTGAAAGCTACAGTATCCCTTATGTGAAAGATATGCAATGAATTTTGTCTTTCATTTTTTAGGGGTATGCTCTTAACCGGAGAGTAGAAGAGGTTTAACCAAGTTGCTCAAAGATTCAAACAACTCAGGCAATGAAGGGGACTTATTCAATAACATGCAATCTAAAATGCAAACTGTTATGCAGTACGGGATGAATGCAAATTATCATCTACCAGCAGAGATGAAGAAAGAAGGTGTAACAATGCAATTCCTGGATTACTAAGATTGTGAGACTTCGATAATACCCAGATTATTTTGATCTCATTCTCTATTAACTCTCTTCCCAAACCCTTATGCAAGAATTAATCTATTGAACTTGTGTGTGTGTAAATGGGTACCTGTTGAAAATGACACAAACACTCAATAGGTCATTGCATTAGCTCAAATAGTTAGTTAAAACATGCAAAACCACTAATATCGACCTATTGCCTGCTAACTAGGAGGAGTGTAATTAGTAACATATCAGCCCTTAGAATATGCTACAAATCAGTTACGAATACAACCTAGCATGAAGGATTTTTATTTAAAAACAAGCTAAAAGACATGAAAAACAAGTATTCTAGCTCTAAAACATGAAATGAAAACAATAAACTAGCATGCTAAAATGGATGAAATGTGAGTCTAGATTGAATCTAACAGCATAACAATGTAATTTAATTCTAAAGTGAAGACTTATTTTCTCTCAAAACAGGATTCTATTTATAGAAGAATGGGAGAGAGAGAGAGAGGGGGGACAAGGTTCATTTATGAACTAGGAGACTCATAAATGAATATGTAAGAGCCTTTAATGCACAAGGCATTAATAAGGCATGGGAGAGACATGGGCTTAAGGCATCTTTATTAATGAAGGCATCTTTATTAATGAAGTCCTTAAAGAGGGAAGGGAGGATGTAAGAGAATATGGACTTTAAGAAAGTCCAGCTTGAGAAAGTGGACTTTCTCAAGTGGGTGGAGTTGCTAAGTATTCCTTAATGGAATGTGACA
>MU227121.1:1395981-1419357 GCA_018584345.1 Thuja plicata | reverse complement strand
ACACAATGACCTGTTTCTAATGCAACTTTGAATTGCAGATATTCAGATCTATTTACGTACAATACCTCTCTGATCAATGTATCAATTCAATTCCTTTGTGCTTCACACTTTCTGCTCTGTGATGCTGTGCTTCACTGTTCATCGGTGTCTGTAGAATTCTTTAGCTCTCCCTTAGCTTGATTGATCAGGACTGTATGAAGTTTTATCCTTCACCAATTTCTCTTCAGTATATTCTTTCAATTCACTCCCTGTGTATCTGATTGCTTACAAAAATAAATTATGCTTGTCTCTTATATAGACACAATATTCCTTTATTTTTGATTCTTGATTCTTGATTCTTGATTCTTGGCGTGAAAAACAATCCAGCCAATTTGATTTACAAATTTAACTCCTGATTTATCTCATAGTTATCTTCTTGCCAACTGTATAAATCAATTGCTTAACTGTGGTTGAATAAAACAAATAAAACAATCAGTTAAGTCTATCATTAAGCTCTGCCAACTATATATTTTATCATTTTCTGATCTCTTTATTCTGTCGGTCAATTTTGCAGTTCATCGTCGGTGACAACTGCCAGTTTCGTCGGTGTAACTTCAGTTAGCTTCGGGATCTCCATCCGTCGGGCATCATTGGATTTTTCTCATTGGGAAACACTGTCTTCTTGCTCATCGGGCAACACTGTCTTCTTGCTCGTCGGGCATCACTGTGACTTTATCTCTGTCTTTACCGATGGTGTGCACTCCATCGGTGTGGTCTGTCACTTAGTGAATACTTGACTTTTATGCATTGTTGAAAGCATAACCTCTGTTCTATTGGTTCTCTGAAGTCTTTGGCATTATGTATATGATCGTATAGATGATATCAAGTTGACATCAATGACAATACAAACCACTAACTGGTTTAATGTTTTGCATCATCTTCAACTTAACATTATCAAACATTCAATCAGTTACATGTCATCACCAGTATTAGCATCCTCACTCAAAACATCACATAACTAACTAAGATGAACAACAAAAATAACTTCAAACTCAGAGTCACACACAATAGTCCCAGCTATAGGGGTTCACCCAAAGTAATTTTTGCCGATCTATTTACTTTACAGAAATTTACGTTTATGGGTCTTCTAAAAAATGACCAGTTACAATAATGATTGCCTCTTTACCATATTCTGGGAGGAATATGCTAGTAATAAACTTGAGCGGTTACAAAAACTGACAAGGCTGACAAAATGCCCAAAATGGCTACAATATACAAAATTCTGGAAGATGACAAAGGTCAACAGATTCTATGTCTTCTTCTATGTAACAAATTTTCCTCTGTAAGCCTTCATTGCATCCGTTACCTTTCCCAATTCTCGAGCCTCTGTAATTATTACATTGTCAGCTCAGATCATCCAAAAATCATGCATCTTTGTCAGTTTGTCCAACCTGGCAATCCAGGATTGGAGCTTCTCTGATTCCTTTTTTATCACTGCATCTATCGCGGAGAGCTCACTGATCTTTGACACTTGGAAGTTAGCCAGATCCGTAATCTCATCTATGAAAGCAAGAAACTTAGCTTTCATTCACTCTATATTCACCAACTTGTCACTCCCAAAAACTTGAGATTCCGTGTGCAAAACTTTCAAAAACTCAAAAATTTTGTCCATCTCCCTTTGCACTAACTCAATCATAGTCTTGAGTTCATTCGCTAATCTGCTTGAACTCTCAATCACAAACTCCAGAGACTGCTTCCAATGAAACAATAGCTCTTGCCCGGTCTTAAGGATGCCATTGGAGATTGCAACACTAGTCTTCATATCAATCACATCCTGCAAGGTGGCTGGCTGCTCTGTCAATCTAGTGGATGCATTGTAAATGGTCTCCTAGTGCTTTGATATTGTATCCTTCAACTTGTCTGCATCAAGTAGAAGGTTCCCCAAATTCTTGATGACAATGGGGCCTTGAGCCTTCATCACCTCTATCCATGCTCTTCCAATTTTCCCAAACTATCTTTCTTGATGCAGCTTTAGTAACAAGTTCTTATTTTCTTCCACATTGGGTCAAATTGAGAAGCTGAAGTACTGCCAAGAGAAGATTTAATATACTTAACTAGCTCCTTATTTGCAGACTTGAGGAATTCCTTGTCTGCTTGGAGTTCTTCTAACCTGTCCTCAATCCGCTCATTGGTGGTTTTCCAAATGTTCACCATTGAGTCATGCACCAGCACTCCTAGGTCCACAGTTTTTATCTGGAAATCTTGAGCTGAAAGTTCATGAAACTTTCCTTCTTTCTGTGGCTCTGCTATTTCCATTAACATATGCCTGATTGTGGAATCATGGGAAAGGACCACCACTAAATTTTTCTTCTTCACCTTCTTCATCGGTGGCTGAGATGAAGTTTCCTTAAGGATCAGGTCATTTGAAGAAATGGCTTCCTCATGTCATTTCTTCTTATTCTCAATGGTTTCTTCCAACCATGAGTCTGTGGATAACACCTTTATTACAGACTAAAGAGCTGTAGGATCAAACAGCTTCCAGGCTACTAGAGGAGTTTGCTTGTCTTGAGATGAAACATGGAAGGAGGCAACCTTATTCACTGAAAGGGCCAGAGTGTTTTCCAGTTGAGAGGAGTCTTGACCATCCATCAGGTTTGTGTCATCCAAAGTGATGACTGGAATTGGTGAGGGAGGCTTGGTCGTGGACACCTCTTGTTCTTTCTTCTTTTCCTTTTCCTTATCTTCTTTCTTCTCCTCTTCATTTCCAATGTTCAGGAGTGAACCACCTTCGTAGGTTGGAGTGATAGGGACATTCTTTTTCGGGGCCTGGTCACCTCCTTGCCTGGCGGGTTGCATTGCACCTTCTAAAACTGATGAAGCCGCAGAAGAAGTGGCTGCTGGAGTTGATTTCTCAGCACTTGAAGTCGTTCCTCCGGATGAACCTGCACTAGAAGTTCTTTTCCACCGCACTCTAGTCCATTCCACCCACTTTTCGTTTCTCTTGATAATGCCTCTCATGAGAAGATCCAATGAACCAACCACTGGACCAGTTGGTAGAGAGGAAGAAATGGGCAACACCTTGATCTGGTCGTAGGATGAAGGATGCATGAATAGGCCGTCATCTGCAAGATCAGATACATCGACATCATTCTTATACATTTAAATTACATCCAAAGTTAAATGGGACCATAATTTCTCCCATGTCTGATACTCATTAAAACATTCGGCCCATAAATCCTCAATATTCAGGACATGTCTGTAGGCATGTCCGAGCTTCAAGTGATCTCTAACAAAACCCATAGGATCATATTGAGGCCTAAGAACCTCATAATCAAGTAGCTTGATCTTATCCTCAAATCTATTTACCAAATTTCGGGCATCAGATCTGGATGCACAGGAATATGGACCAACAACCACGGGGAAGGAAATTCTGATGATCTTCTTCACATTTGAACATAGAGTGTTCACTTCCAATATCTATCAGCATAGCTCCACCAAGACCACCTTATCTTCAGGATACTGGGGCAATCTCTTAGGAAATCCAGAGAAGGCTCCTATTTGAAGATAAGAGAAACTTGGGAATTGGATGAAAGAACATCCATACTGACTGATTGTTGAGATGGCCTCTGGAAAGAATCTTTTTTCTCGGCAACCTTGAAGTTCCTGACATATTCTCATTGTGAATGCATCATTCACAGTAGTATATTCCTTAAAGCCCCGATGCAATTCCAGATTCGGGTAGAACTCATATATTTTGGTGTTGTTGTCAAAATTTTGGATTGCTGGTAAGCTGGGCCACAGGTGTTGAGTCGCTAGAGCATAGATCAAGTATGAAGACATGTAGAACTGTTTGAATCCCTGACAGGAACTCAACCAGGATGCTAGCTTCTCACATAGGATTTATGCCCAGTCAATGAACATATTTTTTGTGTAGATGGCTTGAACAAGGAAGAAATTATGTTCAACGAGATCCAGGATCTCGGGTTTTCCATCCAATCTGGTCAGCAGGGCCAGAATATCTACAATTTCCCTCTTTAGGGTTGTTCTGAAGAGAGTCTTTGGCATCTTACTTTTCTTTGATCAAGGGGTCTGGAACCAGGTCCTCTGCATGTCTTCCCTCCTTAGAGTCTTCTTTTCATTGAAGATAGATGCAGATGAACCGAAGTCGATGTCGCAATACACGTCTTTCATCAGAATGTTGAAAGCGGATTGGATTAGGGTTTTATCAATCGTCAGCAAAATAGACTGATTTGAGAACAGGATTTTCTTTTTCACCAGATTGTATTTCTCTATATATTCTCTGATGAGCTCAAGAGCTTGGACTGCCATTGGAAACCCTGCAGCTTCTACGAGACCGCTGTCCTTGAGCTTTTGTGTAATAGGGTGAATTGGATGAGAATTCAATCTTCTGTACAAATCTTTGAGATCAAAGATCTTAGAGATTTGTCAAAAACTTCTTTCAATTCAGTCTCAATACCAATTAATCTATCATAACCAGAAGCCTTAACTGCCATTTACTATAAAACTAAGAACATGAGTGAAGACAAATGGCTTGCTATACAAATACGGTGAGCAGCAAATGATGGCGAATGTTGAAGAAATAGCTGCTAAGATTCAAATGTTGGCACCACACGAATGACATTAAGGTGAGCTAACGGACACAATGGAAGGATTAGCATTAAATTTTTATAATCAACGGCTATTCAAACTTCCCATTTCGTAGAACATAAAGGCCTCACAATCTGAAAGCTTACACTTAACTTTATGTTCATTAGCCACTTGCCGAAACAAATCCTTAGTCTTGGGGAAAAAGAACATACTTTCCTTTCGATGCCAAAATGAATAAACATTAGACCATTTTACCTTGTGTGGAAAAAGAACATAAGAGAATACTTTTCCCGTAATTATGTTTCCTTTATTTCAGAAAAGTATCCCGACGGCTTCACCTTTTATCCTTTTCGCACTTAAACAACTTATTTTCCGTCGGGAGCACTTAACCTCTTATTTTCTCTTTTCACTTGTGTCGGGGTTGCACCTTCGGGACCAACTTTTCCATATGCTACATGATCACCGCCACTACTCTGCAACTTGATATCTCTGAGAGTTGAAAAACTCTTTTTACGATCAAAAGCTTTATGAATCAATTATGTAAATCACATGTTTACCTTTCAAAAAAAGACATTGAGCATTACAGATCCAAGGGTGACTACTTCTCATTCGGAAGACACTATGACACCCCTCTTCCCAACATACCTAAATTACCTAAATACCGAATGAAGCAGAAGGATTGAAAACCCGCTAGGCTCAAATAGGCAAGGAAGATAAATTTTCTGATAAGCACATTAGGAGAAGGTTTCAAGATGAATGAGAAGTAAGTCACCAAAGAACAATTTTACCCCCTAGGACCTAAAGACCCTATACTAAAATTTGGCAACACATACCTTGCCACCTTTTCCTTAGAAATTTCTCTATGGCCCGACCAAATTGTTAACTTGTAGAACTCCTCGGTATAATCTTCCAGAGTCATCTCCTTCTGTTTTAGATTCTGCAATTTCATGAACAATTCAAGTTCATAGTCAGCAAGAATGAACTTAGCTTTTAGCTTTTCCACCATTAACCTCCACTGATTGATCTTCATCTCACCTTCTTCTTCTCGGTCCCTCTGCAATTCTTTCCACCATAGAGAAACATGTCATTTCAACTTAGTCTGTGCCAACTTTACTCTAAGTGTATCTTCAATTTATTCTAGCTCAAAGTAGTCTTCCAACTCATCGATCCAATCAATCAGATCCTCAAGCTTCAATTTACCTGAGAAATTGGACACCTCCATTTGATAGCTTGTATTCAATCGAGCTTCATACCTCTACCATTGATCATTTCTGACTCCTCCAGATCTTGCCATCTGATCAGTTCTGTTATCTCCACTAGATCTAGCAGCTTCTTCATAACCATCATCTGTTCTAGGACTTCTCTGTAATCCAATGTTTCTGATACCTTCTATGATTTCATTCTTCATTGCCGCCATCTCAGATCTGAATCTTTCTATTATCCTTGCTTCCACCTCCTCAGAAAGATCTGCAATTGCTCTAGGGTCCAATATTCTCAGAGGCATCTCTCCAGATCTTAGAAAACCCTAAGCTCTAATGAACTAGAACAACCTTCACTCAATACCACTTGATGCAGTCAAGTTTGGAGTATCCAAGAATGGACTGTCCAAACTTGCAGCAACAGCAGAATAACACACAACTCAAGATATATCAATATCAATTTTATTTTCTCTTAGATCATCAAATTACATACAACATGTCGAGTTGTAAGGCCTTCCCAGTTAGGGCCAATTACATCAAAAATTTAATAAGATCTCACAGGATCCAATTGTCTATCCTATAGCTAAGTGGAAGAAACCAAATCTGAACTTATGCTCGCAAGCCACCAAGCAATCTGCAATCTTTGTCTACCCACTTACAACTATCTGCAATAGCTTACAATCCTTCAACTTATTCGCTTCAACTCTTCTAGCCCTCCCTAAAAACTGATGCAAAACTAAGAACAATGAAAAATATATATACAAGGGTCCACCAAAGAAGTTGGCGCTCAAAACCATAAGAGAGACCCAGATTTAGGTCCACACGGATCCCAATGAGAGACCCCACATTAATTCAGCCATGGAAATTAAATGTAGAAGTCGACCAGATAAGTATAAACATTTCAGGAAAATGATCACCAAAAAATAGCAACTGTCAGATTGAACATACCCTAGCAGCAGGAAACCCATCGGTGAACACAGAACCACCAAAGCAACCGAAACCCGTCGGTGAACACAGAACCATCACAGCAACCAAAACCCGTCAGTGAACATAGAACCACCAAAGCAACCAAAACCCATCGGTGAACACATAACCATCATAGTGACCAAAGAAGCATGCTCGAGAAATAGAACCCGAGCAACAAAGAACAAGCATGCCCGAGAGACAGAACCCGAGCAACAGAGAACAAACTAAAGAACAAAAGAAAACATCTTTGTGGTTGAGCAGGATTGCCAACTACCCCAGGATGCTCCTGCATCAATATATTTACATATCATAATCACAAATTATTCCTTAAGGAATACCCAAATCCCCCTTTTACCTAGACCTTGCATTAGCACCCCTTTATCTTTTTTGGGTTGTGATAATTAGATCGGTTAAGGGTGAGTTTGCATTCCAATGCACAATATGATTGGGTGAGTGATCTTCATCCTAGCATTTCTCACCATTTTCTATTGTACATTTTGGTGAACGTGACTCTTCTTACATACTTTTGATTTGGTGTCTAGATCTACTTTGTATCCATTGCAATAATCAATCTTTAAATCATACCTTTGCTACATTGTATGTATTTAGATCTTCTTTTCATGAATCACATTGTTGCATAGATCCATTGCATTCAAAATAATGAAAAAAATATAAAAAATATTTCATTTTATCCATTAAATAGTAATCATTGCAATTCACATAGATTATTTCATTTCTTATTCATACCCTTGCATGAAAAAATAAGCATATAATTTCAGACATTTTGCATTTTCCATTATGAGTGTTTTGTATAGGTTAATCTCTTATCTCTTTCCTAAGGACCCTCCTTCTCATGAGGACATATTAGGCCAAGACAATAACCCTTACCTTCATAATCTCCCTATTCGGGATGAACCATTACAAGATAATGTTGATTATTCTCTTAATATGCATTTTCCCCATGAGGATGTCTTTTATTCCCTTAAGGCCACTTTACCTTCTATTCATCTCAATCATTTCCCCTCAACCAATGATGACTTAATGAATAATTATCCTTCTCCTATGACAAACCCCCTTTATGCATATATCTTAGCACAAGAGGAGGACGTCATAAATACTTTTCTCAATATCACCTTGCCTTCATTTGGCACTTCTAGAGATGAAGCATTAAAGGAAGTCCCTAATCTGTATTCTAAAAACATATTATAAGAAGAGGATCATATTATTACTAATTTCCTTGATGCTCTCTCATCTAATGACAAACCCATAAACAATCAAGAGCTTGATCAAGTCAATGTTATTGTTCATGCTCAACCTACGGTAGCCAACAAACCTATGATAACCATCAAAGGATGTAATCAATTAATTCATTCCAAACACCTAAAAATCATGTCATTATTGTTAAGGGTTATCCTCAACATTCTTCTCAAACTTTCACTACACCTTTAATACACTTAAAGGACATAATCAACAAAGTTATTTTCAAAATTTGAATAAGCCAATTATAACTGTGAAAGGGAAAACTAGGAGTCCTTTGTATTTTATTAAGGAATATCATGTGGTGGATCATAATTATCATACAATAAACAATCCTATACCTACTAATCTAGTTGTTACTACTTCTCTCCCACCTTCTCAACCTGTGCTTCCTCCTCCACCTCGTCTTCGTCAACATCTTGGAGAGGAGTATAATTTGATAGAGCAATTACGTGATACTCCTGCTAAGATCTCTCTTTGGTAACTTATTCAAACTTCTCCTACATATAATTAAGCCTTGCAAAAATATTTAACCACTCTTTCAACTCCATCACCTAATCAGGACAATATCAATTCCTTTTTGGAATGTATGCATGTTATGCCTATCCTGGCTCAAATTGTTTTTACCAATGATGATTTATCTTCTAAACAAGTTCAAGATCAACACGATTCCCTTATGGTGGTCATCCTTATCAATGTTAATCTCATTCCTAGGACCTTAATTGATAATGGTTCTGGACTTAATATTTTTATTACGGACATGTTGAAAGAGATCAAAGACGATGTTTCAACTATTAAACTTTATTACATTCCTATGCGTGGCTTTGACAATATTGCTAAGAAAACATTGGGCATTATCACACTACCTATTAAAGTAGGTCCATTTATTCTAGATATTCCTATTCATGTGATTCCTGGACCTCTTAATTATAGCCTTCTTTAAGGAGGACCTTGGTTACATGCTATGCATGTTGTTCCTTCCACTCTCCATCGAAAAGTCAAATTTATCTACAACAGTGTGATGTACACACTTATGGAAGATGATAGACCTAATAGTTGTTAGAATGTTGAATCAAGCACTAAACCTACATCTATTTAAGATACACAAGATCAAGAACCTAATGATGATCCTTCTTCTACTAGTGTCCTTTCGAAAGATGATTTGGGAACCTTAAATTTTACACCAACTTATATTGGAGAATATAAGGTTCTAAATCTTGAATGTCAACAACTTAAACTAAAAAATGATCCTATAACATCAACACTTCTTTCTGATGATCTTAGTAACAATTTTTTTCCACTTCCACTCCAAACGAATCTTTAGAAACTGTCAAACTTGATTACGATGACATAGTGACCTGCAAGGCTCCATTAAGTCTTTCTGATATGGCTTCGTGTTATGGCCCTGGTTATAATTTACTAGAGAAACATGGGTTCAGAGGGAAAAAATGTGGAAAACATGGACAAGGAATTCAAGTTCCTTTAGGAAATGAAGGTAATTAATATTCTTATGGATTAGGATTTAATCCTTACAAACAACCACAAATAGTTACTCTCAACATTAACAGTATCATCAATCACAAACCCAAACATGGTTCACAACAAAGAATGATGAATAATAAGAAACCTATTGAAGTATCATCTCCTTCATCACCTAACACTTCTCCTATATCTACCTTTAATAAATAAATTCTTTTGCCTAACCTTCTTTGTGCTAAGGTGATTACTAGGCCTAAACGAAAAAAGAAATGAAGTCAAAATATTATGAATCTTCCTTTCTACATGTATCATCGATATCATGACCACTCTACTAATGAAATTATTATATCAATCTCTCTCATCCTCTTCAAGGATCCACTTTATCCTTGATTAAGCGGTTTTTGTTTATCTTGTGACATCCAATCTTACATTATGTTGGTTTGCATTAAGGATATGCATCCTTGATCATAAACTTTTTCATTGTTCACTATTGGTTTTTCATGATAAGAAAGTCCCTTATCTTGGAGACTAAACAGTGTGTCATCCTTCACAAGGATCCCTTTTACACTTCTTTCATGGTATCTATTTGCATTCATCCCTTCCATGATCTCATAGGAGTTGTGACCTCTTTGGTTTGGACTAAGTATTTCTTGTGGATATTGTCTTGATGTCGAAACTACTCTATCCTTGTTCATCATTTCCTTAAGATGTCAAAACATAGCTTATTTTTTCCATCTTAAGAGGGTAGCATACATAAGCCTCCTTATTACATATAGCTTGTTCACTTTAAGCATGAAAAAGAGAGTACACTAGCATAACACAATTTGGTAGGACCATATCATTCTCCTTTTCACATATTCGGGACAGGTTGACTAGCATAACACAATTTTCTTGACTATTTAACCTATCATTTTTATGAGTTCACTAGTGTAACACAACTTACTAGACCATTGACTCTTGGTCCTTTGATTGACTACACACATTTGGTCCTTTGACTGACCACACACATTCGGTCCTTTGACTGATCTTACATATTTGGTCCTTTGACTGACCGCCTCCTCCTCTCTTTGATGGGTGGAACTAGCATAACACAATTTGCTAGACCATTCCTCTCTCTCTCTCTCTCTCTCTCTCTCTCTCTCTCTCTCCCGTGACCACAAGGCAGACTCACTCCCACTAAAGTGGGGGCTAAATATACAATCCTAAAAATTAATCACCCTTATTAGGTGCTCAATTTTAGCCCCATTTTAGCATCTATGGTTTCCCACATTGATTTCATGTTCTTCTTTCCCTCATGTGTCCTTCAAATTAATATTACTTGTTCAAAACTCGAGAAAGACTCTAACTTTTATGCATGATTTCCCATTTCTTATCCAATCACATAATTCATCTTCCATATAGGTCCTTTTACATGCCTTTTACATCTCAGGAGTTTCCCCGATTTTCTGATAAACTAGGGCTTCCAGATCTCCATTTTAGCACACACCCCTTAATCTTGAGCTAACTGTAAAAAATTCTGCCTAGACAAGGCCGACTTAGGTCATCCTTGTCCTAGAGTATTGATTTTTAGTGGGTTTCGGGCCTGATACGGTACTTAATTAGGGTCAACCTTACAAAATATGGACCCTGAAATGTGTATAAAAGGAGACCTGCCCCTCTCATTTTCACATCCATTGCATACCTACATTTCAAGAGACATCTTCATGCAAGTAAGCTATTGTGCATACAAGAGATCCAAGTTCAAGAAAGCATCCATTAGTGAAGGCGTCCATTATCAAGAATTCAAGCCCATAAAGCATTCAAGTGCAAGGAAGCCATCAACAATTTCAAGTCTTCATTCCATCAATTCTATCATGAATTCAAGGCATTTACTTCTATAGATCTAGCTTCTCTCTCTATTGGAGGCCAAGAAAAGGATTTTAATGTCAAGGAAGGAGATCTACATTCATTCATCAAGTCTTCTTCTTTTCTTTCTTCCTCAATCCAACATTGTGGAAACTACAACATTCCTCATTCAAGGGTTTTGTTTTGTGATTTCCTATTGTGTTTTTGTGGATTCCAAGCTATTTCATCAACACTTGTGATCATCTCCAAATAGGCATTGTATCATTGAGGTATAAGGTGATTTTTTTTTTAGATCTACATTACATTTTATCTTTTCTTATGCAATTTAAATTCAATTTCAAGGTTAATTACTATGCAGGGTTTGAACAAGGCAAGCCCCTTTACGTAAACATTTCCCCTTCTTTCTTGTGTGTAGGAATAGGTGGCACAGTCTCGGATCTGTATTTTCAAAGTTACAGAACTAGTGACTGATCCTCTATAGAATTTTTTCAGATTTTTAGTCTATAGGACAATGACAAATTTCTAAGACAAGGCTGAATTGAGTTGGAATTGTCCTGAAGATCTGCAAATTTCACAGTCGGGAGATATAGGCATCAGGATTTTAGATACATAAGGGTTTTCGATTATGACAAGTTTGAGATAGAAATTTCCACATTTGAAGTGTGTTCCTCCTATCCTAGCTTTTAAGGTGAGTTCATTCTTCTTATTTTCATATTGCATTAACTTTTCTACATCATATTTGATATAATATCTTGATAGTAGTCATCTCTTTTATCATAACATAAGCCTTTTTCATACATTTAAATATCATAATCACACATTATTCTATAAGGAATACTCAAATGCCCCTTTTACCTAGATCTTGTATTAGCACCCCTTTATCCTTTTTGGGTTGCGCTAATTAGATTGGTTTAAGGGTGGGTTTGTATTCCAATGCACAATATGATTTGGTGAGTGATCTCCATCCTAGCACTGTTCACCATTTTCTATTGTACACTTAGTAAAATTTTCCTTCAATCCTTCGGTATGATCAAAACAAACGTAAAGAACCAGTGTAATACGTATTGTTACCATCAATGAAAACATCTAAACAATTAAGAGCGGTGTCTCTTGACAACAATCCCCCCTTTGGCATTGATGGAAACACTTAGTAAAAAATAACCAAGTGTCAAAAATGTCAAAAATACTAACTTCTCAAAATCTAAAACTCATATGCTCCCCCTGAGCTGAATATCCATTTTTCACTTCATATCTCTCCCCCTTTGACATTAATGACAAAGGTAGCAGACCAAAACAAAAAAAGTTTACCCAAAATTCTTGTATATGTTGCATATATACAAGTAACCCTTTCATACTTAAAAAAGCTTGAAGACATTAGAAAAAGTGTTCTTTAAGACACTAAAATCCTTCTCCCAACTCTTCTTCAGAATTACAATAATCTATGTCTATCCATACAATGCATAGGCAAGCTTCTTTGTCGATTGTAGATCAAATACATTTGGCAAACCATATGTTGCTTCTGCCTCCTTCGAATCATTGAATATAGTGTTCATCTTAGGAGAAATTAAGCTTCTAAGCTTACAAATTCTCCCAATAAATATTTCCTTTTCTGTGATCAAACTTCTAATCTTATCAATAAGAGAAATTACATGTCCTTCATGACTAGATATTGAAGTTATCAAGGGATAAAATTATGTAGACAATTCAGATAACTTCTTCTCACTGTCCTTCACTAGCTTCTCCAAGTCATCAACACATTTAGGATAAGATATGCATGCTTTATACACCTTTCCACCTTTTGATAAAGCATCTTTGATGTTTTTAATTCCAAATCCTAGAGATATTCTATCACTTTCAAACAAAGCACATAATTGGTTGTATCTCTTATCATCAAACTCACATTTTACTTTGATCATAGCAGATTTTTCTAAAGATTCAAAGTGTGTACTTGTTGCATTGATTAGACCCTTTAGCTGGCCAGATGGAGTATCATTTTGATCTTTCACATGTGTAGGCATAATATTTCCCAACACATCAGATGCAAGGCAAGAAATTTTACTATCCTTGATGTGTCTTCAATATTTTTTTCCTTTACCTCACTTGTGCCACTGATGTAAGTTTCATCATCTGAATAGGACTGAGTGATTCGAGATTGATCGGACCTTTGATTAGTTATACATCATCTAATTCCATCTTTTCTTCAGCCATTAACTCCTTCACTACCTTATTAGTGTCTCTTGCGACCTCAACTTTAGTTTTAGTCATCTTCTCATTTGTCACATTTTTAGTATCAACCTCCATTTGAACTAATTATTTTACAACAGTAACCTTCTCTCTTTCATTCTTATCGCCTTCATATTTTTTATCTCCCTCATCATCTCTCTTCTTTCTTTCAATGTTTTCCTTCTCACCTTCAACATCAACCATAGGATCAATTAAAATACTGGCAGGAACTCCACTGATATACACATAAGGAACTTTATCTATAGTAGGAATATTTCTTTGTAATGGTTCAATATCAGGGGCATTGTTATCATGAATATCATCACCATCATCTTTATCAACAACTTCAAAATTATTATCCAACAAGATCTTCTCTCTATCCTATATAACTTCATCTATTTTGTCAATCATTAGTTTATTAATCCCTGTTTTGCTTCTGAATTATTTATTTTCCTTCTCAAAAATATTTTCCATATAATCCACAACAATAACAGGACAAATAACAATCAATACTCTTTATCTAATCCTCTTCTCTTCAGATTGTACGTTCACTCTTCTTATTTCCAAAATATCAAATAATTCTTTATGAGTATCTAACATAATCACCACAAGTGCTCTATTGTACTTATTCAAATATTGAATTGTTGCTTCTTCAAGAGTCCTCTTATCATTATCATCAGACTAATCAAATTTTTTCTTAAGTGGCCCCAAATTTCCATGTGCTCTTAAGTTCTTTGCAACATTATTTACTGACATAGAAGGTTTACTAGTGTCAAGTTTCATCTTTTTACTTACTTGCTCTTCACTAGATGGTTTTTTCTAGGTAACTCTGATTGTTTTGGCCCCTTCTGATCTCAATTCTTTCACTGCATCATCACAATCAATGACCTCTTCATCTTCTTTAGCTACCTGATATGTTCTTGTACTTTTTTCTTTCACTCTCTTACCTTCTTTACCAAATGTTTTTTCTTGTGTTTGTTGCTTTCAACTCTGTCTTTGATGTACTAGAAGGATTTGTAGGTGGACCTGCACATGGTGGATTTGGTTTCCTTGTTTGTATGGTATTTTATGAGGATGCAATGGGAGTAGTGCTTGGAGTTTCTGCCTCCACATCAATCGGTTCCTCTAATTCCTTCTTCTTCTTTACTTCTTCTTTCGACTACTTCTTTCTTGCTTCTCTCAACTTTTGAACTGGTATACTAATGCTTTCTGCTAGATTTTCCACTTCCTTTCTCACCTTCCCCCCTTTGTTAGGTTTGTTCACCTCTGAGTGTAATTTTAGTGTCTTTTCTTTGTATGTACCGAACCTCTCTTCATTAGGATCAATGGGTCTTCTCAGCATAAGCATCAAGAAAGATGACATCCACTTCATATCCCATAGGCATAACCCAAGAAGTTCTTGGTTCAACCGCCTCCATCAAACAATCATCAATCTCTACCATAAAGCATATGGTTTCCTCATAATTTTCCACAGTGGATCTAGGAATTCTTTCCCTCAATTGCATCTTCTCTTGAAAATCTTTAAAGAAAACCCATAAAGTACTCCTTCTTAATTTACTATCAAGCATGTAGTAGAAATCTATGATTTGTACTGCCACGGGTATATTAGTAGACCATTTTTTCCTTCCAATGCCTTGAAACTCATTCTTGAAGTAGAAGAAAAGATATATCTAATCAAAGATCCATACTTGAAGATTTTCTTCTTATCCTTCTTAATATTTTCAAGATTATCTAACAACTGAATTCTAAGGACCTCACACCAATCAAATTCACCATTTTCTTTGATCATTTTATACGTTGAATAGATAACAGTGCTAGAAACTAAATTATCTTTGCTTGAATGATATATATTTTAACCCAATGCCATAGATGTGAACTTCACAACAGGTTATATAATATTATTTATTTTCATAGCCCTCTTATCACACTGTGCACCAGTAACTTTAGTGACAAGATCATTTTTATTGATTTGAGTGCAGGAACCTCACTAGATGCATTAAAGCCAGTAATAATAATTAGGACCTCCTTAGTTATTTCATAAGGTTTGTCTAGCTAGATGAACTAATCATGTATTCTGCTTAAGACATGTCTTATGTAGTCATTCTCGTCAAAAGTAAGGAATTTCATGACCTGTGATATTTCTTCTCCTCTAAGACCTTATACTCATCTTTCAAATTGGAATTCACTGATAATTCTTTAAACAACTGATGAATATGAAGATTTCCTAACTCATCCAAATTACAGTGAATATAGGCCCTAATATCCTCTACGTGCAGCACACCATATGGAATTGTATAAAATGCACCTCAGAGATCATCTTCCAATTATTTGTATGGGTGCTTCTTAAATTTTGGCCTAGGACGGTCGGTAATGTATATACTCTAAGGCTTTTCCATGACCAAATATGTAAGATATCAAATAATGCAATGAAAATACCTCTTTTTTGTCAAAGCAAGGGTTTGAGTGCCAAATCCCTGATAATTTCCCTAGATCTCACTCAAATCTCCTTCAAGAGCTCTGTTAATTCTAGGTTAGAGCTAAAATAATAAAGTGGTTTTTAGATCTTTTTTCTAGTTGTTGTTTTAGGTCACTGTAGGTTACTATCTGCCTTTTTTATTCTATATACATTGAATCTTGTCAATTTTTCTTACTTAGCCATCTATATTGTATTAATTATCCATATTCCCACAAATCCATCTCATCCCTATTCATTGTCAGTGAAGGATGATTGACTCATTTAGTGCTTAAGTCTTACTTGAGCCTATTGCGTCATCTTCCTTTTGTGTGTACATTAGAAAAATGTGGACAATCCCCCTTGTGCCTTGCTTCCCTTTTTTCTTTTGTACATCAACAATATCTTGTATGCTTGAATTTGACTCCACATTCCCAAATTATGACAAAAAAAGTATCTATAGGGAAAAAGGGGTCTAAGAGGGAGCAAGGGGTTGCCCATATAACTAATGTCAATGAATATTAAGAGAATATGTTCTTTGCTTGGAAAAAATCTCCCCTTTCCAATTTTTTTTTATGTTAGTTACGATAAAAAGATTTTTCCTAAATATTCTCTATACACTATAGAATATGATTATGAGTGACTTAAATATTCTTCATCTTGTTTAGTACATTTTCTACTAGAATGTGCTTAAGGCCTCAAAGTATTTCAAAGGTCAACAAAGCTGGTGGGAGGTTGTTGGTGCCATCAGGGAAAGGGCAGGCTGGTGGAGGAGGTGGGCACCATTGAAGGTGGGAGATAATGTCGTTAGGGGTGCAACCGATGTGGGTATAATTAGGGACTATAGGTGCAATACCTTATACACACCAAAAAGCTGCAACCTCTTTATCTTTTCATAATTTTTTAATTTTTTAATTTTATTTCTTTTTAAAAATAATAATATTTTTTATGAAATAATATTATAGTTTTTTTAATAAAAGAGTTTATTGCATTAGGGTTGTAATGATTCACACCGACATACAAAATTATGTGCAGATTCTTTGGTGCAATTATTTTTCTTTATCTCAACTTCTTCGATTTTGGCATTTGGGCAGGAGATCTTAGGGTTCTTGTATGTTCTAGATCCAATGATAATATCTATTTTTCTTTAAGATGAGCTAATTTATCTTTCAATACCAAAAATCTCTGAAAATAAACATGAAGTCACATACTTGGTGCTTTAATACCATGTTGGAGTCGATAGTTAACCACACATCTCGTAGAAATCACCTGCAATAAAAAAACCTATCATATCTAAAGAGAAGAAGCCATGATTGATATGCTATGCAACCTATATAAATACAATTGATTAAAGAAATACATTTATTTTGAGATTAACATGAAAAGCTTGGATTACATTGGATACAAGGAATGCTTATAAAACTCAACGATAAAAACCTAGATCTAAACCTAGGTGAGGATTAAGTTAGAACACGCAAGTGTCCTCTTCTTATAACTTCGCCCAACATGACCTATAATTTGTTGAATCTAAGATAATAAAATAACTGGACTAAGTTTAGTTTAAGTGTTACGGAGTATTAGGGGCCCTAGGTAATTAGTGAGGGATTCAGTAATGATTAATGTGATATCCTTATTTCTCCAACACCTATTCTCTTCCACTTTGTTTGGGTTGCACATTGATAAATTAGGAGATTGAATAAACAAGATTTGTGGTGGAGGGATTTCAACATAGTAGTTACATAATAAAATCAATTGTATATATGCTCATGATTTTATCCCAATTATAACAATTACCATAGTTTGAGAGAAAACTCGAGAGCTTTAGAGCTCTTCTACCAAGAGGTTGGGATGTAAGTGAACTCTAATAAAACTAAAGCAATGATATTTTCATTACAAAAAAATAAATATTTTTTTCAAAGGCAACCCATTGAAAACAATGGAAGAATAAAGTCCCTTGGGCTCAGTTTTCACAACTTAACTAGGAGACATGCTAAGAAAAAAGAATATTGTCAAGGGGGATGTAAATCTTTACGCTCTCTACAAATGCAAGAATGAAAATTTTGGTTTACTTCTCTCTTTGTTCTCCTTTATGGATGTGAATTTTGGGACACGAGTAAGCCAAAGCAATAGCTGAGGCATGTAGAAAGAATTTGAAATAACACATAATTATAAGTAACATCACAATCAAGACTTCAATTTTAAATGAGATTGTATTAGCCAAAACATATAGTTTCCCACTGGAAGCATCGATGATGCCCTAGTTATTAATTTACTATAAACAACTCAAGATATAGAGAACCATTGTTGGTCTAGAGTGATTATAAGGGAGGAAATAAGTAGAGGGAAGAGAGCAAAGATGAAATATAGTATCAAATGGATAAATAAATGTGACATTTAATAAGCAAGAGTTCATAAATGCTAATGAAGACATAAAAAACATGCAAGTAGAGAAATTTAGTACTACCATGTGGGCAAAGAAAATTGGTTAGAATAAAGCTTTTAGTATATCAAAGAGGTTAACTCCACATGGGACATGAAAAAAAAGAAGTTTACAACGAAGTAAGAGTTAAATGGAAAGAAAAATGTTGATGGATCATTTAAGAACTAACTCACATTACCTTAAAAGTGAGACCAAAGAACAAACAATATCTACGAAAACATGAGAAACAAAAACTTAGCTCATGTAATTTAACATTGTGCTACCTCCCTCTCCTGTCTTCTATTTAAGTGTGGGTCTAGTCTACAAATAATTATTTTATGTCTCATAGCTCACTAGTATCTTGATGATGGATTATGGAGTATGATCCAAAATTTTATTTGAAAAACTATTACACAATCTAATCCAAAAATCTAGAAACAAATCAAATATAAACTTGCTTATTTTACAACAAGAAAGTGGTAAAGATAAAATGACACTATTTAATGAAATGTTCGACATATAATAGCATCCATATTAAATATAAAAATACATAATAATTAATCTAAACATAAAATTAGAGGAAATAATAGTCTTTTCACAAATAAAATTTCACACCGCCAAGAACTTAAAAATGGCTTAAAGATTCCCCTAATTTTCTCCTAGAATGCTTGACTCCATTGTCATTATTAAAATCTTTAGGCTATGTAATATTTAGCCTTTTAGACATTAAAGTTTGTTGTTGTTCTTAACAATTGCAACACAAATATATCTAGTAAGATATTTCAAAGAGAAGAACAAATATATCAAGCCGAGTATAAAGGAAAAGGAAAGATAATAAAAGGGTTCAATGCAAAAAAATATAGAAACTATGGAGAATCTTGATTCTAAATTGGGAAAAGTAGAAGGGCCCGATCCAACAAAAATAGTCATAGAAAATAGGTCTCAAGAACTTTATAGCCCTACATCCAAACCGATATTATGGTAATTGAAGCTTTATGTGGAAGAGCTCATGAAAATGAAAAAGACACTTGAAGTTCTAGAAACAAGGGGGATGTATGCAATTAGCGAGTTACAAAAGTTTTACTAAACAACAACAAACTAGAAAATCATAATAAAATACTTCAAAATCAAATCTTAAACCTGCAGATCAACATGGAAAGAGGACACCAAGAATTGGTACTGTTAAAAAAGAGTTAGATCATCTAAAACAACTGAAAATAAGAACCCAAAAATGGGGAGTGGAGAAGACATGACACAGATAAAGCTAATCCAGTCAACTTTAATGGACATATAGATACAAGAAAATTAGTTAAGAGACCAAATAGGGGAGGCTAAATAATGGACTCAAATGGTAAGTTGGTCATCAAATGAGCAAAATTGAATCATTGAAAAACAGGTCTAGAGACATATAAAGGAAGAAAAATGAAAATAAAGAAGGGTCGCAAACGTTATATTTAAAGGTTCAAGGGGCTCTAGTGAGATGAAGAGTACCGAAATCCTAGAAAGAGACATCCTTAAATGCAAGTTGTAGTGGACAAGAACTATATCCAACAAGCAAATAAGATTGGAAAACAGATTGCTGGAGGAAGACATAGGCATGTAAGAGTTATCTTGAGAAATATAAACGATATGAATATGATTATAAAAATCAAGGGTTACCTAGAGGCAAACATTTATACCTAGATGAAGATTTGACCTTTTCTTAGCTAGAAGAACAAAGGAAAGAGTGGTAGAGAGAGAAAACAACAAGAAATGAGGGAAAGTGAGCATGTTTAAAGAATGAGAAAGCCCAAATCAATGATCATTTTTCCAACAACAAATAAGGAATATGGTCCCTACAAGAACAATTACATGTTGTAAGTTGGAATTGCAAAGGATATCCATGTAGAAAATAACTTGGATTGGGACCCATAGCAACGAGGAAATATATTATCATTCTTACGAAAACATATGAATGATGGCTACAGATTTCCATATTTCAAAGTTTATAAGAAAGTTTCAGTTTGGAACAAGGTTAGTGAAATTGACAAAGGCCATGTGGGAGTTATAGTGCAAGTAGATGAGAAGTGGAAAGGAATTGGGAAAATTGAAAAAGGAGACCGAAATAAACAATATATGGTTGTTATTAACAAAGAATGGGGTGACTTTCAAATTAATTGCTTGTTATTTTGCTCTAAAAAATTCAAAGATCTATAAGGAATAAATTTAGATAATGAAGATCCATATGCCTCACCAAAAAAAGATATCTCTAGTTTTAGCACACTTGCAAACATAGTCTTAATGGGTGATTTTAATGCAAGAACAACAAATAACCAGTCTCTTTAATTTGAGTAGTGAATTGAAAGAGGTGAAAACAACCCTTTATGGTTGGAGGAACGTGGAGGAAAACATTGGAAAAGAGTATCACATGTCGGTAATGGTAATGTGAATCAATTTGGGGCAAAAAATTGCTAGGGCTTTGTTGTTTATTTGACCGGGTTATTTGCAATGGATTGAGAAATCGACTAAGGTCATGATTGTTAGAGTTTGATATTAGGGACTGCTCCATTGAGATGAAATCTGATCACTCACCTCTTTTGGTTAAGCTAGGCATCTCACAAATAGATAAACACACTATACAAGTTTATCACATGCAAAAGAAAACCCTTCCCAAGGGTAAAATCCTCGTAAATCAAGAAAATAAAGAAGTCCTTAGAGCTATTATTAAGCAACACTTTCATTATCTAAAGAACAACATATGGGATAAAGAAACCAATGGGTTGGGTATTTGCATTCACAACAATTTATTGATGCTGATAATTTACAAAGCTTTAAAGGCATGCAAAAGGTCGTATTTCAAGATGGGGACTACAAACACCTTTTCTAGCAAACTCGTGGTATGATAAAGAGCATAAGGAAGCCAAGAGATTGCTAAAACGGAGAGGAATGAACAACCAAAACAAGAAAAAGTATGAAAATTTGGTGCAAATAAAAAAAATCTTAGATTATGTAAATGAAAGAAGGAAGGAACTAATCAGTTTTGCAAAATATAAACTCAAAGGTTTTTGGAAGGAATAATGGCAAAACAGAAAAATAGATTGAAAATAATATTACAAATGCCCAATGGTTAGAGTGTGTTGGGCTCCTTTATGAGTGGGTAGAGAGACCATCCACCTGTGTTTAATACACAAAGGGAAATTTTCACGGTGGATGATATTAAACAAGGGAAAAGTTTTTGAAAGAATTACAACAAGTGAGAAAAAAGATTGAAAAAAATATTATACACACCTAATGGTTAGAGTATGTGAGGATCCTTTATGAGTGGGTTCACAAGAGAGATTACCCACCTGTGGTTACTACATATATGGAACTTTTCATGGTGCAAATTATTAAACAAGGGATAAAAAAATTTGTGAGTGGTAAAGCATAGGACATGGATGGCGTATAGGCTGAATTTTTAAAATGGGGGATTGGGACTCTTGCACCTCACATAAAAAACATTTTTTAATTATGTTAATAAGGATGGGTTCTCAGAGGAATGGACAACCAATATGGTCATCACTCTCCTAAAAGTGGCGATATTAATGACCCCTATAAATATTGCACATTTATGGTCAATCCTCTCCTTTGAAAGATTTTTGGGAGCATGATAAAATGAACAATCAATAACTGGATAAAAAACTAAGGGTAAAAGGGCAAAAGATCAAGAAGGTTTTAGGCTTGGGCACTCTACCATTGATCACTACACTAGTCTTTGGCACTTGATTGAAAAAATGGTATAATCAAGGTGAAGAATCTTATTATTGTTTTGTGGACTGTAAGAAAGCTTTCAGCACGATGCCTAGGGAAAAACTATAGAACAAGATGGAAGAATTAGGCATCTCAGATAAATATAGAGCATCTATTCATAGACTTTATGAGAAGGTTAGAATTAAAATAAGAAAAAAGTAGTCGTATGTCAAAGTGTTTTAGTACCAAAATTGAGGTCAAACAAGGGTGGCCTATACATTAATAAGTTAGAAGAATGGTTAGGCATGTGGCGAAGGTATTCAACTGGCAGGTTATGTGGTGAAGCTACTTTTTTATGATGATGATTTGATCTACATTTTAAAAATAGAGTTCTCTCATGGGTTGAGGGAACATGTGAAGTGTTAGAGTAATCTTTATTTTACTTATTAATTAAATCATGTTGATTTAATTAGTTAAGTTGTTTTATTACTCTTTAGTGCTTAAGCTTTCTGGTAGGTGCATTAATAATTAATTCTTTTATTAATTATTAATGTGCAACCTAGCTTTTTAGTCTTTAGGGTTTTGTTAACCTTTATAGGTTGAACCTTGTAATTCTTCTTTCAATAACTTGGAATACAATTTTTGCTCTCACATTTTGGAGTAATCCCGAGTTATGCTTTTTCCTCCTTTCATCTTCTCTCTTGTAACAGGTATTTGCATGCAAGCGTTCTTCGAGTTCTGTGGATTTTCTTTTCTCAAATCCTACATGGTATCATAGTTGTACTGCTACTGCCTGTTCTGGTATTTTATGTGTTGGCTAAATATTTTACAAGTCACTAAGACTACAACTTGCAAAACGTGTGTTTTAGGCAGTAGTATGTGAGATTTCTCTCTCCTCTCAGCAATAGGGGAGGCTCCCTTCTTACCGTAGGTAGCTTCAAGTAGAACTAAACTATAACACATACAGTTCACCTTGCAACAGTAATACCGGTGACTCGATGATTGACTTAAGAACAATCAAACGAGGCAACAGTTGATTTATCTAAAGATGAAGTGATACAATGAGCTCAAAGTCTCATGTCCTCACCTCAAATAAGTATTCTAATCTATTGTCCAATACTGAAGCCCAAAGTCTTTAGTCCTTGGATTATATCAGCCACTAGTTTCTATAGTAACCCCGATTTCCTGAAGCACAAAGTCTTCAGAAAACTTGGATTAAAACGCTCAAATGATATACGCAA
>MU227121.1:1340708-1358167 GCA_018584345.1 Thuja plicata | reverse complement strand
ATGGATACTTGAATGCTTGAGAATGGATGGATGCTTGCTTGAAATCTTTCTCCTTGGCTTGCTTGAATTGCACTTGAAAATCCTTCTCAATTGCGTAATGATACTTAGAGAAAATGAAAGGAGAAGGATCCCTTTTATATGAAATTTGGGCACAATATTCTAAGGAGGCCTACATAGGATAATTAAATCATCATTTAAGCCTTTACCCCTAGGAGAGGACCAATATTAAATATAATTTAGGAATCAACTGATTCGGAACCCGAAACAGCCGACCCGGAAGCGAGAATAAACTTTTTGTGAAGACCGACATCCCAGAAACCAAAAGTTCCCAGGATTTGGACCCTGGGACAGGGTCAAGGTCGGCCCTGTCCTAGGAGGTCGACCCTGTCCCCAGATCCCAGGATCAGAGGTTAGAGACCCAGAATGCAGAATTTAGGTCAGGAAATGGAGGTTAGAAAGGCAGGTCAGGGGGGAAGCCATGTCAAGATCAGGAACCCATTCAGAGGCGCTTGTCATGACCCCAAACCACTCACTCAGAAGGCTAAACCAGTCTCCTATGGAAGTGCTTCCATTTTCCGACTATACAGAAACAAAATAACAACTGAATGAACAAGTGGGGCATCAACTTGCAAGAATGTCCTAACTCCAATGAGGAAATAAAAAAGTTATGGGACTGCAAAATTCATTACTACTACGTGGACAAAGCAAATTATGCTGAAAAAAGCATATTAAATCAGTGAATTTAACCCAACTAAAGAACATGGTGAAAAAACTTATTTAGGGGCTGCTATTAAAGGGAAAGAGAGCTTGTTAGTTGCACAATTGAGGACAAGATCACACCATCTTAGGCATGAAACATATATGTGGAAGATAGCCAAGGAAACTCGAGAAGAAAGAACCTGCATGTTCTGCAATAAGGGAGTGATAGAAATAGAACAATACTTCATCATGAAATGCACAACTTATGAGGATATCTGTACTCAGTACGAAAAGAGCTTGAAGGTTGACAACATGAACCAACTATTTGAGGAAGAAAAGATTAACCATCATCTTAGGTGCAAAACCAGTAGGTGGAAGATGCACAATTGAGGATGGGATCACCATCATCTGAGGTGTGAAATAGGTAGGTGGAAGATACCCAAAGAAACTTGGAAAGAAAGAACTTGCATATTTTGTAATGAGGGAGTGGTAGAAACAAAATGCCCCTTCATAATGGAATACACAAATTCTGAGGATATCCATATTCAGTATGAAAAGGGCTTGAAGGTTGACAACATGCACTAGCCATTTAAGGAAGAAAAGACTAACCAAATGACCAAAATCCTTTTCCAAATTAACAGTAGGAGGTCTAATAAAAAAAAAGAGTATGAAGATAAACTAAGGATGTTTTTGTTCCTGACGTCATAATCTATTTGATCTCGTAGACATCATCAACTCATTCATTCTTCTTGATCAATTACACATTGATACACTAAATGTGAACGCCTTAAGTTATTTGAAGAAGAAATGACAATAAAGATTGCAGATTTCTTGATCGAGATACACAACATAAAATTCGAGTTGCAAAAAGAGGAAAAAAGATCTAGTTGATGGGGGGCCTTCTCTTTAAGACACAACATGTAGATCCCATAAACTATTTGGAAAAGCATGCTTTCATTCATTCTTCTTAAAATCTATTACATTACAAGAGTGATTAGACTTGGCATATTTAAAAAGACACCCTTAATTACCACAATAGTTGCACATGGGTGTCATTCCGTGGAGACAACACTTTCCTTTCTACACAATAAAGTTCACATGATTTCTTCCTTTGGAAGTACATTTCGAATCGTAAGCAAGGCAATCAAGGCAAATGACCGACAAAGCCGGGCGTGCGTTGGCCCGACCCAATTATTACCAATACTAACAAAGTTAGCAATTAATTACGATGGCTACGGCACGTTTTTCGTTTCTGCTGGTTATGCTCTGCGTTAATTTTGAGGATTAAAAAAATGGCGCGTAGTCCGCAGAAGGGATTTGGGACAGACACCTTGCGGGCCTTTCAGAAGCTAGCGAGGAATAGAATAAACATTGTTTGATATTGCTGAAAGTTGAAGGACTTTTAAAGCTCAAAGCGTGCACCGCCATGAAATATTAACTTGGCCCCACTTCGCAGCCAAATATGGTAATGATTGCAGGGTCTCGGCATTGCAGACTTTGCTTTCTCCATTATTACAGCCCTCGTTCCATTCGCAGCTTTGAATAGTTACTTTCAGTAATATATATATTTTGGTTTTACACTGTCGAGGCTTTTGCCGTTAAGTTTATGGTTGCAGCTTGGGGATTTTGAATTTCGCGTCTATTGACCTTGTGGAAAGTTAGCATCGGCGTCAACTGACGCAGCTGCCATCTTCGTGACCATGGTTAGCCTCTCTTTTCTCCTGCAGTGCCCAGTCATTTGTTTAGAAGATTAGAATTTGTGTGAAAATGGAAGGAGAAGAGAATTTAGGGTTTTTTTTACTAGTTTCCGGTATTTGTCAGAAATAATCATCATAATCACGTGCGTAGATGGCATAAACTTCAGTAATAATCATGTTCGTAGCTGATATGGGTCATATTATAAGTCTCTTTGCGGCGTATTTTTAAAATCCAGTTAAGGCAAAACTTATTACAGAACTAGTTTGCATAGTATTCTGAATTTCCTCTTGACTCCCGAGTGATGTACCTTTTCATATATTTCTCTCTGTAATGATGTAAATAAGAATCTTGGTAGCTGTTCCGACATTTTTGTGAGAAATCAAAACTTAGATAAATTAAGATATATGATAAGTTTCTGGATTCAGCTGTTCAGTGCTATTCATTTTCTACGTTTGGGGCCTGGTCAGTGGGGTCATCAGCAGCTCGAAATGCTGGAAAAGAATCATGTTATGCGGTTGAATCCAGAAACTTATCATATATCTTTGCACCCCGAACACAAAATATGCACTATGATCATTATCTCTTTGAAAAGATCATGAGTGTTCTGAATTAATTTAACAAACACTTCTTGAATAAGAATAGTTACTTTCAGTTCGGAGATATCTCATTGTCTTACTGATGGCCGAAAGTTTACGATATGAGCCCATTTCAGACATGGGCCTTGTTTATATGATTTATTGACAAGCTAATTGTCCTTCAACTGTTTTCTTGAAGATCAGATATATGCTACTGAGATCTTGAAACACCTAACCATCTAAGTTAAAACTGGAGCCAATAAAACGGGGTTTGGTCTAGTGTTGTCCATACTATTTTCTGTAAAAATGAAAAACATGATATCAATCTTATTGATTGTTTTCCTTTACGCATTAGGATATGCTCAATACTTAGTGTTCTTTGTCTAAGCGCATTAGAGCACAAAAGTTTGTGAAAGAAAAAGAAAGAAAGAAAATAGTTTTAACGTCCGCAAGGCTAAAGATAGCCTATGCAACAAACCGTCTCACACGCTGAAATTTTCATTTCCACCCTTTTCTTGTGAAGCTTTATGATGAGTGCCCCCAACTGCTCGACCGCCCCCTCATTGAAAAGATCAACCCATGAATTCTCGGTCAAAAGAGTATTAAAACTGTCCCTACTTTCCTTGCTTGAAGGCGTCACATTCTAGAATGAAGTGTTTTTCTGTTTCTACCTCATCGGAAGTGCAGAAAATACAAATTCTTTCTTCCCAGGTTTCTTTAGGCCTTTTCCAACACCCAGTTTCACAACGAAGTTGATGTGAATTGGTCCTTAATTGGGCAAGAATCTTGGCTCTCTAAGAGATATTAACCCCAATGTACGCTTTTTGATGGAAGCTACGAGTGGGATTAAACTCCACAATATAATACTCTTTCTTTCTAGTTAAACCTTTATTCCAAGAACACTTGTGGAACTTATTCATAACATAAGTCTTTATTTCTTTACTATTTGTGGGGCAAGAATTCAAGTGAATATCCCATTTATTGAGCCACTTGCTGTTTTGGCGCATCCACGTCTTCTTTCTTTGGCACAATGTCTTGGATTTCTAACTCGTGAAATGAGTTGTTGGGTTTGAATGATCTCACATATTTCGTCAAGACCTAACTCCTCTAGAAGTTTCTAACCTATGCAATAAATTACATCAAGGCGAAATGGTGTCATATCAATGTTGTATTTGATGGAAAATGACCTTAAGAATCTACCAGATTTTAAGAGCATAAATTATCTTGGAGAGGTGTAACTATAACTTGTGGATGCCACTGAGATTTTTTTTTTAAGAAATTTGTGGTAAAAATGGTTACACGCAACATGAGATTTCTGCCTCTGTTGAATTTTTCAAAGACCCCGCATTGAAAACTTTCAATAATGAAAATTTCTGTAAGAATCCACTTCACGGAGATTGCTATTAGTAATAAAAGGCTCCCTAAAATTTTGAGCAGATGGTGCAATTAGGAATCCCCACCTTTCTAGTGGCTGTTCAAGTCTGGCTAAAAAAAATTGCCTTTCCAAATTTTAAGATAAAGATTTGTTTATTCCTTTTTGCATGTTTCAATTTGTCATAGGATTACAAGCACAAGGAAAATGGGAGTGTGTGCCCCATCTGGTGCTGGAGGTGGATTGGTAAGGCTAGTTATGAATTCGAAACTCGGGTAGAAAATATGAAGTATTTATAAGGTAAAGCAGAAAGAAATATGTCAAATTGTTGTTTAGGTTGGTTGTGGTAAAAAAATCCTTTACAATTTCCTTTATTAGCAACCCTTAAATTTAAAGATCTTATTAAGCATAAGTTAGTTAGCAGAATGCTTAACAGACCCTAAAATATAACTTTGGGTTCATTGATAAAGAAACCCTAAAGTATAACTGATTATCGTAGCTCAAAACTCTTGAAACAACTTAGATCAGAATTAAACTAAAATTACCTTTTGAAGATGCGACTTTGTGATGTTTCATGAATTTTTTGCCCAAGAAACTCTTCGTTCAGGCATATAGATTGTGTTCTCTCCAAACCCAAAGTTATTTATTCACCACATAATCATCAATTATTTGTATTTAGATTTTACTGATAACTATATAGTGTGCAGGTTACATTTTTATTCTCCTCAGAGCTGCAGTCTTTTCCATTTTCATTTGTGGTTAGACAAGTACATCTCAAGTTTCTATCTGTGATTTACCAGTCCCCAAATAATAGTAGAACACTTATTCTAGTTCTCTTGTATTGTGTATATGTTAACATTCACACTTGGGTGCAACAGTTGGTATTATAGCAATTTTGGCTGTGAGCCCATAAAGGACACCATTACAGTTGGTGCTCATAAATCTTATTTGGTTTGTTGGGTTTAGGGTTATTCATATAATGATGGTATCTTTTAAGTGGTTAAGTGTTCATGCCATGCCCCGTGCATAGATTAAAATGATACCCAGAGCTTGTTAACACTTAATGAGGAATAATCAGATAATTCGAAGGGTAAAGATAAAGAGGAAGCCGAAGAACAATTTAATATATGGTGGGACATGATGAGAAAGGAGAACAGTAACTATAGCACAGGTATTGAAAATGTTAACAACATCAAAGGAAGAACTGGAGATGAGCAATAAGAAAGAGATGAAGAACAATACATTGAAAAATGCAGACAATTATAAAAGAACATCCCTAAGAGTTGGTGCTCATAAATCTTATTTGGTTTGTTGGGTTTAGGGTTATTCATATAATGATGGTATCTTTTAATTGGTTAAGTGTTCATGCTATGCCCAGTGCATAGATTAAAATGATACCCAGAGCTTGTTAACACTTAAAGAGGAATAATCAGATAATTCAAAGGGTAAAGATAAAGAGGAAGCCGAAAAACAATTTAATATATGGTGGGACATGATGAGAAAGGAGAACAGTAACTATAGCACAGGTATTGAAAATGTTAACAACATCAAAGGAAGAACTAGAGATGAGCAATAAGAAAGAGATGAAGAACAATACATTGAAAAATGCAGACAATTATAAAAGAACATCCCTAAGATATGAACTTGAAGAATATCAATAATGCTAGGAAAGTTTAAAGATGATAGTCACAAATATGTAGAAAAAGGGCACTAAGAATAATTTGTGTGATAATGAAATATCATTGTGAAAGATATTGATAAAACAAGTAAAGCTACACAGCAAGAATCTGATGGTGCTTTAGCCTACATGTTTCATTGACGTATCTTAGAAGAACAGCACAAATTACTCAAAAAACACACAAAGACAAAAAAGATATTAAAGTAGTTTCTGCCAAAATATATGTTTACACTCTTCACCTGGTGTGGACTATATAGATGTACAACGATGAGGATTCATGCTGGTTGGATGAGGCTTGCTGCTAAACATGAGTGAATTCAAATAAATATGCAAGAGTGAAGCTCACCATTTCCTTCTTGTTGAGAGGAAATTTTCCTTCCGTTTGGCATGATATGATGAAAATTTCCTGTAAAGTGATGACAAATAAACACTTAGCCTTTGTTGTTAGAGACCCTTTGCTTGTATAGCTAAAGCTGGCTCACTTTGATAACATCATTGATGCTAATGAGTTTGGAGAATAAGCCTCATATGTGATATGTTTCAACTTGTCATGTCAAGTGACTGAATGGGGTTGACATGATTTGGTGCATACATCCCTCATTGACAGCTTTTGGAGACATCCTTAGATCGATGTCTTGCATATTTATTTAGTGAGTAGTTCATATAATCACATGTCAATTCTAAGATTTGTATTGAATAGTTACATTAGTCAAATGTTTACACGGTTTTAGTAACATTGAGGAGAATCCTTTATCTTTGTCATAAAGCCTCACTTTTTATGGTATGGTTTGTAATGGCCCTTATTGGGACCTTACCTGATTTACCATAAAATTCCCATCTAGGGTTTGGATTGCACTTGGAAATGACAATTTATTTAGTCTTTGTAATATTCTCTACTAGGGGGCTGCCAATTCCCAATGATTATTATACATCACTATGCATTTAAATCAGATTAGAGTAAGGAAACAATTAATGATTCATAATACATTTTGATTTGACAGCTAACATACTTAAGCCCTAATTCCTTACTTCTCTCCTAATCATCAACCCTAAGGAGGATGGTGGATTATTTGTCATAGAGCGCTTGGAAACCAATCTACAAGTAGGCTCCCTCAAAGTTTCTGGAACACATATTCATACCCATCTTGAGACTTCTCCCTCAAGGCTTCAGAAATGCATATCCTTACCCCATCTTGGGATTCACCTATCTTGTGAGGAATTACTCCACCTCTCCCTAACAAAACCAACCTATCCTCTTAAGGGGTAATAGCAAGTGATTAAGGAATAGGCTAGGAGTGTACTAACTACAAATGGATTATGAATGATTATATATATGTATAAATAAAATACAACATAACTGATATATATTTATATATTTCTGATTTCACTATTATAACTGATATTAATGATACAGTATATTTATTAGACCATATATTGGCCCCTTATTCCTAATAGCATTCTGATATAACATTCTGTAAATCAGTATTGATGCATAGATAAGTTACAGCAGCATACCACTTGCTGTTACACGATACTTGCAAGCAATTAAATATGATTTAATTCCTTTTCTGAGCATTGAGGATATGTATTCCTTTTGTGATCCTTCTTGATGCCCAATGGAATGAGTTCAATACGCATTAAATATCCTTGGCACTGAATGGTTGCAACGTATGGGGAATAGTCATATCCTTTTGATCAGAAAACGATCGAGGAGAGCTCAGATGGAGTTGGCACAAGTGATAATGGAAAATATCCAAAATCTAATTTGCTGGTATTTTCTAAGTTCTAGTAAATTGCATTTTTGGAGGTATTTAGAGCAGAATTTGGGTTTGAAACTTTCGTCGGTGTCTTAACTCGATTGCGAAAGGCATCGTGTTAAGGGACTGAAAGTAGAGCTCTTGGAGATCTTTCCAACGGTATTAGCGGTTCTAGATTTCGAGTATTGAGCGAAAAGTTATGGCCCTACGAAGTTTGGGCTGATAAAAATATATTGGATTTTGTTAATTTTTGGTTTTATTGTAATAAATATTATCCAAACTGTTCATTTTTAATTCCAAGGGGTTTTGTGAAATGAAACAAACGACCTTTTTAGACTGCATACATCTCTTTTCGAGTTTGCTGTTCTTGTTGAACAAGTCAACAATATCATAGGTTATACACCAGGTATTGGATAATTTTAGTGAAGAACTTAGCCCCTCTGAGCTGGTCCAAAAGATCATCTATCTGAGGAATTGGATACCTATGTCCTATCGCATGCGATCAGCTTACCAAAGGCTTGGGTTGGAAACAAGGGATCCCTTAGTTTACCTTCCTTTGAGATGCACACAATTGCTGATGGCAAAACAACAAACTGACAGATTCGATGAACCATTCAAAACGCTAGTGGAAGAAGCACTAAACAAATAACGTGAGGAAATGATGGAACAATTTCCTCAGATACTTGAGAATCGAGATTCATGAACAAACACCTCAAACTCAACATTTGGCGGACACACTGCATTGCATTCAAGTACAAGTGAATTTTGATATTCCAACATTTGAAGGGAAATTGATGCAGATGTTGTTGATTATTAG
Source organism: Thuja plicata (assembly GCA_018584345.1). Taxonomy (NCBI): domain Eukaryota; kingdom Viridiplantae; phylum Streptophyta; class Pinopsida; order Cupressales; family Cupressaceae; genus Thuja; species Thuja plicata. The sequence goes on along the minus strand of MU227121.1, from coordinate 1,349,571 downwards.
TTATCGAAGTTAGAAAGGTATTTTTCTGTTAATAATTTCTCAGATGTGGAAAAGACCACCTTTGCTCTCCTCAAAGCTTAGAATCATGTGAAACTATCACGGGAAGTTAAATAGACATCCAAGGAAGCCCAAGCTAGACAAGAATTTGATTTAGATTTTGATGGCAAACCTACATGGGGAGAATTTGTGGAGCACATAAAAGAGGAGTATTTTCCTGAAGATACCTATGAACAAAAATATTTGCAATGGCAATTGCTCCGACATAAGAATGACCAATTAGTTCAGGAGTATACCAACACATTTCATGCACTCTCGACAAAACTTGGCATCAAAGACTCTGAGAAACATCGCATTTTGAAATATCGGAGTGGACCTCATAGGTATATCCAAATTGAGACGAACTTCCTGAATATAGAAACATTATCCAGTGCTTTCAAGTATGCTTTGAAAATTGAGGAAAAATTCAAGCAGAAAGGAAGGATGGATTATTTTACGAACAACAAATTGAAAGGTGAAAGTAGTAAACTTGCAGGGAGACAAACAATCAAAGAGTTATTTTCCAGTTCACCAACAAAGAAGGCATGGAGTGCGAAGAAAACACAACAAGATACATGTATGTGGTTTGAAGTTCATAAAAGTGCCTCTCATAACACTAATGATTGCAGAACTATAAATAATCTAATGATGGAGACACTTGGAGAAGATGTTGAGCTTGAACCAACATACTCTTGCGAGCAAAAAGATAGTGAACAGGTCATTGAGGCAGACCCATATACCATGGTTGCCACTGCAAAAATATTGCCCAATGAGGATGAGGAGAGATTGTTTCATTCACAGACGTGGGTTGGAGGAAAGGCTTTGCACTTTATTGTTGACAGTGGTAGCCAGAAGAATTTAATTTCTACCGAGGCTGTGAAAAGATTGAATTTGAAGACAACAACACACCCACAACCCTACTCTATGGGATAGGTAAGCCAAGGGCGAGCTATTCAAGTGAACAAGCAATGACGTCTTCCATATTCCATCAAACCATTAAAATATGAGGTAATTTGTGATGTAGCTCCTCTAGATGTTTGTGATGTTTTGTTGGGGCAGCCAATACATGTATCAGCATCATGGTGTATATGAATCTAGACCATGCAGTGTGACAATCAAACTTGGTGAACGGAAGTACTGGATACGATATGTAAGCTCTGCACAATCTACATATTTAATTAGTGCAAAGCAATGTAGAAGATTGATTGCTCAAACTGGAACATTTGTATTACTTATGATTCGTCTCCAGGAAAAAAAAACAATTGTGTGTAACTCACATGCCACGGTAACCACTACAACAAAACAACAAAGACCAATGGACCAAATTTTGACAAAATATCAGAATGTGTAAGTTACCAACTGGGGTACCATCACATTGCCAGATTAAGCACTCTATTGATTTGATACCGGGCACACCGTTGCCTAATGAGCTAGTATATAGGAGATCAACATTAGAAAATGATGAAATCAAAAGATAGATACACGAGTTAATTCAAAAAGGACACATTCGTCCAAGTGCATCATCATGTGGTAGCGCAATTGTTCTTGCAAAGAAAAAGGATGGAACATGGAGACTCTGTATTGACTACTAGGCATTGAATAGTATCACAAAAGACTATTAGGAATAAGGATAGTATGACATTTAATTGCAATCTGAGTATAATTATTTTGTGTATACCCAAAAATCTTGGAACAGGGACTTGGATATCCATGTTGTTGAGATAATTGTATTTACTATTTTATCAGTACTCTCCTTGTTTACTTGGAATATTGGTTGTATTGGCATTCATAAATAATGAAATTTGAAAATTAAATTGCTCTAAGACATCACAAACTGAAAATTTATATTAATTTCAGAGTTTGTTATAGAAATGCAGGTTTATTACAAATATTTCCCATGTGCGACAACTTCTAAGCTCCTACTGCACATCCACACTATACGAGACAATCCCACTAAATGTAGGGCACTTGAAAATCCCAAAAATGCACTGTAAACCCTCCAAACTTGCACTGTATGATCTTGATACCTTGAAGAGATTATACATAGACAAATGTCAATAAACCATAGCTACTCCTACAACGAACTCAGTAGCAAACTCCAAACCTAAACCAGGAACTTTGAAAACTACTCTAACAAACCTTGCAGTCCAAAACTCTGAAAACTGCTGAAAGTGCCAACTCTTTCTCCACAAGTCTAACCTCTAGATGAGATTACCTGCTGAAATCAAAGGCCTCCCATCTTCAGATCGCTTGAAATCTATGGAGATCCTGTCCGCAAGCCGTCATCTCCAATGGTTTGCCGACCACTAAAGAAACACAATCTATAAGTTTTGTGGGATCAAAAGATGAAAATGCAATAATGTTTAAATGACAAATTTTCTACTTAAATAAGAAAATGGCTCAAGAGGGTGTCCAAGATTCCAAAGCCTTAAATATAGGATCCCCGTCAATTAGTTACCAAAAATAACCCTTGACTACTATGATTGCCAATTATCTTCATTGGTTACAAAAAGACAATTAGTTATAGGATTCTCCGTTCCTACAACTGTTCAAAAGATTCCAAAAAGCGCCCAAGCCAAAAAGAGCAATTTACTATTCATTTCGTTATTTAATTTAATATTCATGTGCACAAAATATGAAAATTTGATTGGAACAAATAAAATTATTTCCAAAGCTGTCTCATGGCCCTGACTTACCATTTGTGGACATTGCAAACCTACTATTTTTAGTAAGTGCTATTTTCTAGAAAAAGCGACATGATAAAGTTCTCTTGATGTAGGAAGGCCATGGGCCTTGTATATTGTACTTGAAATATTTTATTGTTCCTCCTGTTACGCAAATGAGACAATGGTTAATTGCTTGATTATCATCAAGGAATGAGCAACCTCTTATATAGGCAATTACATTGTTGAAGTTTCTAAAAGAAACCGAAGAAAATTGAAGACTAAAATAGAAAGATTCTAACTTAACAGAACTAGGAGAATCTAATCTAATATGTTACATAGTTGACCATTAATAAGGTTGATAATTATTCTAACACCCTCCCTTAATGGTCAATCTGTCAAGTACACCAAGTTGCCCCCTAAATCTGACAAACTTATCCGGGCTCAGAGACTTGGTGAGGATATTTGCAGTCTGATCTTCTGTCAAAACATACTATAGTTGAACTGATCCGTGTTCTACCAGCTTGCGGATGCAGTGACAATGAAGCTCAACATGCTTGGTATGTTCATCGATGACTGGATTTTTGGCAAGTTTAAGCACCCCTTGATTGTCAGTGTACAAGGGAGAAGGTCTTGCTTGTGACATTTGCATGTCAAAAAGCAGCCTTCGGAGCCAAACTGCCTCACACGTTGCCTTAATTGTTCCCCGATATTCTGCTTCGGTCGAGGAAAGAGCCACTGCTTGTTGCTTCTTGCTGGTCCATGTTACAACACTTGTACCCAAATTGAATACATGCCCATAATTGGATTTTTTGTCATCCACTAAACTTGCCAATCTGAGTCTATATAACCAATCAACTTTGGATCCTTGCACTTGCTATAGAGAATGCCAAAATTTGAATTGCCCTTCACATATCTCAGCACATGCTTCGCTGCAACCCAATGTTCAACTTTTGGGGTTGTCGTGAAGTGAGAGATGTAGCTCACGACAAAATTGAGATCAGGTCTAGTGACAGTGAGGTAGACGAGGCTGCCCACTAGTTGCTTGATTGCGGTTTCATTCACCACCTGTGAATCAGATTTGGCTGACAACTTCAACCCCTTCTCCATAGGTGTGGAGGCAAGTTTACAGTTCTGCATCTGAAACTTGTCAAGCAGACTTCTAACATACTTAGACTAAGAGATAAAAATAGTACCAGTTGTTTGCCAAACCTCAATACCTAAGCAATAATGGAGAAACCCCAAATCTGTCATGTCAAAAGCTTGACACAAATCCTATTTGATTGCTACAACCAAATGTGAACTGCTAGTAATGATCAAGTCATCAACATAGACAACAAGAAAAATAATATCATTACCAGAGTGTTTGACACATATATTAGTGTCAGAAGGGTTGCGCTGAAAATCGTGATCAACCAAGTACTAATTAGTCTTGATATACCATGTTTGAGGAGTCTGTTTCAAGCCATAGAGTGCTTTCACAAGTCTACATACTTGATGTTCTTTGCCGACAACCTTGAAACCAGGAGGTTGCATCATATAGACTTCTTGCAACTCACCTCTGAGGAAGGCACTCTTGACATCTATCTGATGGAGTTTCCACCCAAACTGGGCTGCAATAGCAAGAATAAGACAAATTGCGCTCATTTTTGCGGTAGGAGAAAAATTCTTCTCATAGTTAATGCCCTCCCACTGTGTGAATCCTTGAGCTACCAATCTACCCTTGTATTTATCCAAAGTGCCATCTGCATGATACTTGACCTTATAAACACCCATTTGTAGCTGATAGGTTTCTTCTTAGGAGGAAGATTAGAAAGGACCCAAGTGTTATTCTTCAAAAGACTATGGTATTTTGCTTCCATAGCCTTTTCCCACTTTGGAATGCCTTTAGTCTCTGAATATGTCTGAGGCTCATAGATGTTGTGGATGTTGGCCATAATAGCAAAATTGACTGTGTTTTTCTACTCGCTCTTTCTACGAACTGATTCTCCCTAAATGAGCTCATCATCATGAAGATCCCCCATAGTCTTGGCCCACTACTTATGCCGAAGGGTAGAAGTACCAGCATCTGGCATAGGAGAAACATCTCCTGGTGAGGCTTGAACAAAAACACCTGTATGTAGATCCTGAGGAAAATCAGGTGGTGCTATATCATGACTGGTAGATTCCTCATCTTTAGAGTCAAAATGATTTGAAGCCCTCCCATTAGGGGAACCAAGGGGAAGATGAACACCCACATCAGAAGCCTTCACAGGATGATACTCAGGATTGGTAGTAGAAAGAAATGGATCAGTAGTCTCATTTAACTACAACATCACGGCTGAATATGAGACGATCTGTCTCCACATCATTTATCTTGTATGCCTTGTGATTCTCGCTGTAACCAGTAAACATAAGTTTCTGGCTCTTGGAATCCAGCTTGGCACACTTGGCTTCTAGAATTTATACACGAGCTGTAGAACCAAAGACTTTCAAATGGCCCACCTTAGGGTTTTGTCCCGACTAGGCTTCTTCAGTAGTCATCTTCTAAACAATGTTCAGGTGACTGATTTAGAAGGTAGATTGCAGTATAAATTGCTTCAACCTAGTATTTCTTAGGAACATTTATATGTTCAATCATAGAACGAGCCATTTCAGTAATGATGCGATTTCTATGTTTAACGACACCGTTTTGCTGAGGAGCGTATGATGTGATTAGTTGGTGCTTAATGCCATATGCAACACAAAAAGTAGAGAAAATAGATGAATGAAACTCCCCCCTCATTATCTGACCTTAGAGTGACAATCTGAGAATCTGACCCTTTCTCAACTAAGGCCTTAAATTGCTGCAATGTATTGAACACATGATTTATTCTTAAAAAAATACATCCACATTTTTCGATTGAAATAATCAACAAATAATAAAAAGTACTTGGACCTAGTAACAAGAGTGTTCATTGGCCCACATACATCAGCGTGAACCAATTGAAGTACCTTGGAGGCTCGCCCATAATCGTCATCCGAGAATGGTGTCCGATGCTGCATGCTAGCCTGGCAAGTTCCACAAACTCCATGATTTTTAGTTTGGATCTTAGGCAAGCCAACAACCAAACCTCAGGTGTCCATAATGTTGATGCCAAAGGTTGTTGATGGAAGTACTCCTGCCTGCCATGGCATGTTCTTGAGAATCACCAGAAGCAACAAGTCTATAAAGACCATGATCCTCAAGTCCCATAGTAACTGCAGTGTAAGTCTCCCTATCAACAATGCTGTAGGTGTGCGAACTGAAAACAATAGCCAACTGGGGAGAATGTCTCATGATCTAGTTGATTGAGAGAAGATTAGGTTCCATGCTTGGAACATAGTATACATCGAGAAATATTAAATTTCTCCCTACCAGAGTGAATCTGCGCATTGCCTTTACCAGCAATTGTATACTCTTCTCTATTAAAATTTGAACCAGAAATGCATCCAAATTAAAAAAACAAATAACAAAGCAGGACAAAGATTTATCCTGCGAAATCCTTCCTCCACGAGGGAAAAGCCCAACCACACTGCAAAAGGACTTCCTCTTTATTATGATGACAAAAATGTAATCAAACTCCTTACAAAATTTCTGAGACATTCATGACTATGTGCAAGCAATATTTTGCACTTACAAAATTGATGTCTCATGAACACAATGAATACAAATTAGAATACAATAGATCCTTATTCAAGGTTAAACGACAAACATAATATGCTCAGAACTCATATACCGAGACGTAATGACAATACACAACCATTATGATAGCTGAGAAGAATAACCAACCATTCTTGATAAACACCAACTTCATACAATGCTCAAAATTATTGAAGCGATAAATACAGATAGCAGAGCAGAAGAATATGAATGCTGATCACAAATATGCCGAACCCAAAAAATACAAAGAACCCAAACTAAATAGAGTGCGTAGAAGGAAACAATGCCCGACGTATTCATGCAATATGAACAACTCACACACGGAGGTGAATTTACTTCAGATTGTAATTGATGCCTCTTCATATTACCGAAGAGTCTTTTCATGCCAACGCGGAGTCTCTTGAATTACCTTGACAGTTATGTGTATCCATTAAGATTTCCGTTCAATCATAAACAACTACACACAGGCCACAACAATGAAGAGAATGGAGGGAGATAAAACATCGATACACATCATCAACTATGTGAAGACACTCAACTGCCACGTAAGCTCACACATGCATAGCCAAATTGCACTTTAGACAAATATACAAAATCAGGTTAGCATCCACGAAGATGAACAGAAAGCCTCCACGTGAGCAAGACACAACCACACAATTAGCTTAATAAAAGAACTGATAAACAAGCTCGACTGGAATGAGTAATGCTCAAACATATCATCTTGAACTTATAATTAAACTTGATATCCAACATCAAGAATATAGAACAGCAAATGAAGTGATGCTCATAATTTCTCCCGATGCTACAAATGTCAACGTTCTCCTCCAAAGATTATTGAGTCAGAGAATGGTTCGAACTGCTCTCTCACAGACAAGAACTCATTAACAAGGGACTACACCTCAAAATTCTCTCTCACAGAGAAGAACTCATTAACAACATGAATAAGAATCATTGAAGCTGAGACTCTCTCTCAGCGAGAGCATCATTCTCCACAATACCAAGCTTATCTCGAAAATAACAAAACTTCACTCTTGGAAGTGGCTTGGTGAGTATGTGTGCTGTTTGTTCTTCTGTGCAAATGTACTTAAGCTCCATTGCTTTCCTTTGAACCATATCTCTCAAGTAATGATACTTTTTTCCACATGCTTGGTTCTATCATGGAAAACCGGATTAACTGAAAGCTTCACACAACTTTGGTTATCACAAAAAAATCTCTGTAGGTTCCAAAGGCTGCCCAAACAACCCTGCAAGTAATTTGCGAAGCCATACTATTTCTCTTGCAGCCACACAAGTTGCAATACACTCTGCTTCACCAGTACTTTGAGCAACACAAGATTGCTTCTTGCTGCACCAAGAAATCATAGCTGTACCTATTATGGTAAAATAGATGAATGTGTTATTAAACAATGACCATGAATGATCAATATATACAAGTACATAAGAGAATGTTTCTATAACGAACATGAGAGAGGAAATAGAAACATCCTGTAGAGAGAAAGAGAAAGTTTCCATAACGAACAGAAGGAGTTTATGGAAACATTACAAAAAGGAGTGACCATTAGAAAAAGACGGAAGAGAGAGTAAATTAGAAACTATCTAATATCTATTATCGTAATACCCTCCCTTAATGGTCAATCTATCTTCAAAAAACAGAAATTTGTATGTCCTCAAAAAGCGTAAAAGGCAGCCTCGGGTTGATCAGAGAGGTCTGCAGGTTCTGCAATGTTGGCCTGTGGCTGGGATCCACCCTGCTTTCACTAATCAGAAGCAAACTGGACTTGAGTCGCATCGACAATGGAAGGACGACTCTCGGTACCTTGAACAAGCGCCTCAAGGCGACGGTACTCGAAAATCGTCAACATGTGCTGCTTCCAGGTGTTGTAGTTCTTGCCGTTGAAACGCTGACTGCCTTCCAACATCAAGTTGGTGAGAGATGTCATTGCACGTTTTTCAATGAAAAAACGTGCAAACACAGAGATGGCACAAAGTTTGAGGCAGATTGACGAAAGACCCAGAAAAATTGAAAAGACACCTAGAGAAGAGCACAAAAAACCCAGATAGAATCTGCTGTCAGATTCTAAATCCGCTAGCTCGGAAAACAAGGCACAGAAAACGATGCACCCAAAAAAAAGAGAGACTGACCCAGTTGAGTTCTCGAAAAACCCACCAAGAATCTGCAAGTAGATTTTCAAGATGGCACAGAATCTGAGAGTTTCGAATGAAATCCTAGCCGCTGGAAAATTGCAGAGATTTTGAGGCAGACCCGATTTTTCAGTAGAAAAAAACGCGAAACCCTAGTCGGGTTTGAGGAAAGAAAAAGATGCAAATTTTGAACACACTCGTTAAAAGCTTCGAAAATCTTCAACTAGTAATTTCAAAAAGAAATTAAAGATTTTTGAAGAGGCCAGGAATTTGCTCTGATACCATATTATGGTAAAATAAATGAATGTGTTATTAAACAATGACCATGAATGATCAATATATACAAGTACATAAGAGAATG
>MU227121.1:1321381-1340658 GCA_018584345.1 Thuja plicata | reverse complement strand
GTGTTATTAAACAATGACCATGAATGATCAATATATACAAGTACATAAGAGAATGTTTCTATAACGAACAAGAGAGAGGAAATAGAAACATCCTGTAGAGAGAAAGAGAAAGTTTCCATAACGAACATAAGGAGTTTATGGAAACATTACAAAAAGGAGTGACAATTAGAAAAAGACGGAAGAGAGAGTAAATTAGAAACTATCTAATATCTATTATCGTAATAGTACCAAGGCTGAAACAACAACCGGAAGTGCTCTTCCTGTCAGGTACACACCCCGCCCAATCTGAATCTGAAAAACCATGTAACTTTATTCCTTCACAAGAAGAATATTTCAGACCATAACTCACTGTACCACGAACATATCTCAGAATATGTTTGGCTGCAATAAAATGAAGTTGACTAGGCTCACACATAAATTGACTCAAAGTGTTAACAACATAACATATATGAGGCCTGGTGTTAACCAAATACATCAAAGAACCAATCAGCTGCCTATACATGGAAGGATCAAAAAAATCTGAATTAATAGCAGCCTCATGTAACTTTTTATATTAGCGTCCATAGGAGTTGACATAAATTTGCAATCAAGCATTCCAACCCTTTTCAAAATATCAATGGCATATTTTCCTTGACTCAAAATAATTTCATTTGGTCTTTGCCATACCTCAAGTCTTAGGAAGTAGTGCATAAGGCTAAGATCTTTCATCTCGAATTCAAAAGCTAACTCTTTCTTATATTTATCATTGAGATCATCATCACCAGTGAGAAATACATCAACATAAAGTACTAAGATTAAGGCTTTATCAACAATTACCTTGAAATATAAATTTGGATCTGCATCATTCTTTTGAAAGTTCAAGCTCAATAAATAATGATCAATTCTCTCATACTAGGCACGTGGAAGTTGTTTAAGGCCATACAAGGCCTTTTTCAATTCGCACACATGTGATTCCTTATCATGAATCATGAAGCCCTCTGGCTGCTCAACAAAAACTTCTTCAATAACCCCATTTATGAAAGCTGTCTTCACATCCATTTGATGAAGTTTCCATCCTTTAATTGCTGCAACAACAATAATAGTTTTGATAGACATATATCGTGCTACAGGAGCAAATGTTTCCTCATAGTCCGTGCCTTCCTTTTGGGAGAAACCTCTAGCTACAAATCTAGCTTTATATTTTTCAATACTCCGCATGTTTGATTTTGAAAAACATTTAGAAGAAGCAACAAATTTACCTTTTGGCCTAGGAACAATGTCCCAGACACCATTTTTGATGATTGATTGATATTCCTCCATCATGGCATCCCTCCACACTTGCTGATTAGAAGCCTCGTCACCACTTGAAGGTTCGGATGCTATAATGTGACTCATCAAAGCAACATATCCGACAAACTAATGAGGCCTTTTACTTTCCCTGAAAGTGCCATGAGGTGCTGCATATTTTTCAGCCTCTTGCATAGTATGCCTGACCCACAATGGTCTCTTCTTATTAGCTGAAACATTACTTGGACAAACAAAGGCATCTAGAGGATCAACCGGCTCAACATGATCAACAGACTCTTCTAACTTTGTAGACTCCCTCTGAATCTTTGAAGGGGAATTTAGGACAGCCACATCCATATCTTGAGAAGGTTCAAAATATTCTCTATCAATTTCCATATTAGATTCTTTAGATCTCTTACAAGCTACATCTTCTTCAAAAGAAACATCCCTGCTGATCTCAATCTGGTTTTGACCTGGAATGTAAATTCTATATGCTTTTGATGAATCATTGTAACCAACAAAAATGCCTTTCTTCCCTGAAGGTTCTAACTTAGTCCTTTTATCTTTTGGAACATGAATGTAGAGGACACCCAAAATTTTTGAGATGACTAATATTTGGTGTCATATTGTCTAGAATCTGTTGTGGATTTCGATTTTGATTATATACCGTTGTCCTGCAAACTTCTGCCCATAAAAATGTTTGAAGACTTTGATCATGGATCATAGCCTTTGTTTGCCTCAACAATAGACACGTTCTTTCTTTCAGCTACACCATTTTGTGGAGGATAATAAGGGACACAAAACTCCCTCTTAACCCTAACATCAATGCAGAAATTTTGGAATATACCAAAAGTATATTCACCCCCATTATCAGACCTCAACACCTTTATCTTCTTATTGGACAAATTTCCAACAAGAGCTTTAAATTCTTTAAATCTGGACAGCACTTCATCAGATTCTTTAGATTTTAGAAAATAAGTCCATGACTTACGAAAGTAGTCATCAAGGAAAGTAATATAATACCAAAAGTACTTAAAGAAGCAACAAAAATAGGACCACACATGTCAGAGTGAATCGGCTCTAGAATATCTTTTGCTCTACTTTCACTACTATGAAAGGGACTTTTAATGTTCTTACCTAGAGCACATCCTTTGCATACACCCTCATGATTCGGATTCAGTTTTGGAAGTCCAATTACCATCTTCTCCATGGATGTCAAAGTTCTGAAATTTAGATGAGCAAATCTTTTATGCCACAACTCACTTGAACTTGAAGAATCATGAACTAAGACTTGAATAGAATGAGCTGAAAGTCTATATAGGCTGTCATGACGTACACCAATCTCACGTGCTGACTTAATGCTAGAGTTCTTCCTTGCCTTCAGGAAATGCAACATTATAACCTTTATCTTCCAATGTAGAAATGGAAATCAGATTTCTCTTGATTCCAGGAACGAACAATACATCACTCAAGTGGAGAGGAACACCTGAACATAAATGAAATGAAGTAGAACCAACACACCCTTCATAGAATAAGAAGCATCATCACCAATGATAACTTGTAAATGAGAGTCTTTCATTTAGATTAGATAGATGTTTTTTATAACGTGTGATATGGCGAGAAGCACCACTGTCAATCAGCCAAGTACCACTATCTGTAGGAACATTACTAGAGAGGGCTGAAATAAATAAGAATCCCTCAGAGTTTTCACTTGATTCTCTATGATATTATCAACATTAGTGCCAGCAGCTTGAAACTTGGGTCTTGATGGACAATCTCTAGCAATGTGACCATATTTGTCACATCTGAAACACTGAATCTTAGATAGATCCTTCTTCTTTTTCTTGAATTCAGGAGCTGAATCAAAACTCTTATCTTTGAATCTCTTGAAGTTACCTTTCCTCCCTTTCCTTTTAGATGTATGAGCAACTTGTACCTGATCCTCTTCAAGGTGAGTCTTGCGTCCATTACCTCGAGCCTCTAGTCTGCATTCTTCCTGAATGCAATCAACTCTCAATTGATCAAACTTAGGAAGTTTAGCTCTTCCACTGATACCCTGAATGAAGGATTCCCATGAGTGAGGAAGGCCATTCATAGCCAACATAACAAGATCTTTGTCCTCAGCAAAATCTCCTAATGCATTGAGCTGATCCTTTAATTCAGAGATCTTCATAAAGAAGGACACAATAGATTCACCTCTAGCCATCTTAACATGTAACAACTAACGTCTCAAAGCTAGAGCTTTGCTAGTGTTGTTGAATTCATACAAATTTTGAAGACATTCAAACATCTTCTTAGTTGAATTCAACTTGGATATGACGGGTACCAAATGATCCTTAGCTGAATCAATTAGGTTCTTTCTTGCCATGATGTTCTTTCTCCATTGCGCTTTCTCAGTATCATCATCAAGCTCAACTCCATGAGACTTTACATAATTGAGAAGGTCATTTTCTTCAAGCGCAACTAGGACCCTGAATTTCCATGAAGTGAAATTGGATGCTCCATCCAATCTATCTTCGACTTTCAGTCCATTCACCATTGTAGAGACTTGAGTAAACAAACTGAAAGTAGAGCAAAGAGTAATATATAACTTAAAGCTTCTGGTTCTGGATTGATTTCTTAGACCCACTCTGATACCATGTTAAAATTTGAACCAATAGTGCATCCAAATTAAAAAAAACAAATAACAAAGCAGGACACAGATTTATCCTGGGAAAACCCTCCTCCACGAGGGAAAAACCCAGCCACATTGCAAAAGGACTTCCTCTTTATTATGATGACAAAAATGTAATCAAACTCCTTACAAAATTTCTGAGACATTCCTGACTAGGTGCAAGCAATATTTTGCACTTACAAAATTGATCTCATGAACACAAAATGATTACAAAATAGTATACGATAGATCCTTATACAAGGTGCTCAGAACTCATATACTGAGACGTAATGACAATACACAACCATTATGATAAGCTGAGAAGAATAAACAACCATTCCTGATAAACACCAACTTCATACAATGCTCAGAATTATTGAAGCGATAAATACAGATTGCAGAGCAGGAGAATATGAATGCTGATCACAAATATGCCGAACCCAAAAAATACAAAGAACCCAAGCTAAATAGAGTGTGAGAAGGAAACGATGCCCGACGCATTCATGCAATATGACCAGCTCACACACGGAGGTGAATTTACTTCAGAATGTAACCGATGCCTCTTCATATTTTTGAAGAGTCTCTTTTCATGCCAACGCGGAGTCTCTTGAATTACCTTGACAATTATGTGTATCCATTAAGATTTCTGTTCAATCATTAACGGCTATACGCGGGCCACAACAATGAAGAGAATGGAGGGAGATAAAACATTGATACACATCATCAGCTACGTGAAGATACTCGGCCGCCACGTAACACTTTAGACAAATATACAAAATCAGGCCAGCATCCATGAAGATGAACATAAAGCCTCCACGTGAGCAAGACACAACCACACAATTAACTTAATAAAGGAACTGATAAACATGCTTGACTGGAACGAGTAATGCTCAAACATATCATCTTGAACTTATAGTTAAACTTGATATCTAACATCAAGAATATAGAACAAAAAATTAAGTGATGCTCATAATTTCTCCCGATGCTACTAATGTCAATGTTCTCCTCCAAAGATTATTGAGTTAGAGAATGGTTCGATTTTTGTGAACCAATCCCGATGACGAGTAAAATGCCTAGAAGCCACTGAATTTATATACCAAGCTTAAGATTTCACTGGATCTGCAGTCCTTTTGGCCATAAAGGCGTAGAAAGCATATTCTTTTCGATTAGAGTGCTCTGCAACATTTGCTTTGGGTTGAGACCCTCCATGCTTCTTTTGCTCAGAAGCCAATCTATGCCTACAATCTTTAGGTGACCATTACTTAGGGCAATAATTACATTGAACGTTCTTTTTTTTCTTGTTGTCCTACGAAGAACTGGAGCCTTTCGGTTGAGAAGATTGAGCCTTCACTTTGTCCTTAGCAAAAGATTTTGCAGAGAACGCTTGCTCTGTGGAGGCTGAACTAACACTACTTCCAAATTGTTGTCTCCAACGATCTTGCTGAAGAAGTTTGTTGGAGAGATCGAAAAGCTTCAAAGTAGCATTAGTTGAAGTAATGTTGAACGTTTCTATGAAATGCTTATAGGATTTTGGTAGACTCTTTAAAAGTAATGAGCACCATATCCTCTTCATTCATTTTTCTTCCAATTGCCTCAAGCTGATCACGAATGTCCTTGATCTTTGTCAAATGGTCCTATAGAGATGTCCTATCCTCCATCATAATCGATAAGAGCATGTTCTTAAGAAAAACTCACTACTCTTATCTGACATCTCATAAAGATCCTTCAGATGCTTCTAGATCTTAGTAGCTAACTTGCCTGAAGGCACTTGCGGCAACTGATTGTTAGTCGCTGAAAGCTTAATAAGCATCATCGCTTCACGGTTATGTGCATCAAACTTATCTTGATCCTTTCTGGGAGCAGTAGGATGAGAGGTGGTGCCTAGAACAACTTCTGCCAAGTAACGATATTTGATGCATAGATCCCAAGGTAGAAGTTTTGAGACAAAAAGTCTCCTGGCACAACTCCCAATGCAAAAAAACCAAGTACTGGCCATAGGTACAAAGACTTAGAACCCTAGGTCATATCACTAAAATGCAGGAACCCTGGGTGATTGCCGTCACTAAACAAGAGCTTGCAGAAACGTGAGATTTGAATTAGTATATAGACGCAAGCTTAGAGGACGACTTTGTCAGTCACGTGTGTCACAAAATGGCCAAAACTTGTATAAGTAATTTCATCACTCTCATAGAGAGTCCTGTCGTAGAGAAAAATACTTAAAAAATGTGAATTGAAGGGCATAGAAAGCCACTATTTGTAGGAAGAGAAAGAGCCGACTGGAATACAAAAAACAAAGCACTCAAACGTGGGCTTAAAAACAAAGAAATCTTGTTGTATGCAGAGAGCCGTCATGTTTTTAAAAAAGCAAAAATCTGAGCTAAGAGAAGAGGACGTGTGGGCAAAAACAGCCCACTCACAAGCAAAAATCGATCACAAAACCCTCGAATGCACTCAGGAAGAGAAGACATGAGAACAAACTCAGATGGGTATTGAGGAGAAGGTCGTGAAAACGGGCCAAGAAACCCATGTGAGCAAAGTTACAAATTACTAATTTCTTCCGAAAAAATTCGCAAGCCACACACAAAACCTTGACTGGAAAATTCGTTTTTCAAAAGACTTGAAAAATTTCATTCGAAAGTTTTAGAAAAACGAATTTCGTTTTCCTACTCTGATACCATGTTATGCAAATGAGACAATGGTAATTGCTTGATTATCATTGAGGAATGAGCAACCTTATATATGCAATTATATTGTTGAAGTTTCTAAAAGAAACTGAAGAAAACAAGACTAAAATAGAAAGATTCTAACTAAATAGATCTAGGAGAATCTAATCTAATATATTACATAATTGACCATTAATAAGGTAGATAATTATTCTAACACTTTGGATGTCATTCCAATGTATAATTATATTGCATCACCAACAATCTTAGATGGATACTTGGATATCCATGTTGAGAGATTTTATTTTATTATTACTGTCCTTGTTGACTTGGAATATTATTTGTGATAGCATTTATGAAGGAGGGTGAGTGGGCGGTGGAGACTACAATGTTATTTTTAGCACATTGCTCTGCTGAGGTTTAAGAATTGAGCAGTGGTGCATCTTGCAAGGTTTTGGTGGGTCCATATGAGTTGGGTTGAGTTTAGATGCCTACTTTTGGATATGGGACATTAGGGAGGAGTTAGAAGTCAAAGATGTTACCTATTATTAGTACGGAGATTCATGGCCTCATTGGGAGATACTTTTACTATTCTTCGAACAGCCTCTTCATTTTGGACGTGGGAATTTTTGCATTTTACAAATGGTTTGAGGTCATGTTGTTTTGGGAAACCATTTGTGATATCCCTCTTCCATTTCTCTATAAATTGGAGGCATGAAATACTAGTTTTATCATGTGATTTTGTAAGTGCATAGGTATTGTGGGAATGATCTCAGATTGAAGGCAGTCAGAGTGTTGCATATGTATTATATACTTGAATAATTGAGCCTCTCTTTGATGGTGGATTTTTTTTCAGAAATGGTTTCCTGATGTACATCCACTGTTATGTGTTTCAACTTTTTATTTTGCTGAACATAATATTTAATGGGTAATCCATTATTGCATAAATAAAAATCAGATTTGCATAGCCTTCTTCATGGGTTTTTTTTTCTCCGAAATGGTTTCTCCATGTACATCCACTGTTATGTGTTTCATCTTTTTATTTTGCTGATTTTAAACAGAATATTTTATGGGTTTCCATTGTTGCAGAAATAAAAATCAGATTTGCATACTTTTTTAAAAGTTTTCATTGTAAGCTTTCTTCTGTTGAGTTTTCGAACCAGAATAACATAATACAATAATCAGAACCTTTAACAACAAAGCACAAGAAAATCAGTCACAAATTTACCCTGGAAAAACCCTCCTACTCGAGTGAAAAACCCAGCCACACCCAACAAATAAATCCTTTATTGAGTTCCCAAACAACTACGATAATCTTCTTGCTTGTGATTGGATACTTTGATCAGTCAATCAATAAGCTTTTAATTCCTTGTACACACATTTATCATAAAAGAACCATACGTATCTCACAGATACAACTGCAACATGAAAGTCTTACAAAATATATATATATATCGATCATAAATATTGATTGAATGCACAGTAAAATCACAGCTCTATCTCCTGTTAAAGCATACAAAAGAAATATGATCTCAGACATAAACAGAATCAGCAGGGCCAAGAAACACATAAGCCGCTGCACTAAATCTGTAGCCACACATCAAAATGCCGTGCCTCACTATTTACTCATTATCTGCTCATACCAAAGAGACTCCTCTCAAAATGGATTGTCTTCACGGTGGAATGCAAGAAGACAGCTGTTTCTGACACCACCGACACATTTCATTGTATTTACGGTAAACAATAATCATCAACCGTCGTCATACCATACATGGCGAATCCATAATGCGAAGTCATCCCAAGTATGACGCCATGTCATCACAAATCTGTATGGCCAAATGAAGACAAAGTGACACCCGTAACTGCTGAAGGAAGGAGGACCGATGACTTTTCCTGTCCACAACAGACACAAAAGCCACGCAGACCATGAACATGAGCCGCCCGATGTAAGAAAGAAGCACACTGCAATAACCTCCAACTCCTGATATGAATAAGGAATACATAATAACACTGATAACCGAAGAGGAAGGAGTGCCGATAACACATAACGGTAATCACACTAGTGAGAATGATCTCTCACACAACTACACAACACTAACACTCCCTCTTAGCAAGTGAGAGATCATTCAGATGTCTTGCCATCTCTTAACATGACAAGCATAAAAAAAAGCTGTAACCAAAAAACAAATGTCAATGACAAAATCTCATCACAAATTTTCTCAACATAATATTGTCATCTCAGCATGACATTCGCCATGGCTACTCCCAGAGGGTGAAAGAACATAAAACTAAGTCATGGAGTCTCACACATGACTTCCACGATGGCTACTCCCAAAGGGTGGATCCACCATAGCTACTCCCAAAGGGTGGAACAAGGGATTTCACCTCGAACTTCTCTCGTAGAGAAGAACTCATTAACAAGGGATTTCACCTCGAACTTCTCTCGCAGAGAAGAACTCATTAACAAGGGATTGCACCTTGAACTTCTCCCTCTCAGAGAAGATTTCATTAACAAGGGATTGCACCTCAAACTTCTCCCTCTCAGAGAAGAACTCGTTAACAAGGGATTGCACCTTGAACTTCTCCCTCTCAGAGAAGAACTCATTAAAGCACACAAAATATCATCTGAATGCTGAGACTCCCTCATCAACAGGGGCAGCATACTCACAACTTGATTATTTCAATTAATTGACTCCAATGTTTGACCAAACAAGGAGCTTTTGCAATCACACTGCTACAAAAGCTTGTTGATCCTCAGCAAAAGGATTTGGCACCCTCTCTCTGCTACTCAAGCTCCCTTTGAATAACATTTCTTCCTCTTCGAAGAAACAAATCACAATGGCAAACTGTATAGGATCTTTCTCTTTAACGATGTTATGTGACACCAATTCAGTCCCCTGGCTGCAAGTAGTGTCCCCATGTTCATTTCTACAGCCTGCATGACTTTGCATGTAATTGCTTCTCGATCCATCTTGGAAGCATTTTAGAGTGATTAGTAGAAGTTCATAGAATCAAACTATCCTGAAGAGAAATGCACAGATCAATGCTAAAAGCATACATGATACACTATTCCCAGTGTTATAGCATGAATTAAAATTAACTTCATAAAAAAATCATGATCAATATTCAAGGATATAAAATAAAAAAAACTTATCTCTTGAAAAAATCGAAGCTTTGAACAAGGTTGCATGAGAACCCTCAATAGCTGAGATTGTAACACCCACAACAAGCATCGAACAACATATATGACACTCACTAGTCATCACGATTCTTCTAGAATCCAATTGTCCTATTCTGGTTCAGGATCTTTACTTAGACCCACTTTGATACCATGTTGAGTTTTTGAACCAGAATAACATAATACAATAATCAGAACCTTTAACAACAAAGCACAAGAAAATTAGTCACAGATTTACCCTAGGAAAACCCTCCTACTCGAGGGAAAAACCCAGCCACACCTAAAAAATAGATCTTTTATTGAGTTCTCAAACAATTACAATAATCTTCTTGCTTATGACTGAATACTTTGATCAGTTAATCAATAAGCTTTTAATTCCTTGTACACAGATTTATCATAAAAGAACCATACGTATCTCACAAATACGACTGCAACATGAAAGTCTTACAAAATATATTAATCGATCATAAATATTGATTGAATGCATAGTAAAATCACAGCTCTATCTCCTGTTAAAGCATACAAAAGAAATATGATCTCAGACATAAACAGAATCAGCAGGGCCAAGAAACACATAAGCCGCTTCACTAAATCTGTAGCCACACATCAAAATGCCGCGCCTCACTATTTACTCATCATCCGCTCATACCAAAGAGACTCCTCTCAAAACGGATTGTCTTCACGGTGGAATGCAAGAAGACAGCCGTTTCTGACACTACCAACACACTTCATTGTATTTATGGTAAACAATAATCATCAACCGTTGTCATACCATACATGGCGAATCCATAATGCGAAGTCATCCCAAGAATGACGCCATGCCATCATAAATCCGTATGGCCAAATGAAGACAAAGTGACACCCGTAACTGCTGAAGGAAACAATGACTTTTCCAATACACAACATACACAAAAGCCACGTGGACCATGAACATGAGTTACCCAATGTAAGAAAGAAGCACGCTGCAATAACCTCCAACTCCCGATATGAATAAAGAATACAAAATAACACTGATAACCAAAGATGAAGGAGTGCCGATAACACATAACGGTAATCACACTGGTGAGAATGATCTCTCACACAGCTACACAACACTAACATC
This sequence comes from Thuja plicata, assembly GCA_018584345.1. NCBI lineage: Eukaryota > Viridiplantae > Streptophyta > Pinopsida > Cupressales > Cupressaceae > Thuja > Thuja plicata. The sequence continues at coordinate 1,329,796 of MU227121.1, read as the reverse complement.
TTCATGGTTCAACAACAAGTATAATAAAGTATCAGCTTGTGTATCACACTCTTTACAATGGAAATTTGTAGTCAACTAGTAACCTGTAATTTTATAACTACGTCATAAGGTTTGTGTTTGTGTTTGATTTCAGCTAAGAAAAAATTAGGAACAAGCTCATCAACTAATACGATACAGGAAAAGCGTTTGTGAGTAAATTCAAATGATACAAGTCTGCAAATTTTATTATTAAATAGAGTATATTAAATTTAATGTTAGATGTTAAAAAATAAATGAATTTAAATGAATATAAAATATTAAAATTTTAGTAATCAGAAAATATCACAAGTAAAATAAATTTCAAAAAATATATATTATATTCCCTTTGTAAGATGTTGGAGGTCACAAGGGGGACCTCCTCCCCATTCAACATATATTCAGCTTAGAAGCCACATAAGCCACTTAATCAACTCAAGTCAACATAGAAGCTACACAAATGTCACTTTGGGGGATTCAAACACGGATCTCCAACATGAGATCCTTATGGCCTTGCCACTTGAGCACAACCCCATTGACAATAATTTTTAAGATATTAGAAGTAAATAAAACATTGAAATTAAAATGTTATAAAGTTATAAATTGAAATTAATTCAATAATTTTTAAGAATTTTTTTTTTTTTGGTCGGTAATAGGTTAATTTTATTGATTATCCCGGAAGAAAAACTGGCCGGGCCCAACGAAGGCTACAAAAAGGAAGCCAACTCCTAATGAAGAGCAGAAATTCCAAAGACAATAGTAATGAGTCAATCTCCGAGAAGAAACGGAAAAATAATCAAACCATACAAAAAGATCAAATAGAAATCAAGATTTACTCTTAGCACCACCCTTCTTGGTTGGCCGCAAGGTCATATCGAATGAAGGTTGTGAATTCTTTACTTTTTTCCCTTTAAGAGTCATCCAACCATCCTCCACATTCGCTGCCACATCATGCCAGTCACTCGGGTTACCATTCTTAGTTTTTCCATCGTTTGGAAACCTTTCAATCTGTGGAGATTCTTCTTCCTCCCCCAAAGATTCACCCGATCTCTTTTTCTCCCTACCATCAGGCATAGCGATGGTCTTCTTCGTTTCATCTTGAGGAGGCAAACTGTCTGATGCAACCACATTGACAACTGGAAAAGATTGTGGATGCTTCGCTCCACTAACCGCCTGAGAGAAACTCTTAATTTGATCATCATTTTTTTCCACTGTATAATGTTGGTGGGAAACATCTTTCCACCATGTGGCCAATTTATCTTGCCGCTGCTTAGCACATTTTGCTGCAAGGTGCCCAATCTGAAAACATCTTCTGCATCGAAAGGGTACCCCCTCATAATCCAAAGGTTGTGCCCAAATTCCTTTTGAAGTTTTAAGATTTATTTCTGCAGGGAGCCCATCAGTAATGTCCATCTCTACCAGAATTTGTGCATATGTTGAATGTAGGAGGTTTGACGATTCCTCATCAACAAGTAGAAAATTACCTAAAGAGTCACCAATAGCTTTCAAACAAGGGTCAAACCAAAAATGTAAAGGCAGATTCAGAAGTCTTACCCACAATGGAACCTTGTCAAAAGTCTCCAATGCAGGGCAAAAAGCTGGGTGCCGAGGTTTCAACATGAGAGGATGCTTATTCTCCCAGCACCAAAGCTCCTCGCGCAAGATCTTTAGCCTATCTCGAGCATTTTCAAACACTGCAATAAAGAAACCCCTTGCACATGGGTAAAGTTGTACATAGCCTTTCATGAGTGGTCCCCATTTTTCTGATATCCATTTGTGAAGCTCAGCTAAACTTGGCCACAAACCCTGAAATCTTCCCACCAAACCTAGCTTGGAGAAAACAACATTGTTTTCAATTTCATTTTCAATCTCCACTGTGAGACATATTGTTTTAACCTCTGCCATATGGGGTATCCGCCCTTCAGACACAAACGTAGCCGCCTTCAAACGTTTTTCCCTTCCTGAACTGACGGATCTAGTTTGGTGTCCATGTGAAGAAAAGCCCTTTGCTTCAATTCCAGCCCCATCCTTCTTTTCAACCCGGCCACACCCAAAAACCCCGCCATCGTTCTGGGCAGGATTTCCATTCATTGGGGCCTTGGATACCAGAGGTAACTGCTTTTTGCTTCCTCTGTAATCATTCGCAGTATCTTGTTTCATCCATGAGGGACTGCCATTGTGGAAACCCTTAGAATCTTTGCCCTTCATTCTGTCACCCAGGAAGCCCACCAGTTGCTCATGACTCCCAGCGTTTTGAAAAGTTGCAGCCTCCCCATGGGCACTGGACGCCACAGCCTGCCCACCAGCCTTCGCGAAGACAACGACGCCCACCTGTTTGCCATGCGTGCCATGAAGTTGGCCACCGCCCACAGGATTTCCTGCAACCATCGGCCTAAGGTCTGAAGAAACCCTAGCGGCGGAAGTTTTCGGGAGCATGGTCGCAATATATTTGTAGTTGGACAATAATTTTTAAGATTTTAGTAATATATTAAATTACTAATAGTTTATAAACTTATAAATAGTGATAAATATTTTTAATTAGAAATTAAAATCTAAAGGCTAAACATAAACTACCACCTATTCTTAGCCCTTATGACACCCCAATGCAAGCAGACCCTCAACGGAAAGAAATAGAAACCCTAGTATGCATAGAAAGGGTGCAATGCAACCGGGAGAATAAATCGGATAATATTTGTTTCGCTACCACATATTGCTTTTCTTCTCACAAATCAACTAGTGAGACCTCTTTCTCCTATAATAATATTTCCCAGCAGAATGGCTCTACCTGTTTCACAATATATAAATTTATAAACAAAAAATGAAAACAAAAGCTGAACATGGTGTGCTGCAGGCCCAACATTGATGCCTCCGTGGGCTGGAGATCTGGAAAACTTTTGATGCCACAGCCACCTGGAAAACCCTGATGCCGACTGAAGAACTGATCTGCCCTGCTTGAGGGATAAGATGCCATCACTCAGACTCTACTTAACTCCACCCCCATCAAAAGTTCATTTGAGATATGGGGTCCCTAGTTCGATAGGCCATCGGAGCAGCTGTCGGCCCCTCTTGGGGGTGGGGGTGGGGGCGGGGGTGGGAAGGATTTAAGTTGCGGGAGGTTACTATATTTGCATATTATTTTTTTGTCATGCTTTTGCAAATCCTAATATTTTTCTGTCACAAACTGTATGGCCTGGTACAGATGAATCTAACAGCAATTTCAAACAAATTCTGAGTTTTCTTTTAATGTTTACCAGATTTTGATCATCTATGATAAAATCTGGCAAACTGCGACTTGCATTAAAATGTGCATGATTACACATTAGTGATGTTGAATAGCATTAAGGTAGATTTTAATGAATTAAGAAAAAATTAAATGAAAGGAAGTTGAAACATCTATACATCCTCAGCATAGGCAATAAGGACTGCTGTAGGAGAGAAAGATCACAAAGTTGGAATCCTATCAATATTTGGACCTAATCAAAAGAGAATTCATAGGATGATAATAATTTGGACCATTGATATAATTTTTGCTTTTGGATGCTTATTTTCATAATAGAATCCGTTATTCGTAGACTAAATGTCTTTAAAGACATTGTTTCCAATTTCTACCTACAAGATTCCAACTGTCCACGTCCTTTTTTAATTTTTATCTACCCTTTGAATTATTCCAGAAATCCACTTGCATATGGATTTGTCTGATTTATATTAAACTTACTATTTACAATAGATGTTCTCATCAACCACAAACCATTTCAATGTATATCCAAGATAGTTTTAAGCCCAACAATATATAGAAAACTCATGTTTATTTTGATTCCTCATTTGGGCGTGGTGCACTATCTACAATGTCTTTATACAAAATTGGAGGCAGCAAGAAACATGGGAACGGATAAGGTTTGATTACACTAAAACAAGACCTCTAAAGAGATTTTTAATATATACAGCCATATATACACCCATTTGATGTTTGCTTTTGTGTTCATCTTTAATTCTATATAAGGTTCCTTGAAAGGAAAAGCACCGCAACCCTTCTCCCGAAGTTTTGGGGTCATTTTGCCAAGTTCCTTCAACATGGGGTACGGTTAGTTCACCAGGAGGATCACCCTCCCAATTTGAAGTTTTTTCTTGGTAGTTTCAACCCTAACAGAAATGGGTCAGCTATAGTAGCTGTGGGACTTATTCATTGTGGAAGTTCAAACTCATTCTTTACGCTAACTTAGCTCAACTCTTCTGAAAAATATAATCTAGTACCTCTCAAAGGTACTGGCTGTGTTGTCATGTAGAAGAAATACCACACAATTAAAAGGTAGACTGGCATTTCACCCACTTAGATGGGAGGTGATGTTACAAATCTTCTTCACCTCGAGGTTACAGTGAGTTGTATATTCATGTATGACTATATTGTTTTTATGATGCATATTAGGAGGCAGAAAAAACAAGGGTTATGGTCGGTGCTTTTCTTTTTATGTCATTAGTAGTTTATGTTTTGTGGGAGTTGGAAGGTAGTTATGTTCTTATCTTTATGTGAATAATAGGGTTTGTTATTATTTTCACAAAATTGGTTTATGAGCCTTTTTGCATAGATTTCTCCAAGTAACTTCCCTTGGACTCCCCGGACCAAGTCATAACTGTTGGCCGTTTTACCTAAGTCGAATCAATGGAATACCTCAGCTGGTCATTTTTACTTAACTCCTATAATTTCCATACAATTAGTTTTGAGTTCAGTGAAACCCACTTAAATAATTTCCATAGATTTCTCATTTTTTATGTGTATTTGGGGTAGAAAGAGACAGTCTGTAATGAACATGACAGAAAACAACTTATGGAGGCTCAATAAAATCCTATGATGGTTAGCTTGAATAGTTTTAAGAGCTTCTTTGTCTGTGCTTTTCTTTTAGGATCCCTTTAGAATTCATAATTGATGGATTTTGTTTGCAAGTTAGTTGTGTCATACATAATAAAAAAAATAGCAACCAGATATAACGACTATGGCATCCGATTGCGATGTTAAACTATTGCAACCATCAGGACACTGGTTAGGATGTTGCTCGGGTATAATGTAAGGGAGTGGTTGAGGGCGCTTAGAGTCTAGACAATGTTATGTCCTTGCTCTTACAAAATGTGGTTAGAGAATCTCAATTGACCTATGTGAAGCAGCTAGAAGCTTTCCAAATAGGCAAAGGAGGAAGTAACACTTGATCATTGTGTTCTCCTAAGAGTTGTATTTTTGGTCTCTCCAAGGATAAATCTCTTTTTCTGGAGCTGATATTCTTCTACTTTACAGGTAAAAGTCTGGTATGATTTTGGACCTCGGTAGAAATATGGTGCTCCACACATAAGAAACACCATTTTCTAAATTGATAGTGGAGATCTAAGTTAATTGATCCATAACAAATATGGAAATGTCATGGAAGGTTTTTGTCAGTCATATATAAAAGCAAATGAATCATGGAGAATCTTTTTCTATGCCTGTCAGATACACCCAATTACAGTTTTTTGTTTTCTAGAAATGTATAGGCAATAATGGATGTGTGTGGTTTATTTTCCTCCTAAAAAGATGTTCACCTTGAGTTTTTATCTAACAGGCAACGGAAAGAAACATAGTTGCTGGGTCAAAAGTGTGGATTGAGGACAGAGAGTTGGCATGGGTGGATGGTGAGGTGATTGAAGTTGTAAATGGGCAAGCTAAAGTTCTTTCAAGAAGAGGAAAAATGGTAAATGTTTCTGCACATTTGTTTAGACCATCTTTCTTGGCTTGCATACCTGTGGGCTATGATCCCTTGCTTTATGAACCTTTACTGTGAGTGAATGAATGCCTTTGCCTATGTTAGGATATGTGTGATGCTTTTCATTGGTACAGAAGTGTCAATTTCTGTTTATAATTATGGATGATATTAAATGCTTTATAGTTACACCTTTTACATTGATTCTAGGTTGCCATGATTGGGGCTGAAGAGCTTGTATTTTTTGTTTGTTTAACTTTTGATGCAGCTGCTCATTCCTATTCAAAAGGTGCATCCCAGGGATCCAGATATACAACCTGGAGGAGTAGATGATATGACTAAACTGGCCTACTTAAATGAACCAGGTGTTTTATATAATCTTGGGAGAAGATACGAACTGAATGACATTTATGTGAGTGATATGATGTAATCTTTCTTTCTTTCTGTTGCAATGGAAGAAAAATAGTCTAGCATTTGTGAGGTCATATCAATAGCCTTATTTGTTGGAGAAGTTCTAGAGGCTGTTTCCAAGAGGTTTCTGGCAAATAAATTTCTGTTGGTAGTAAAATTAGTCTGCACTGCAATAGTAATTTTTTGAATTTAATGATTTGTCATCATGGGGAACACTCTTTACATGGCCTTTGTGTGTGCATAGTGATACTTATGCAATTTAATATTTCATGTCTTGTGAGCATTGAGTAAATAATGTTGTAATGAATTTGTGGTAATAGGCAATCTTATATACCATTGCAATAAACTACAATTAAATTTCGGATTATAAGAAATATATAGTTGTTTCAGCCCTATCTAGGCATGTTTTCATATGGTTTCCTCCATGTCAAATGGCTATTTGGATGGCTTATTTCTATAATGTCTTGAATATCTAATGATAGAGCATTTGTCGTCTCTAATAATTTCTTTTGCAATGGAGGTAGACATATACAGGAAATATCTTAATCGCTGTTAACCCATTTACGAAGCTTCCACATCTATATGATGCTCACATGATGGAGCAGTATAGAGAAGCCCCCTTAGGAGAATTGAGCCCCCATGTTTTTGCAATTGCTGATGCTTCATATCGGTAAACTATTCAATCACTGAATGAGATCAGATACTATGTTTTGTTGGCTGATTCCTGATGACAGAAAAGTTTACTTTATTTTTTCTCATTTTGACATTTTCATTACAGGGCAATGATCAATGAACAATGCAGCCAATCTATCCTGGTTAGTGGAGAAAGTGGAGCAGGAAAAACAGAAACAACAAAACTCATAATGCAGTACTTGGCCTATATTGGTGGTCGGTCTGCAACAGATCATAAAACAGTTGAACAGCAAGTTCTGGAAGTAAGGATTTTTTCCTGGAGCTTTTATGGTCCATGTTGAAGCATGTTTTCTTTGGATACCAATTAAACCTTTGTTGACAGGAGTTGAAGTTGCCACATGTGTCTGATCTTCTCATTCATTATATGCTAAAAGTTCGTTTGGATGTTTCTGTACTTATGTTGGTTTTGTGATTTCTCCAGTCAAATCCGCTTCTAGAGGCATTCGGCAATGCAAAAACAATTCGAAATGATAACTCAAGGTGAATTAAGTTCATACACTAGTTTTGTCTTTATATTGCACTGCTACCTACAATTATTTTCCAGTTGATAGAATGAGGAAAACTTGCAGCTTAATAGGATTTTATAAAAAGACTACTTGCAGAGGAACTCTACATCTTAAAGTAAGGATACATTTGGGATTTATTGATGATAAATAATCTTTATAGAGATGAAAGGATCATTATATATAATAGCCTCTGAGAATATAATTTTGATTTGGACTGCATACTGTTGAGTTTAGCCTTTTTCCTTAGATGATTAGATTTTGCACCTAAAGTGTATGCTTGTTTTGCAATTCCAATACACATTTAGAGAGCATCTTGTGATAGTATTTGCACTGTATTGCTGCAATCTGTCAAGCTTTTACAGCATTCTCACTCGTTAGAAGTTTGGGACAACTATTTGTTTTTTCCTCTGTTATATCTGCTTTCCCTTATTCTGATAGATACCCTTTCAGTGCTGCTAGATTTGCTAAATAAAATGTTTTTCCTGAGGTCTGAAAGGGTGAGCACTGACCCCTAAAACTATCAGTGACTCTAGCAGATTTTTGTTTAAGTTTTCCAAATCTCATGAATATGATACAGTTACAGATGCAGACATAGAAAGTCTGAGCAAAACCTATGGATAGATATATAAGTAATACCACATAGAATATTGAAAAAACAATTCATCAATTTGGTAATGAGGATAATCTTGTATATATGATATGGCTGGGTATATATATGTGTGTGTGTGTGTGTTAGCAACGAGTAGGTTTTAAGGTTCAGTCCTCCAAGTCGCATGAATATGATACAGTTACAGATATAGGGATAGGAAGTTTGAGCATATGTGTGTGTATTTATGTATGTATATAAACACACATATGTATGTGTGTGTGTGGGTGTGTAAACACCATAGTGTACAATATAAGATAGAGGTCACCAAAATGTAATATTGAAAAATGTGTGGGGTTGGAATGTAATATGTAAAATGGGGTTGATTTGTTATGATTATTGATTGGGATGTGATTGATATGTAGATTGTTCTTTGAATTACCTAGATTGTATTGGATTCTTTTAACCTTGATTGAATTGA
>MU227121.1:1280191-1307887 GCA_018584345.1 Thuja plicata | reverse complement strand
GATAACTGATTCCGTTGAAAAATACTCCTGCCGGAACATCGACACGCTTAGAGAAAAACGCATATCAACCTGACTAGGAAATGCGTAGGGTTGCCCAATTTTGGGGAATGCAAAATTAGGGACAACAGATCGATCCTCATTGAGATCTTGCAATCATGTTAGACAATTATTGAAGATACAATTCATAAGATCAACAATTACTAGGTTTAAAAAACATAGATTCATAGTCATCTTAATCATATAACATATCTAATTTATTATTAGGGTTCAACCATAACAGAGCTTGTATAAGGGGACGTGATAGGGTGCCCGAAGCGATCCTCCACTCTAGGCCCAAGAGTGGATATACCATCCCTCTTGGTCTCATGTGGCTTTCCACTATCCATATGAGGTGGTGTGCCTAGTGAGGAATCCTATAGCAGTTCTCCCTCTTCATGCCACTCTCCTATGATTGAGACTCCCTTGAATCCATCCCAACAATCAATCCATGTAGAGGTTAGAGGGGAAACTACAATAGGGTGCCCAAAGTGGTGCTCCACCCTAGGCCCAAGAACAAATATACCATACCACTTGGCCTCATGTGGCCTTCCGCCATTCATATGAAGTGGTGCTTAGTGAGGAAGCCTATAGCAGTTCAACCTCCTTGTGTAATAGGGTGCCTAAAGCAATCCTGTACCCTAGGCTCAAGATAGGATATACTATCCCTGTTGGCCTCATGTGGCCTTCCGCCATCCATATGAGGTGGTGTACCCAGTGAGGAAGCCTATAACAGTTCTCCCTTTTCGTATTCCCTTCCTCACCTTGCCATGATTGATTGTTGCTATTTGGAAATCCACATTATTACTTGTGTCTAATGATGTTATGTGCCAAATTAACTTAGTTACCGGATTTGGATCCTGGAGGTGTGAACTAGGTTTGGATGCGGTGTAGTCCGGATTCACAGTCCGAATGCGGTACGAGTTCGTGCAGGATATGCATCCAAGCCTGTGGATGCGTATCTTGGACACATCCAGACATGCCAGAGTGCATCTGCGGCCGATATTTCAAATGCCGCTTAAAATACATAAAATAAAAATGTTTTTTATATTTTTTTTGCCAAAACCCTAAAATGGTCCTTTATGAGGCCATTCAACCTAAAAACTTATCATTTTGTTTGCTCATTTGCTCTCTTCTCATTTTGTCTCCATTTTGGCATTTCAAAGGGCGAGTGGTTTTTTTCCAAGGAGATTGTCCATGGAGTGCCAAATAGCTTCCACAATGGAGATTTAAGCGTCTAAGGTAAGCATTTGACCCTATTCTTTAGTCTTTTAATGATTGTTTTTAGATTTTGATGAATATTTTCAAGTTTTGTGATGATTTTCAAGTTTTTTTTCTATTTTTTAAAGAAAAAAAGAAACAAATTTAACTCTTTGTTATAATGTTTTTATATCTTTACTTTGCACTTGTATGCTTGCGTTTATTAGTTTTTTCCTAATTTAAAATTATGTAATAGCTTATAATAGCGAAAAATCAGATTCCAAGAATGACCAGTAGTCAAAGTTCAATTGTTGGGGAAGGAAACCAAAAATTCATAATTGATAATGGATCTCCTTTATGGAGACATACCACAAGGATTTCACAAATTGTAGGAAGTGGGGAATATGTTTGGATGTGTAATTTGTGTAATTTACAAAAAATAGCTCATTCTCGAGTGAAACTTCACTTTATGGGTCCTGCTGGTAAAGGGATTTCAATGTGTGAGGGCCTAGGTAAGAAGGGGTTGTCTATTGCACAAATAGTGACATTTGTAAAAGAACAAGATGCTGATAAAATGATTCAAATAGGAAAATAAAGTGCTTATACTTCCGGAAAGGAAAAAACAATGAATTTACCTACTGACAGAGTAGCGGCCTCTAAACATCCTTTCTTGCGTATACCCTCTATAGAAGATGAAGACGAAATAGAAATTCCCACCCGCAAAAGAGATCTATTAGACAAAGCATTTAAAATGGAAGCAAGAGATATTGCTGAACAAAAAATTGCATGTTGCATCTATGTCAATGGTCTTCCATTCAACTTGGCGAGATCACCATATTGGCAGGAAATGGTGTCAACAATCTACAGTGCAGCTCTTGGTTTCACAGGTCCTGGGTATGAAAAGGTGCGTACCACCTTATTGCAAAGAGAGAAGAATTTTGTAGAGGCCCCATTGAAACCAATTAGAGATTCTTGGATTGAATCTAGTGTTTCTATTGTTTCCGATGGATGAAAAGATTGCAAAAACCGTCTATTGATAGATGTTATTGGGGTGTCCCCCAAAGGGGCAATGTTTTTGAGGGTGGTTGATTGTGAAGGGGAAGTCAAAGATGCAGAGTTCATTCCAGGATCCTCATTGACTCCATTGAGATGGCGGGTCATGAGAATGTGGTCCAAGTAATTAGAAACAATGCGAAAAATTGTAGGGCTGCAAGTGCTTTGGTTGAGGCAAGATATGAGTATATTTTTTGGACACCATGCACCGTACACTCCCTCAACCTTGTGATGCGAGCAATTGGCACCCAAATAAGTGGGTGAAAGAAATATACCAAGAGGGCAAGGAGATCCAGATGTTTGTGACAAACCACCATATGTCACAAGCAATTTTCAGAAGTTTCTCGAGATTGGAATTGTTGTAGTGAAATTTAATATATTTGTTTAACTTTATTTATGTCACGTTTAATATATTGATGTATACAAATTTGTAATATTTTTTTAATGTGTTATTAACTTACTATTAACATGATCCTAGGTTGTTGGAACCTGGTTTACATCTCATACAATTGATATGAGACGACTTTTGGAGGTGCGAGAGGCATTGGGTCAAATGGTTGTTAGCAACCAATGGGATGTATGGAAGCAATCAAATCCAGAGAGGGCCCAAAAGGTCAAGTCACTGATCTTTGATGACAATTGGTGGGCTCGTGTGGAATATGTATTGGAGTTCACTTACCCTATCATGACTATGGTCTCTGCCGATACAGATGCACCGTGTTTGGGCGATGTCTATGATGACATGGACACAATGATAGAGAAAATAAAATGCTAATACAAAGAAAAGAGAATGATCTGAAGAATTTGAGGTACTATAACAATGTTGTACTTTCTTTGCCAGGGTGATTACCACCATATATAGATTCTGAAGTTGCTAATAGGTGCAAACGAGCATTTAGTAGGTTCTTCGAGGATCTAGAAATGGAGAAAAATGTTAGGAGAGAATTTGGCTTGTTTGTCTCAGGAAGAAATCTCTCCTTGTGTAGTTAATGACCAATCCGAATTGGATGCTAGTACATGGTGGTACCTCCATGGTCAAGATTATATGCACCTCCAACATGTTGCAATCAAGATCCTCTCACAAGTAAATTTTTTTTTACCACTTATAGAATTTAGTACTTAGCATTCTTTAATTTATTTTGATTTTTTTAATTTTTAATTTTGTCGGTTTTCTCAACAGGTTGCAAGTTCTACCGCTGAATGGAATTGGAGTACATACTCCTTTATCCACTCAGTGAAGCGTAACCGGTTGGCTTCAGAAGAGTTGAAGACTTGGTTTATATTCATTCCAATTTGCGTCTTCTGTCGCGTAAGGATTCCCAATATAGGGAGGGGGCAGCGAAGCTTTAGGATGTAGCAGCTGAGTGTACCAACTTGGATGCAACCCTTGAGGATCTATGGATGATGATGATGACATGCCTACACATGGTGGATCTAGTGTGAGTGGAACTGCTTTGGGTTCAAATTATCTTGAACTTGCAGCAGCGGAAAATCCAATAGATGACATTTTTGATAATCCTTTTGATGATTGACGAACTACATTGAACAATAAGATAGAAGACAATACCGTTTTTGATTGTCAATTTTGTAATTGTAATGATTTTCACTATTTGAATTGTGAACCTAGACATATATGTTATGACTTTATTTGAATATTTTTGAAGTAATCAATTGTCATTTAGTATTTATCTTTGGTATTTGGCATTGATCCATAATGAAGTATCATACTATCAAATGATTTAGTTTTATAAATTTGTATATTTCTTTTATTTTTTTTGCATATATATATATATATATATATAATTATAATTACAGACACGTACCCAAATGTACCCAAACCCCAATTTTTTTCCAATGTATCCAATGTCCATGTACCGGATTCTCCTATCCATACCCGTACCCGAACTGGTAACTAAGGGCCCAAATATGTTATCCTATTTAATATGTAAGGAATTGTGCATTATATTGTTGCATACACCAGGCATACATATTTAAACATATATTCCAACATACCACAATAAACAAGAATGTTACTACTTGCAAAGCAATAACAAATTCTGATCTGATCTTATTGCTGATATGAGATTACTGATGCTTCTCGATGTCTTGTCTTGATGCCTTCTCCCATCAGGGTCTTCTCAATATATATCTTAACTTCTCCATGAAGGGAGGTGTCTTTGGAAGCTGCTGACCTTTCAATAAATGGGCATAATCTTTCATAAGTCACAGCCTTCCATAAGTTGCTGCCCTTTTTAATAGTAATCTTTAAATAATACTAGTCCACCCCTTATACTCCAGTGATCATGTTAGTTCTTCATCAAGATCGCTGCTATATACATATTAATCGCTGCTTGCTTTGCATATTCTAATCACTGTTTCTATTCATTAATATAAAATATTCACACTCTTTAGTGCTATCTAAATTGATGTCTTCAATCAATCTTTGTGATTGCTGTTCGTGAATAGGCACCTCCTTGTAAATCGCTGGCTTAACATATCGTTTCTTAGAAAAATTGTGAAGTCTTAAGGTAAGACAATTTTTCTGAAGGAATCGATATTGCCTTCATGGTAGGGTCATGAAACTCCTTTAAAATTGCCTTCACTAGCTGAAAAGGATCTATATCATCACAATTGAAAAAAAAGTTGCCAGACTTGGACTCGGCTTGGACTCGACAAGGCTGACTCGACTTGCAACTCGTGATTCAGCAAACCACGACTTGGCAAAGTGAAAAAACCCTTGAAATTTAGAGATTTTTAAGGATTTAAAACTTGTTTCATGCACCCATTATTGAATGAAGCTCAAATACACAATAATATCATGAAATAGAAGCTAATTTGATCACATACATAAACATACATCGATCACATAAGTACAAATGTAGTTGAAGGAAATAGCAAACTTAGATATATAAAATTATAAATATTGTCAAATGTATATTATACTCGTGGAATATGAAATCCATGACATCAATTGTTCCAAACATATGTGAAAACAAAAACAAGTCTATGGCTCTTGCTCAGGCTCAGCCTCAGCCTCAGAGTAGCCTACATCCCTCTTGCAAAGGCATCTAAGGTAGGTCCTGGATGACTGAGCAACCATAGTCTGTGCCTGTGAGGTGCCACTCTGACCAACATCAGCTGTGTTTGATCGTGCTCTATCCTCCTCTTCCATGGTCACAACCTCAACCTCTCTATCCGCTTGGTCAACCCACTCAAGGCCCTCATCAGTAAAGACGAAATCGGTAGACTCAGTGACCCACTCAGATTCGGGACCGAGTTCCTCTAGCGTGATAGGGCTGGTGTCACTATCCAAAATTTGTCTGGTTCTAAGTTGAAGGTTGTAATGAACAAATACAAGATCATTCAACCTCCCCACAGTCAGTCTATTGCGCCTTTTAGAGTGAATGTGCTCGAACATGCTCCAGTTGCGCTCACAACCCGAAGCACTGCATGGCTGGCTCAATATGCAAATGACAATTTTCTGAAGGTTTGGGTCTATAGGCCCAAACATTTGTCACCATCTATCTGAAATAAGGAAAGGAAAAAAAAATCAGTCTCATTTCCAACTTTAAGGCAAGATTATAAAATCAAATTATGCACTTAAAATATATTTCTACCTAGTTGCAATTCTGTCTAGGCGTCTTTGCACATTTTGCTTCCGAAAATCTCCCCTGTTGCATTATCAAATGCATCCATCTTGTGCAGTGTATATCTGGTATCAATAGACATTCGCTGTACCACTGAATATAGCCCATTAAGAACCTCCTCATCCACCTTGAAATCAGGGCAGAATGGAATGCTAGATTGAGGTAATAAGCGATTGCATGGATGGGCCTGTGAAGCTGTTGGTGCCATCTCCTATCAATTATCGCCCAAATGAGACCATACTTCTTCTCATCTCCTTCATATAAAGATTTAATGACCTCCTTGGCCCTATCCATGCCCTCATATATGTAGCCCATAGAGGGTTTCTCCCCATCAACAACTCGTAGGAGAACTACTAGGGGCTTAGTGACCTGCAAATATTGTTAAACTGTAATATCCCCTAATAGACTTTCTTAGGATTAAGGAACAATTCCCCAAATTCTTACAAATCTCAATTCTTGATATCACTGTCAATGATGTGATAGTTCAAATATGCAGTATAATGGAGGTATTTATTTTATGATCACTGCTAGTTCAAATATGTAATAATGTGATCTTTTCGAACTATGTAACTATGTTATTGATGAATGATCTAATTATCTTCCTAGTGTATATGTCTTACTATTGACTTGGATTTATTTTCACTTTTCCAAGTGAAGAGAACCGATAATTATATTAATTGACTCCTAAATATCTGCCTTACTGGGATTAAGGCCTAATCATACAGACTCAACCCGGGGATGGTTCTGAAGATGATTCCTTCAATCCAATAAGTTATATCTCCTCATACAAGCGGTTGTCGTGAATCTCCTCCAATTGCTTCCCCTTTCAATATGGAATATTAGTAATCAATCCATCTAATGAGTCATAGATGGATGACCATTTTGATTAGTTCCTCAGTCTTCTTGTTTGCTCTAAAATTTCATTATGGGATGGTGTTCATAACGATACCGTTCCTTGTCAACTGCTGCGTATGAAGCCTTCGATCATATTGATACAACTATTGTCCTTCTTTTTGGTAAACCCAAGGCCCTGATGATGTGTTTGCTAGAGGTATCGATTTAGCTGAATGCTCAATGGCATCTCATGTATTTCTCCATGTAATGAATTCACAACCCCGATATGAATGACCATTCCATCAATAACGGAGGGCTTGCGATTGATATATTATTTGCGTCAATAATGATAGGAAGCTGAGTCTTCATCTGGTCACCACCTGTATTAGCGTTTGGGCAAGAACAGAGACTTCGCAATTTATAAAATGCAAAGAGTAAGATCACGCGATACATCTACTCCCAAACTTCACTCCCGCAAAAGTATGTGTCAATAATATGTAGATATTAAATAGACAACATTGTATGCATCCTTCGATATCATCGAATATACATCCATTCAATCTTCTTGTTAATAATGCTATATTATTATGTGCGTGCCAGGAGACTTTGTTGTGGGTTGTCGCTATTGATACTTGTCGAATATTCAAATTACCAATTGTTTGTCTCTATTATCGTGATTCACTTCACCATGATTCTAATCTTTAGATTATAATTCAATGTACTACAGACGTAAGGGTGGAATCTCCTCCTTTCAGGTCGAGCCCTCACTCTCCTTATATATCTATTATCAGTGAATTGTGTCTTTAAAATTTAAATGATATAGCCTTTCATTAGTGGTTGCACCCTTTGATGCTAATTGTTATTTGCATTTATAGCGTCCCTAAATTATATTGAAATTCCCCATATTATATTATTTATTTAATAATTAATTTCTTATTAACTTATATTTAAGTGTTATTGTTATCCATTTTATTAATAATATTTTATTTAATATAAATAATATAATATTTTATATTTATTAATAGATTGTATTATATTATTATATATATTTTTTATTAATATATAGTATTATACTAAATGACATCAATTAATATATTATTTTATTAAATATGTTGTATTATAATATTAATTCATTCATTAAGATATAATATAATATTATATTGATTATATTCTTTCGTTATATAACGAATTATAGTATTATTTATTTATTTTTATCATTTCTTATCAAATCGTATTCTAGAAAGGGGGATATTACATAAACAAAAACAATTAAGTCACAAGTGTGCCTGAAAATAAGCAAAATTGCAAACTAAAGAAAAATATGCATATAAATTAAAAGTAAATACTAAATATTAAACTGTAATAAATTTACCTGCACGATCTCTGCACAAGGGGTCCAAAACCCTGGCTCATCAAACATGCAATCTGCAATATCCATCCCTACAGTGGTCATAGCATAGGACGAGGAAGTCCACTCCTCACTGACAAACATGCGCCTCAAAAATGCCTTTGATCGCATCATGGATTTTAATGTGATAAAATTTGAGGCGAATCTTTTGATACCAGGATGAGCTAACTCCTCTTGCCTCGTGTATTGCCTCATTATGCTAAGGACCAATACATGATTGTAGATAAACTTGTAAATGTTTTTGGCCTTATCAACACATGTCTTGACCCATTCAAGTTTACCAATATCCTCCAATACGAGGTCAAGGCAATGGTCTGCACATGGAGACCAAATTTTTTTCGAGTGCCTCTCCAAAAGTTTACCTGCAACAACATAACTTGCTGCATTGTCTGTCACCACCTGCACCACATTCTCTTCCCCCACCTCGTGTATGACTTCCTCAATAGCCTCACATAAGTATGTGACATTTTTCACATGTGAGGAAGCATCAATGGACTTCAAAAGCATGGTGGATCTTGAAAACAAAGCGAAATAACGATCAACGATCATTCGATAAATCATAAATTACAAAATTCAAAATTTCAAATATTAATCATTAAATCAAAAATTAAATTATTCAATGCATTTAGGGAAGTAGAATGATCAATCACCTCTGCAGGAAACAAGGAAATTGAGGAGTGGCCTATTCCTCCTATCGGTCCAACCATCTGTCATGATGGTGCAACCCTTTTTGCTCCAATACACTCGCGTGTCCGCTAACTCAACTTTCATATCCTGAACCATCTCTAATAAGAGGGGGCCACTTAACTCAGCAATAGTAGGGGCTTTTAACCCCGCCCCACAAATGGTTACAACATCTATCATGCTTTGTCAGTAAGGAGACCTGTCACAAATAAGTATGTAAGAAAATTATAACAATTCATTATGATTAGACAAAGCAAAGTTCAACATCAAAGTTCAAACTATAAATTTTAAAATTTAAATTTATTTAAATAAAAAAGAATTACCTGCCTGCAACAAATGGAACGTTGCAAAAGTACCAAAACTTGCAAATTTGTTTTCTTGTAGCCTCATGGACCCCCATGTTCCAAGACATGCTCTCAAGCAAGGGTTGTGCACTAGGAGTAGTGCGTGACACAAAATAATTGTCCAACCTGGATTTCCCGACTCTAGAAGCAAACTAATAGTGCCACTAGGAGGAGCAGAAGTAGAAGCACTAGCATTAGCAGAAGTAGAAGCACTAGCATTAGCAGAAGCATTGGGACGAAAGGGAGGCGTGGAAGAACCCTCTCCAACACAACCTATGGACATGGATGCGGATGTGGATGTGGATGAACGGGAACCAAGATGAGCTAACTCCTCCAATTGCCTCTTCTTTGTTTGTTTTTGTAGTTCAAATGTTTCTAATTGGACATAACAGAAACGAACTGCCTCGGGAGGTGCTTTTGTACATGGCTCAGTATCATGCTCATGTATACCGACAACACCGTATTTAAATCTATTTATGCCACCATGATTAATTTCTTTACAAAATTTACATTTTGGTTGCTATCTTGTTCTACCAGGAAATTCTTCAATATATTTCCAAGCCTCATCCTTTTGACCTTGTCTCTTAGGCTTAGGATTAGGAGCCATTGGTAAAAAATATTGTTTCCAAAACGTGAAAGCTGCTGCAATAAGACAATTTAACAAATAAAGTACCATTTGTACATTGTGTTTTATATAGTTATAAACTAATAGAAAAAAATCAGCAATCCCTACATTTGTGCATTGTGTTTTATTCTTGAAAAATCTCAAAGCTCAAAGAAAGAATTTAGAAAAATCAGCAAACCCTACATTTTGTGTAGAAAAAAATGTAAATACATGTTTACAATTTTTTCTAAAAAAAATGTAGGGTTTGCTATTGTTCTACTTCTCTCATTGAAGTATGAAATTTAGATTTGAATGGAAAACATTCAAAATGAAAGTTAAACTTAAAAAAATTAACAATAAAATAAAAAACCCATAAACATAAAAAACAACCAACAAAAATCAATAAAATTTAACACTTGCTGAGAAGTCTTTGCAATTGCTGCTATGTACTCCTTGATGCTTTAAATGCAAGTATAATGCTGCCCCAATGTGATTTGTGGAAGATTTTTAGCTCTTCCACCCTGCTGGTTGCAAACCTATGGCCTCTTATTTTTTCTTCCTATCTCACACTTTTCCTCTCTTCTTCTCATAACAATGAAATAAGACATCTTTTAGGGCAGCAAGGAAGAGAAGTAAAAAAAAAGGTTAAAAAAATTTGAGTTGGCCACGTGAATCGCGACTCAGCGAGTCACGTGTCTGACTTGGCTGAGTTTGAGTAAGTCATTCTGACTCGGCTGGGTCAACTCGACCCACAACTCACCTGGACTCGCCAGACTCGCTGCGAGTCTGGGAACTTTGATTGAAAATGCTCTTTAGGCAGTGACATGAGATTGTTACTTGCCTATGTGGATCCTAGGACAATTCCCTGCATACCATCCTATAGGAGACTACACAACAACAAAATGCCCACGCCTAGCAGTCACACTATACACTGTGCCATCCTTATTGCCCAGAACTTTGTCACTCAAACTAACAAATAATAAATACTATAAAAATACCTTTGAACATTACTAACAAATGCTTCTCCGTACTTCTCTTGTGAGCCACTGCGTACCGGGAGTTTCCTTTGATTATTATTAATGAAAAAGATTCTCCATACGTCTTCCAATAGCTACTGCATACCATGAACCTCCACAAACTTAATTCCAACTTACTTTCTTACAATGCCTCAACTTGTCATAAACCCTTTAAATTTAGGCCCGTCACCAAACTTTCTTGGTTCGGGGGCAAGATTAATGCGACATTATGTCTTTTTCTCCCACTAAAGGGAATTCTTGAAGCAATGTCCCTTCGTTAACCATATAGTATGCCATGGTATTTTGAACTCTCTAGCAATGCAAAATTTTGAAGGAAAAGAATTATGATCTCCATCATTTAACTTGCATTCTATTTCCAATTTAGACAGTGCCCTTCTAATTTTGCATTTATGACTATCTGAGATTCTCTTAAAATCCTGCTACAAAACTAGCTCTAAGACCAGCTAACAAAGCTGCCCATACTGTCTAGTTATCCATTTGCTTCTCCAGGTTAATTGAACTGCCCATTTCAAAGCATCTAACATGATTACACAGTACATAGCCTACCCCAGCCTTAACTGGATTTCCTTTAGAAGCCCCATCAAAATTAAGCTTCACTTATTCACTTGGAGCCTGCCATCCTAACTCCTTCCTACACTCACATTTTTTTATATTTTTCCTCTAATGGGAATATACGCAATTAATACACAAGCAAAAAATAAAAGCAACTTTGTAACTAATACATGCAAGGAATACGTCCCACTCTCAAACATAATGAAGTCCTCTATTTGTAGGCAAGAAGAAGACCTGTGAGGATTTCAACTCTCAAACATTATGAAGTCCTCTATTTGTAGGCAAGAAGAAGACCTGTGAGGATTTCAATGTCTAGAAAATTTGGTTTTCTGATTAATTGGACAATGTTGTTTATATGATACATTTTTGTGCTTGGTGAATACTTTTGCAAATCTCATTTTCGATTCAAGTTGATAATTTTACTCGGGAAATTATACCTTTAGTTATGGTATTCAGGGGGCATGCAATTGATGTAATCTACACAACTTATCAGAATGGAATAGAAATTCAACAGCATACAACAGATTAGAGACATGATATTTCCACTGTCCATGATAGCAAGATTGTGTGTTTCTGGCTGTAACTGTGTTGTATTTTTTACATCAACATTTTGGATCACCTGTGATCCATCATCAAGAAGAGAAGAAAGTGTGTTTCCAAAGTGTTGATGGAAAAAATTTGACACAGTTAAAGCCAGGGGCACACTTGCTCAGCATACAACAGAGGTTGTTTTGATGTTGTGCTTGTGGAAAGTTATATTATGTTATATTAATAAAGACTTTTATAGACAACTATGTTATACCGTTGATTAATTGAAAAATCTCAGCCTAGGTAGTTTCCATTAAATGGTAGTTGTAAACTGAAAAGAGCAATGGTTGTGTATTAACCTCCTACTGTTGGTCTTACAAATAGCACATCCAATGCTGGGTTACCTGGCAAAGCTATGGATTGTTATAGGTCTCTGGACTAGCTGAGGGTTGTACTGAATACCGTGTATACATTTAAAGCAATATTATTTATATTTTCCATATGTTCTTTATTGGTTATTATATGTAATTTAAATTACATTTCTGCACTACAAAATCCTAATTTGGCATGGTAGATTTACAACGAACGATACACAAGCCACAGTCTTATGGCTAAAACCAATCAATTTTCTGTTTGGTTTCTTCAAATCCAGTTCATGTGTTATTGTTTTCTGGCCAATGCTATTGACAATGTGTATTATACAATAATCCTTTTGAATCGGAGACGACCATTTTTATACTGAACACCTTTGTGTACTTCATTTTTTCAGAGAGAGTTCATTTTTTTGTTGCACTTTCCATTCTTAATCATATTTTAATATACCTCTATATATCTACAAAATGTTTTTTGTTACTTGATGCAGATTGATGTTATCTAATTCCTGACATGACTATTTGGAAAATAGTGGATATACTTTTTTGCTTACTTGAAATAACATTAAAGTCTTATAGATTTCGGTCTGAAGAAAAGATGGCTCTACTTTGGTTGATATAAATTTTTCACTAGCCGTCTGGATTTTAGTAGCCACCAGAGCTTGTCCACATTTTGAGAATAGTGACCTATATGAAGAGAAAGGCTCAAACTACCTGGACCTAAGGTGTTAATCAGTGGGATAGAATACTTGGAAACCAATCCTTCTGGCAGGCAATGAACCCTATACTTCTAGTGTTAGACAATGCTGGAGTGCCTTGTTACCTATATGGTCTGGGTATGCCCAGAGGACTTGTGGTTGACCTCATAAGGAGAAAGATTGTCCTGCTGCAACTTTTTAGAATGTTGTTACCTTCTAGGCACTTATCATTGTTAAATTTAAGATCAGATCTAATATAATGATAACAATTAGCAGATCCTATCCAATAAGCTTAATAAACAAATTAATACATCAGCTAATCTAATAGAAAATTCACCACAAATGCTAATCTAAGAAGCTGAAACACAAGACACAAGAGTTACCCTGGGAAAACCTCCCTCTTGGAGGAAAAACGCAGCAACTAATTTAGATTGTAAATATATTGCTCTCAGAAAATTACAATAACTCACACTTCGTTGGTTTGCTGAAGATCATGGATCAATGAAGCAAATCGATAAACATTACCAATGTATATGTCTGACCACAGAATGACTCCGCTCAGATAAGTATGTTTCAGATCACTGATCACAGAGGTATAGTGCCTTGACTTAGAGAAATATAAAGCTTCATCGCAGAGATATAAGGCCCGATCTGAAAGATATAATTCGCATATCAGATGTATGTTCACTGCCTTGATTTAGGACAGAATTCGTTTCATTTTGTTTGCTGTCAAAGACTTGGATTCACAACAGATTGTATGCCAAGGTGTGATCGCTGTCCTAATAGATCCAGATCGCTTGTATATGATCAGATCGCAGTATTAAATCTGATTGCATGTCGTATGAATGTATATAATTCGTATGCCCAAATCTGATCACATATCTTGTATGAAGTTCAATCCAAGAACAGATCGCCACCTTGTTATCATTCGCTGTCAATACTGCGTTTTAAATAATTCGCTGTCTTAGATAGTTCACTGCCAAAGATGTATTTCGCATTATATATTTTTTTGATGATACAACTGCCTCTCTTTTATATGGAGGTCTTTTCATTTGATTACATTGGTTGGCCCAATCTCGGCGCCAAAAATATAATTATAAATCTGGGCCCAGCCCAATAACAATTTAAAATTATTTTAATTCTCTAATTAAAATAACTACCATAAATAAATTATTTAATTTTCCAATTAAATAATTTAATCTCTATATTATTTAATTTCTCTAATTAAATAATAAATTTTTTAATTTTCCAATTAAATAATTTAATCTCACAATATACTATTTAATTCTCCAATTAAATAATTACTTCATCCAATCTCACAATTAAATATATTATTATTTAATTCTCTAATTAAATAATTAATTCATTATTTTAATTCTCCTAATTAAAATAGTGTGAAGCTAGAATCCGATCTAGCTACCAAACATTAACAATCATGGGATTGAGGATCAGAAAATTCTGGACTGAGCAGAGGCAATTTTCTGTTTACAGTTGTTTCCAGACTCCAGAAGATTCAAGTTTTTTCTTTTATCCTTGGATAGGATCATTCAGATGTCTTTTGTGTTCTTGTTGGTTGTAGTGCATGTTTAAGAGTAGGTTTTGTATACTTTTCTATTAATGGATGGTTAACCAATTTTGTCCTTTGTGTATTCAGCTCATCTTGACATCATCTTTGTGAGTCCCCTGCTTTGTAGACTTATTTAGCCAAGCTGCAGGATTAAGTCTATTTTAAATTTTTTGTACTTGTTAAACAGAAGGTATATGAGAACATTCCAATCGAAGGTTTTTTTTGAGTGTTTACAGATGATTCTTGGGAAAGCAGTTTTTATTTTTCCTCTTTAGTGTGCTCATTTGCTCTTGCTTTTAGAAGGGTAATTTTTCTGATGTTTTTCTCATTCAATTGACATTCACAAGAATATAATATTAGAAAATTGCAGCTTTTAACCTTTGTTTTTGTTTGATGTATTTGTCTTTTTTACATGGAAGTGGTTGTGGATATTAATGCAGTAGTTGAATTAGACATAATAAAGTGATAAGGCATGTAATCATAGATCTTTGACATGAACTAATCAATTTTTATAAAACATGAAAAGTAAGATTTGGCTATGCCGGTTAACATCATGATTTCATTTCCTTGTACAGCCGCTTTGGAAAATTTGTGGAAATACAGTTTGACAGGAATGGTAAGATATCTGGAGCTGCTATTAGAACATACCTTCTGGAGAGATCTCGAGTAGTGCAGATTACGGATCCTGAGAGAAACTATCATTGTTTTTATCAACTATGTGCTTCCCCTGAGGTATGCTGATTGTTGAGCTCAGTCTGAAATTTTCTTGAATGACATTTAACTTTTGCTGCCAAGAGTTATCTGCGCCTTTGGTATAAATGGTATTCTTATCATCCAGAGGTTATTTATTAAATTCTTAACATGCTGGGTTCTTCACATTCCAAGGATACTGCAATGTACAATCTGGGGAATCCCTGTATGTTCCACTATCTGAACCAGAGCAATACTTATGACTTAGATGGGATGAGCAATGCTCAGGAATATATGAGAACACGAAGAGCCATGGATATTGTTGGCATAAATCTTGAAGAACAGGTGCACATTCTTTTGATGCATATATGTGCCGCTGAATTTGTTTACCAAGTCAAATGAACCATTTTTACCTAATGGCTAGATTATTCAAAGGGTAAGCTTACTGGTTTTTAGTGTCTTATGACTAATTTGATGACAGGAAGCTATATTTCGTATTCTGGCAGCAATATTACATTTAGGGAACATTGAATTTGCTCCAGGGAAAGACCATGACTCCTCTATCTTGAAGGACCAGAAATCTGTATACCATCTTCAAAATGCAGCAAAGCTGTTCATGTAAGCATGTTTTGCAAACAACGATCACTGCTTAGAGCAAGTTGCACCTCCATACAAACAATTGTTTTGAAACTGCACAGGGGCATTGTATTCAATTTAGCTCTCAATACTAATGCATTTATCACATAATTTCTTGCACTCTAGTTGATCTTTACTGTAAGTTAGCAAAATTAATAATGTTACCACGAGAAGTGAAGTTTGCTTGATTGATACATATGTTGCAGACACCTTGAAATGTTAAGATGTGATCAGATTTGAAATAGAGGAAATTTAAAATTTTCTATCTTATTTCCTTGATGTATGTATAGTGAAACTATAGTGTACAAGTGTTAGAATAATATTCTAACTTCTATGAGATTGCCTATGTAATGATAATGTAGATCTAATAGAAAACTGTGAACTTCAAATACAATAATGATATACTTCTTGTCTTTAGAATACTTGATATGGATCTCTGTTGTAACTTGTAATAATACTTGTTGATTTTTGTATTTTCCAAGTTACTCTTTCAATGTGTATATATATGATATAATGGGACATGTCTCTTGTAGGGACATGCCGTAGAGACATGTCTCTTGATAATTATTTTAATCATTCATTTGTTACCGATAACATATACCATTGAATCTAATCGATAATGATTGATTTACAACTTAATAACGATGATGCAAGATAGTCGATATAGTAATCGACTCTCATATAATATATGACATCGGCAGTTGATATGGGTATTGACTGTGATAACCACAGTCGATACCGACTGTGCTCATCACAGCCGATACCAAATGTTTAAGGCCGATATGCCACTCAAACATTTGATTTCATTGATTGGAATCATCCGATCGAAGCTACAATCATTAACACTCCCTCCTAGCTAGGGAGGATGATTCTAACCATGTAATACAGTGAACTATTGTATCAATGATTTCCTCAATGTAACATTGAGGGTTATGGTCTACACAGATACCAAAAATGACATCCACCATAACAGATGTTAGCTCACGGTATCATCATGAGCATGGATTGTTCAAAAATATCAACCATATGATATTTTCCATACTAATATCTTTTCTGGTATGTGCACTGGTATCACCTCTCATGAAGCCTACTAGAGAAGATATCATTTCATGGCATATCCACAGATGTTACGTCTCATAACATCCACCATGATATATCTCAATAATATAACTCATGTAGTTGCACACTACTTAGTTAACATTAGATAAGAGATATGAACTATCATGATATGTTAGTGGATATCAACCATATGATATCCGTCATGATAGTAGGCCAAACTATGTTAAAGTCGTCACTTTACAATAGTAACCATAAGCAAACTTCATTAAAAAATCGTCATCTTTCAGGAAGTTTCAACAATATTATGTAATAACTCACATAATATATCTCATATATAAATCATTAGTACAATTTTATTGAGTCTCAACCTCAATTACAAATTCTTACCATACCAAGCTTACCTCTAAAGTGATCCACTTTTGTCTTTGAGAGAGGCTTGGTTAGAATATCTGCAGTTTGCTCATCTGTACTAATATATATCAAATGAACAACATTTCTCTCCACCATGTCTCTAACATAGTGATAAGGGATCTCAATGTGTTTGGACCTATCGTGAAATACAAGGTTTACAGAAAGTTCTATGCAACTTTGATTATCGCAATGAATAATAGCGGAATCCAAGGCTTGTCCAAACAATCCAACTAATAGCTTTCTTAGCCATACCGCGTCTCCAGCTCCCATAGATGTGGCAATGTATTCAGCTTCAGTGGAGCTTTGTGCAACTGAGGATTGCTTTTTGCTGAACCAAGATATCATGGCAGAACCTAAACTGAAACAACATCCTGAAGTACTCTTTCGATCTACAACACTTCTAGCCCAATCTGAGTCTGAATATCCATGGAGGTTTAGATCAATATTGTCATACTTTAATCCAAGTCCAATGGTTCCACAAAGTATCTCAATATGTGTTTTGCTACAACCATATCCAATTTTCTAGGTTCACACATGAATTGACTGAGTGCATATGTTGCATAGCAAATGTCTGGTCTGGTGTTGACCAAATACATTAATGACCCAATTATTTGACGATAGAGAGTAGGATATGCTAATTCTGATTGTGAAGCTGCTTCTTTGAGTTTGTGAAAATTTGTCTCTATAGGTGTAGACATAGGTTTGCTATCCATCATTCCAAACCTCTTTAATATATCAATAGTGTATTTTCCTTGATTTAAGATAATGTAATTATCCTTTTGCCATACTTCTAAACCAAGGAAGTAATGTAATATTCCCAAATCTTTCATGTCAAATTCAAAAGCAAGGTCTTGCTTACATTCAGTGATTAGATGATCTTCTCTTATGATTAGCAAATCGTCAACTGTTCAACATATAAAATGAGAATCAACATATCACCATTTATTACCTTAACGTATAGATTAGGGTCTGCTTCATTCTTGGAAAACCCCAATTTGGAGAGATAGTTGTCTATACTTTCATACCAGGCTCGAGGAGCCTGTTTGAGCCCATATAAAGCCTTCTTTAACTTGCAAACATGAGATGTACTATCATGATTCACAAATCCCTCTGGTTGTTCCAAGTACACTTCCTCTTCAATGATCCCATTAAGGAAGGCTGTCTTTACATCCATCTGGTGAACTTTCCATCCTTTAGATGCGACAATAGCAATAACAACTCTGACAGATGTGTATCGAGCAACTGGGGCAAAAGTCTCTTCATAATCAACCCCTTCCTTCTGGGAGAATCCTCTGGCAACAAATTTGGCTTTATGTTTTTCAATACTTTCATCAGCTACATGTTTGATTTTGAATAGCCATTTAGACGAGACAACTGATTTGTCTTTAGGTCTTGGCACAATGTCCCAGACATCATTCTTTATGTTGGATTGGTATTCTTCAAACATGACATCTTTCCATACTTCTTTTTGAAGTGCTTCCTCAACATTTGAAGGTTCATATTTGATAAGTTCGCTCATGAGAGCAACATAGTTGGAGTATCTATTAGGTTTCTTCCTTTCCTTGAAAGTACCCTCAAAAGCTCCATAAATCTCTGCTTCTTCAATTGTTTTCCTTGCCCAGAGTGCCCTCTTATGATTAATGGTTGAATCTCTAGTTTCAAGAGTAGAGTTCAATGGTTCATTATCATTCTCTATAGTAGTCTCCCTCTAAAGCTCAAGATCAAGATCTTCTTGAGGGTTTTCTTCATCTACTTACATAATGTCTTTAGACCTCTTAAAAGCAATGTCTTCTTGGAAGGTTACATCTCTGTTGAGCTCAATTAAGTTTTGATTAGGTATGTATATCCTGAAGGCTTTAGATGTTCCACTATACCCAACAAATATCCCACTCATCCCTGATGGTTCTATTTTAGTCCTTTTCTCTTTAGGAATATGGATATAGAGAGGACAACCAAATATCCTAAGATGGCTTATGTTAGGTTAAGTCCCAATGAAGGCTTCTTCAGGGGTTTATTGTCTAGGATAGAGTGAGGACATCTATTTTGGATATAAACAATTGTGCTGGAGGCTTCAACCCAAAATGAGGTATGAAGGTTTTGATCATACATCATAGCTTTTGCTGCTTCTACTATGGTTCTATTTTTCCTTTCAGCTACCCCATTTTGTTGAGAGTTGTAAGGAACAGTGTACTCCCTCTTAATCCCAGCCGAATTACAAAATTCTTTAAAATTATCAGAGATATATTCTCCTACATTATCTGACCTTAGGGTTTTGATTCTTTTCCCGGACATGTTTTCAACTAAGGCTTTGAATTCCTTAAATTTAGTTAGAACTTCATTTGATTCTTTACACTTTAGAAAGTAAATTCAAGTTTTCCTAGAGTAGTCATCAACAAAAATAGCATAATACAAAAATCCTCCTAGCAAGGCTACTGTCATTGGTCCACATAAATTAGAATGGATAAGTTCAAGTACATTTTTGGATCTACTCACTATTACGGAAAACACCCTTGGAATTCTTTCCTAAAGCACAACCCTTGCAAACCCCTTCATGATCTTGCTTTAATTTAGGTATACCATTTACAATATTTATCATAGAAGATAGGGCATGAAAGTGAAGATGTTCTAACCTTCTATGCCATATTTCATTAGTAGAAGATAAATCATGGATTAAGGCTTGAGAGGGAGAAGTGGATAGTTTATATAGGCACCCATCTCGAGTCCCTAAGGTAAGTGCCTTCTTGATATTTGAGTTCTTAGGCCATGCTGGAACCTTTCCATCTATGAAAGCAATCTGATACCCTTTATCTTCAAGTGCTGATATGGAAACTAGATTTCGTTTGATGCCTGGTACAAATAGTACACCGGTTAATTGAAGAGACACACCCGATTTGAGTTGAATAGTGCAAGTTCCAACTCCTTTTACTGGGTAGTTTGAATTGTCTCCAATGGTGACTTCTTCATTTGATCCTTCATCTAGACAATCTAGTTGTTCTTTCCTTTCTTTTGAAGTTGTTTCTCTTTCCTTTCTTGTGGGAATTTACATTAAGGACTTGAATTTCTCCATTAGAAATGTTTGCCCCAATTCCCCTTGCAATCAATCTTGCTTCTTCTTGAATACAATCGGTCTTTAATCAATCGAATTTAGGAAATTTGGGTCTGGCACTTATCCCTTGTATGAATGCTTCCCAAGAAGTATGTAAACCATTTAGGGCCAGCATTGATAATTCTTTATTGTCAATATAATGACCAATAGTGGATAGTTGATCACTTATCTCTTTTATCCTCATGTAGTAAGACATGATTGTTTCGCCTTTGTTCATCTTGACATGATGTAGTTGTGTTTTAAGAGCAACAGCCCTACTGGTGTTATTTATCTCATACATATCTTCTAGAGTTTTGAACATTCGATATGCAGTATCTAATTTTGATATAATAGGAACTATATGATCCTTTACTGCATCTACTAGAATCTTCATAGCTTGGTTGTTATTTTTGATCCATAGAGTTCTCTCATCATTATTATTTGGTATGGGTACTGTTAAGGTGAATCAGATTTATGAATAGATGTATATGAAGGTCTTTTAATTTCTTGTTCTCCAATAAGACTTTACTAACATATGAATCTTCCAGATTGCTGCAAGTATGAGGAGAATATAATGTATTCACCAAGTATCACTGAGTAGAAGTAATGGAGACCGATGTCTTAAGGCTTGCACTAATTGATTTCTGTACATCACCTTGATCGATCTATTTCAGATTATATATATACGTTTACAAAGCATGTCGATCAATAGACATGTCTCCACGCATGTGGAGACATGTCTATTTATCGAGATGTTTCCTCTTAATCGTTGGTTTGTATAATCAGCCACATACCGATTTACATAACCTGTTTTAGTTAAGTGTTTAACATAAGCAATATTATGACCAGTGAAAGATAATCGAATCACATATTCGATTGGGTTTAGATTATAAATGATACTCATATCGATTTATATGCAGATCGATAAACACATAAATTATACTTGAATGAAGTAATGATGATAATCGATTTATGATCAATCCATTTGATCATTAATCAACCCTTATCAAATCGGTGTTTTTTCATTAAACATAAAATGATTATTTATTCAACATAGAATAGATCATTATAATGATTTATTTATAATTATGTATGTATGGATATCAATATATGTAATAGTAATAAACTCAATTATTATTACATATAACAAAATCATTAATCAATAGATGATTATGTTTATCTGACCGAAGCTACCATCATTAACGCTCTCTTAGCAAGGGAGGATAAAATCTATCCAAGAGTAGAACACAATAAATCCATTAATTTGTGTGGAAGAGAAGATATCACCTCATCGTGATATTAGGGGATATGGTATGAACAAGAATATCAAGTCACATGATATTCACTATAACTCACAAGTATCCATAATTATGGTATGTGCACTTGCATCACGTCTCATGATGCCTACCATAAGGATAAATTTCGTGGTATGTCCACAGATGTTAATCCACCATGACATATCTCTATAACACAACTTGTAGACATCAATTTGATGATATCTACTCCTAAGTTGATATTGATTTAAAAGATATGAACTATCATGATCTGCTTAGATATCAACCATATGATATCCATCATGATAGCAGTTTTAAGTTATTGTAAGGTCGTCACCTTGCAATAACTATCACAAGTACAAGTGTTTATTCATTTAGAAGTCGTCACTTTTCAATGATGTACATAGGGGCCCATTTATCATAGAACCAATGAAGTCATGGATTTACATAGATGATATCCACCTTGACTCATCTCAGAGGGTGGATTTACCATGGCTCATCCCAGAGGATGGAAACAAGGCTTTCACCTTAGACTTCTCTCTCAAAGAGAAGAATGCAATAACATACAAAATAATAGATCACTGATGCTGAAACTCCTTTTCAGCTGAGGCTTCATTCTCCAATGTACCAAGCTTAACTCAAAAGTACACAAACTTCTCTCTAGCAAGAGACTTGGTGCAAATATCGGCCATATGTTCTGTAGTGATAATGTACCTTGACTCAATAGCATTCTTATGCCCTATATCTCTAATATAGTTTGCATCACTCTTTGTGAACCCCAAGCTATCCAGGAATCTCAAAACATAGGTGTCTGCATAAAGGCATTCCAGCCTAAGGAAATCCATCCCATGAATCATAGTCCTCTGACTGCTACAGTTTCCTAATCACTAGAGAAACCATATCAACATTGTCTACTCCCTCTGAATCAAGATCCTCAGATGTCCACTGATGCAGATTCTCTAGCTGCTTTCTTTGTCACGGAAGCATACCTTGTTCACATACTCCAGTCATGGAAGATATCTTGTTTCAAGAGACTCTTGTTATCTGGCACATGATTATTTGTTCAATGATCACAACATTGTTCACAAGAGCAGTTTCCCGTACGCAAATGTAACTGTCTGATTTCATAGTAACACGAGTGAATGTAATAAACTCTGGATTTATCCCTAGGCTTGGCAACACTAGACATTCATGATAATGTAGCTCCCTTCTGAAGCTCCAAGTACATGCGTCAACCTCCTAACTTCCTCGTTCAAGGTTTCCTCCGATAGATTTGTTAGACTCCCTTTGAATGTTATTTCTTCCTCTTCGAAGAGACATTTTCAGTCATCAACTCAGTCTCATGATTGCAAGCATCAAGTTCTTTTTCCCTTGAATGCAACGTCTTATGCTTGTTGATCTGTCCTGAAAGCATTTCAGAGAGATTACAAATAGTTCATAAAACCAACTATCCCGAAGGGAAATACCAATGATAGAAGCATACAAGATTTACTATCCCAATGTTATAGCATAAATTAATAACTCAAACATTGATGTGCATTAATCAAGGGTATAAAATACTTATCTCTTATAATCAAAGGATAACACCCTTTCTGACAGGATCTTTACTTCAATGTGACAATGATTTACCAAGTAATAATATTTCTATTACTGGTGATTCCACTCTTGCATCTTCAAAATGATTTCCTACCTACTTCTCCAAAATTTAGGGTTAGCCAATATTTCATTAGCCTATAGTATTTTCATCAAATTCATACTATGCATACTCCAAAATTGCCCCATCGTAGTCTCCCTAAGCCCGAAGCATTTCTCTCCTGCAAAATAGCGATGGTTGTGGAATTTGAGTCTACACCTATTAATTGTATTTGTACGACAATTTTATAGTCATCTATTTTTCGTATATCTCTACAATCATTGTGAGCCCTGTGTTAATAGCTATTTGAAGAATCCTTTCAGAGAAACCACAACTCGTCTATGATTCCCATACTTCTAAGTGCTGATGAACAAAATGATCCCATGATATCTACCACTAGATATGTCCTCAAGAACCTATAAACCAAGCCACAAAGCATATTGAATTCATGAATTTGTAGAAGGGTGACTTTAATGCTTCCAGAACAGACTGAGGTCGATACCCAAACCCATCGAGCCATTGTGAATTCCAGATTTATAAAATCAGCCTGTTGGGCT
Organism: Thuja plicata; assembly: GCA_018584345.1. Taxonomy (NCBI): domain Eukaryota; kingdom Viridiplantae; phylum Streptophyta; class Pinopsida; order Cupressales; family Cupressaceae; genus Thuja; species Thuja plicata. The sequence continues at coordinate 1,283,979 of MU227121.1, read as the reverse complement.
GACCCACTTTCTTCTTGGTGCACTCCCCTTCCTTGAGTGTGGGCCTCTGTCAATCCTGCAGTGTAAGAACCCTCTCTGGTTCTAACTCTGACAAGCACTAAAACAACAACACCCATAAAATCTAGGAGTTAGAATTAATGAACTCACAGGTAATACATGCCTGGAAACCCTCTGAAAGGATGAAAAACAACAGCAAATGAGTTCTTCAATAAACAAATGCTTGTAATCTGATTTATAATTGTACCCATAATATCTTTACAATCTGCAGTTGATAAACCTTTAAACGCATGCTCAAACCCTCGTCCAAAATCTTCAAAACTTCACCAGTTAAGCTCAACATGACTTCTGTATAAAGCCATCGCCGGATAACACAATTAGTTGGATATTTCACCAATTGAAAGTGTTGAAGCCTGGGTAGAATTTACAATTCCACCATGCTGAAATTCTTCAAACCCTTGTTTCTTCACTTCACCCAAATCAACAAAAAACAAATGCACAATAGAATGATTTTCTTTTTGGCACAAGCATTGCTTTTATAATAATAAAAGATATCTTCTTCAAGACACCAAAAGAAAATAGCTTCTCTCACACACTTTTCACTAAAGAGCCTTCATCTATACACTTTTCAATTAGAAGTCTTCATTTAATAACTTTGAATTAATAATAACTCCAAAATTAAAAGCTTCATGAAGACACTTTTCACTTAAAAGGCTTCTTCAACACACCTTTCACTTAAAAGCATTGCTTTTAAGACTTAGGATTATATTCCATGTGAATTAATGATTAAATAATAATTTGGCCACTAAAATAATAATAACTCCCAAAATACTTATCCTTTAAATATGTCGCCTGAAACAGGAGTCACACCTAAAATTTCCCCACGTGACCAAATGCACTTTCCAAAAATAGAAAGGGTTCTTCTCAATGAACCTCAGACTTACTATAGATAGTAAGTATATGAAACTGAGCCCAAACAAAGTCCAATCTGAGCCAAACTAAGACCAAACTGGAACCTGCTAAATTGGGGACATGACATGCAGATATTCTTGCAACGTTCATCTGATGTTGTTTTTGATATCTCTATGGTTATTTCTCTATCACTAGGAAAGGTGTAAACAAAATCACTAGAAACCTTTGGATTTCTTTTCAAAAACCTTTGGATTTCTTTTCATAAAACTATCCTTATCTTCTTAATTTGGTTTCACGCTCTGGGAATCAGTATACAATCACATTTGTCAAAGACTGGGGAATCAGACAATAGACAAGATGAAAACATTTTTTCCTTCCTAGTAGGTACCAAATCCACTAGCTCAAATTCAGGTTCCTTTGATTCAACATCTATTGTGCAACTGTAGTGTCCTACACACCATTGGAATATCCTATGTGCCCCTCATTTTTCTTTTGTTCCCAGGTCTCAGTTGATAAAAGGTTTCCCTGTTCCCAGTCAGCATTAGAAGATAATAATGTTTCTTACGTAGCAGAAAGAGGCACCATCACTTGGTTCTAGTCCATTTCGAACCCACATAGCACGATAGCATGAGAATCCCAACGCGACTCATTGTTCTGCAACACACTTGTTCCAAGGCGATCTGCCATGTGGCCCATATAAAATCTCAAAGTTCCAGCTGACAATAATTTTACATACATGCAGCTCCTCAAATCTACGCAAGCTGCCGTGATCTAGGTTCAGTCCACCAATGGCTCTTTCAAACTTCTGACTGTGCCATTTCATTGAAATCATAGCAGGAGAGACAGACTAGCATAGCGGTAATACCTTTAATACCTGAGCCCTACCAACAATGGAGCTCCCTGTGCAGCGGTGCTCCCACCTCCCACCAAGATGCTAGCAATCTGGTTTAGAAAAAATAGATTCCATTTCCATTTTGCTTTTCTTTGATTCGTCGAGCAGGTGAGAAATCAAATCTCGACTCGCTCATGTTTTCATTTACTTTCTTGGAACATGGCTCCTCCCTTTACATACGTCTATAATAACATTGCCCAATGCTCACTCTAACCATTCTCTTTAGCGCTGTGCTCTCCTTGAGAAATGCTTGTGGCCTCCACGTCAATGCGGGTGCCACTGGCGGTGCTTTTGCTGAAACCGAGGGATCAGGTTTCGAGTCTCACCGTCTACCACAATCTCTAGAATGTGCAGAAGCAAAAGTTCAAATATGCCTTTGACATTGACTTTGCATTGTTGTTTCCTTCAAAGCCGCTCTTCTGCGGCTCTATCAAAGCATTCACCCCGAGCTTGATTAACACACAATTGGTACGTGGTTCGAAGGTTGACATTGTCAATTAGAAAGGCAGTTTTGTTTTTAAACTCCAACACATCACTTACTACGGACCCCATTTCTTGTACATTGTAGATGCGACACTGTAGATGCAACCTCTCCCATGGTTCGTCCGCAAATAGGTTGGATCTTATTCACCTCCATGAATCGCTAACCCGCTCTGATACCATGTTAAGTGTGATGACCCTCGACTAAATTGTACTTCTAAACGAAGAATTGAACATTAAACACTAATTAATGATAATACTAATGATTGATAAACATCAAACGATTAATCTAAATAATTAATAAATTGTATTATGAAACAATTAACTATTAACAATGTTAAATACATTAAAAATATCAATATATCAATACATTATTAATCAACATATTAGTAATAATAATGATACTAATATATTAATTAATATATTATATATTAAATAGTGATGATATTAATATATTAATAATGATAATAATATTAATATATTAATAATAATAAATATAATAATAATAATAAATATATTAATATATAATTATAAAATATTATAAAATAAAATAAAATAAAAAAAGAAACCTTGGTCGCTGCCCCCCTTGGACTGCGACTGATGTCGTAGCCCCTAAGGGGGTGTAACTGTAGTCACAGCCAAGGGGGTTGCAACTGAGTCGCCGCCCGTGGGGAGAGGGCGTGACTCCCCTCACCTACGTGGTGAGCACTCCCCTCCCCCGTATAAATAAACAGAGGGGGTAGGGGTAGAAAAGGGGGGAGAAAACAAAAAGAAAAAAGGAAGGATGGCCTAAAATAAGAGGAAGGTCGACAGCCATCGACTTGAGGGGTATGGAATTAATTCTTACTTAATTGTTTATATATATATATATATATATATATATAGGGATAGATCTACATGTATTATGTGAATTCCTAATGAATGCATTCCTGTATAATTGTAAACTTAATGTGGATTTTATAATCAATACTAACGCTATACATTTATATGTGCCCCAAATGAGATTAATTTGCAATTCGAGATTGTTATGGTCCCGTTGCCAATGACAATTCGAGGTTGGTATAGCCCTGTTGCCCTAATGAGATTAATTGGCAATTGGAGATTGTTATAGTCCCGTTGCCAATGACAATTCGAGGTTGGTATAGCCCCGTTTCCCAAATGAGATTAATTGGCAATTCGAGATTGTTATAGTCCCGTTGCCAATGACAATTCGAGGTTGGTATAGCCCCGTTGCCCAAATGAGATTAATTGGCAATTCGAGATTGTTATAGTCCGGTTGCCAATGGCAATTTGAGGTTGGTATAGCCCCGTTGCCAATTTGAGATTGTTATAATCTCGTGTAGGCAGTATATATTAGAGTTACAGGACTCGCAGAGTCAAGGCTGGACTCGCAGAGTCCCGAGCCGAGTCAGGCCTGCCGAGCGTAGGTGACTCTGGACTCGGACTCTGCCGAGTCCAGGAGAGTCCATCCGGACTCGCTGGACTCGGAGAGTCCCGAGCCCAGGAC
>MU227121.1:1267835-1277932 GCA_018584345.1 Thuja plicata | reverse complement strand
GAAACTATTTATATTTCAGTTTCTAGTGTGTTATTTAGTTTAACAGTTTATAACTTTATACTTTCGCGATCTATGTAAAGTTGAAAACTTGTATATGTGTGCAAAGTAGCTTCTATTTATCTCAATTATTNTGTATTTGATGTTAATTGACTAAATGATGAATGAAAAATGCTTTAAATCCTTAAAAATCTTTGAATTTCTTGGGTTTTTCGATTTGCCGAGTCCTTGCCGAGTCCGGCCGCCGAGGCCGAGTCCGAGGCCAATCTGACCTTGCCGAGTCCGAGGCGAGTCCGAGGCTTGTAACTATGGTATATATATTGATAAGTCAGTCATATGCATATGCGTAGGCTTGGATACGTCGATCGTTTCCAAGAGATCTTAGGAGTAGTGCTCTATGGGAGACGTGTTGTTAGCCCGGTTGCTTAGAGTGGATCTTATATCCCTCAAGCCAAGAATTGAGAATTTTGTGAAGCCCTACCTAGAGGCAGTTCCTAGGATCAAATCCCCCTTACTAACTTAGATTAGAGTAAGAGTCATAAATATTGTGTAATACTTTGTACTAACGTCGATTTTGCAGGACATTACATAAGGAGAATAAGAAGGGACATTACATTAAGGTGAATCAAATTTATGAATAGATGTATATGAAGGTCTCTTTTAATTTCTTGTTCTCCAATAAGACTTTACTAACATATGAATCTTGTAGGTTACTGCAAGTATGAGGAGGATATAATGTATTCACCAAGTATCGCTGATCTACCAAGTATCACGGAGTAGAAGTAATGGAGACCGATGTCTTAAGGCTTGCACTAATTGATATCTGTACATCACCTTGATCGATCTATTTCAGATTATATATATATGTTTACAAAGCATGTCGATGAATAGACATGACATGCCTCTTTATTGACATGTTTCCTCTTAATCATTGGTTTGTATAATCAGCCACATATTGATTTACATAACTGGTTTTAGTTAAGTGTTTAACATAAGCAATATTATGACCAGTGAAAGATAATTGAATCACATAATCAATTGGGTTTAGATTATAAACGATACTCATCGATTTATATGTAGATCAATAAACACATAAATTATACTTGAATGAAGTAATGATGATAATCGATTTATGATCAATCCATTTGATCATTAATCGATCCCTATCAAATCAGTGTTTATTCTTTAAACATAAAATGATTATTTATTCAACATAGAATAGATCAATATAATGATTTATTTATAATTATGTATGTATGGATATCAATATATGTAATAATAATAAACTCAATTATTATTATGTATACTGGTATGTATACATACATCTAACAAAATCATTAATCATTCTATTGATATAATCATCATTCATGATTATGTTTATCTGACCGAAGCTACCATCATTAATAGGTACAACCCTTTCCACATATGTGTTTATGTCCTGTTCTTTTAGTGCCATCATTATTCTGAATTTCTATGATATGAAATTTGTGGCACCTTTTAGTCTATCTTCAAATCTAACTCCACTCACCATTTTGGTTGACTATAGTTTTATAGAGCCTTTAATGGTAGTTAGATTTCTCTAAATTCTTTCTGATCGGATCTTTTCTTTAACCTGGCTCTGATACCATGTTAAGATGTGATCAGATTTGAAATACAGGAAATTTTTATTTTTCTATCTTATTTCCTTGATGTATGTATAGTGAAACTATAGTGCACTAGTGTTAGAATAATATTCTAACTTCTATGAGATTGCTTATATAATGATAATGTAGATCTAGTAGAAAACTATGAACTTCAAATACAATAATGATATACTTCTTTTCTTTAGAATACTTGATATGGATCTCTATTGTAACTTGTAATAATACTTGTCGATTTTTGTATTTTCCAAGTTACTCTTTCATTGTGTATATATATGACATATACCATTGAATCTAATCGATAATGATCGATTTACATCTTAACGATGATGCAAGATAGTCGATATAGTAATCGACTCTCATATAATATATGACAGCATCAATCGATATGGGTATCGACTGTGATAACCACAGTCGATACCGACTGTGATCATCACAGTCGATACCAATATTGACGTGCATAATATATATATTGATACCAATGATGTGTATTGGCCGATAGCGGTTATTGGCTGTGATAACCACAGTCCATGTTGATTGTGATCATCACAATCGATACCGACTATGCCATTATTGATTCTTGCATTTTCACTTATTGTTGGTTTCATTGATTATTAAGTTGATTCTCATCATCAACATTATAGTCGATGTCACACATGAAATCTTGTTTAGTATATTATCATCATTATATATATATATATATGTGTGACAATTATTTAGAAGTGTATATATATATATATATTATGTATATTACTATATATAATATATATGTCATCTCAATGATTGTCATCAATATTAATAATGCTTCATGATAATAGAGGAGGATAGATATCAAATGTTTAAGGCCGATAGGCCACTCAAACATTTGATTTCATCGATTGGACATCCGATCGAAGCTACAATCATTAACATGAAAAGGGGATATGTGATTATGAAAATTATTCAGTATGCCTATCATGAAAATGCAATATTGGTTTTATTAATGTCAACAGATCAGTGGACAAAAGAGACCCAAAACTAGTGAAGATGAATGTTTGTCTCCTATTAATTGCATCAACATTAATGGTTAAATAATCTATGCATAAAGGCTTAAAGCTTTTCTAGGCAAAATGGTGTAGTGTAAAGTGCTTAAGGATTAAAATTATAAAAGTCTAAGTTGTGTTCATGTTTAGAGTTTAGATCTCATCACACAACTATGTAATCTTAAGATGCTTGGCACTTTTTTTCGCGAGGTCACCATTATCATCATATATTTCTCTGTGGAGGTCCAATGTCTGTCATATTGATTACTTCCTTCTTTCAGCCCATAATAGATTTTGGAAGCCTTAAGTGCCTTTGGTTACGGCTGATTCAGGTACTTACGGAGACAGATTGGCAAGACATTGCTCATCCTTGCATCAGCTTGGCTCCGTCCCTTGTTCCAGATTTGTGATGCCCAGGATGGGCTCCTATCAGTAGTGGCCTTCCTCTTCTAGGATCACTCCGAAGTGGTCCAGGGCTTTGGCTGGTCCTATTGCTTAGCCCTCTGTCCTGCAGTTCTTCATGGTTGTTCAGAACCCTTAGCGGTGCTCTAGAGGGGGTTTTTTCTTTTGGACCCCTTTCGTTGTTTTTGTTTTTGTTTCAGCGGTTGTTGCTTCTTTCTTTGGGCACCATTTGGTGTCCCTGTTGTGGGCTGGCTTTTCTTGTTGTTCTTGGCAGTCCCTTTGACCCTTTGTGGTCTCTGGTTGGACATTAATAAATTTATCTTATCTTATCTCATCTACTGCAACTTTTGGGGAACATCTAATGCCCCCTATTTGATGACAGAGATCTTGGAGACAAGCTCACTTTACATGTTTCTTTTCTACTTGCCAGCAGCTTTTTTGCCATGAGGTTTAGGGAAGGTTCGATGCAGAATAGGCCACATCCTAGGGTTGTGTATCTTGAGTCCCTTAGCCTTGTAATTTTCCTGATGATTATTTTGATACTTTGCATTGGTACTCCTACAGGGATGATAATTTGATAGGCCCCTTGGATGTGTCCCAAAATATAGACACCTGATGATTATCGTTCCCTGCTTGGGTGGTCTTCATCTGCTTCCACTGCTGTTTTTACTTGGACTAGTTTGGGATTTGGCATTTAAGTTAAGCCTCATGTGTTTGTTTGTTTGTTTTGCCTACTTTTCTTTCTTCTTTTACGGGGCCCTTTTTGCCCTAGTTCTCTGCTATGCATTTGTTTTATTCTCCAGTTCCTTTCACCAGTTTTTGTAATTTTTGGACATTAATATAACTTTTGTTTTCTTTTTCTTTCTGTTTGAGGGCTTCCCGTAGCATATATGGTATTCTTCATTTGCAATAAATCTGCATTCTGCATCAAGAAGTTGAATCAATAGAAACCAATTAAAATGCCATAAAAGAAGATAAAGCGACCTTTTATGATTCAAAGCAACAGATTGTATATACTATTAGCATTTTATTGTATAAGTTGGACACATTGTTCCATTATGGTAAATTTATGGCACCATGAGTGAATTGGCTACATGTCCCTCTAGTTGTATAAAGCACAATTGAATGCATTGCTTGCTAATTTGTAAACTCTGGTCTTTGATAAACATTCTGTGTAGGTAGATAATCATACCCTCCACACATGCACATATATTGTACATGTTTAAATGAGTTTTTATTCCCCTATGGCGAGAATATCAACCGGAAACTTTTTATATGATGTGATGAATACATCTACTAACACGTTCTTCATTCTTCCTAGGCTCTTAATACAACCAGAATTTAGATTTAAATAAGATCAGAAGAAGTTTTAATAATCCTTCATGCAAAATATTACATCCCTTAACTAAGTCAGTCCACAAGAGGTTGATTGGAGGAGTCTTAAATTTCAAATGGATTTGTCTTTTCTGTAGGAGATTAAGATTAGCTTAACAGGCAAGACCACCTGCAAAAACAAAGAAACCTTCTATAAGAGAGTATGCAAGAAATGAGCTTGCTTGATGTTAAGATCTATGAGATATGATAAAAACTTAAAAGTGTACAATGAGAGTATATTATATAGGCCAGGTGAGTGATAGGATTAAACTTATGTTATGAGAAAATTTAGAACAAATGTTTTGTGACCTAAGACACAAAAAGTAAATGAGATACATGACCCCAATATAACTAACTTCTAGAAATAAACCTGTATAACTAAATTCTAGAAATAACACCTAGGACCTAAGTAAACTTGTGAATAGGTCCACACTAAGGAATTAGTTAGGACAGGACCTTATTAATAATTTTTTGGTCAACCATACATGGAGATTATACTCGCGTTTCAGCATTTGATGCTCATTAAAGATCCTGACATTATCACTTTGAAATGAAGTGAGTCTGTCATTAAGTGTGACACAGGTGTCCTACAATGAAGTAGACACCTCACAAAGTTTACTTTTAATTGGAAGTGAAAAACATCTCATAGATGCTTTTAAGGAGCAAATTTTCTTCCTGAAAATTAGTAATAATGAAAGAAAGCTACAAAGTGCTGTTAAATCGTACAAAATTAGAAACAATCAATACCACCATTTTTCTTGCAAAAAAAATATTAGAAGTTATAGCAAAGAAAGATGATGCAAAATTTTTAGCTTTTCATATATAGGCCAAGTCTGTAATGTCCCTGTTTTTAGGCACATGGGATTAGCTTATTTCTGTGACCCTCGTAAGCTAATCAGGATGTTGGAGGGGGTCGTGTGGCAAAGCCAGTGGTTAGTTTCCCTTCTGGAGGTCTGTGATGCTAGGATTTCTCTTCATTTGGGTCAGATTGACAGACTTACTATTTATAGTAAGTGGTTGTTTTGGGTGTTCGTCATGGTTGCTATTTTTAGCAGGGCGCCTGCGCATTGGTATTAGTCGAGTTGTGGAGTCAGTTGTAGAGTGTCCCGTTTGAGGGACTTACTATTTATAGTAAGTCTATTTGTGGCCAGTTACTTTTTTTGGTTGATATTTAGGCACGCAGGTTCAGTTGATGCTCCTGGTTCTTGATGATTGGAGTTATTTGCTTATGATTATTTAATTAAGTTTGTTTCATTAAATAATCATTATTTGCCTAAGTCAATGATTAATTATATGAGCTCATTAAAGGTTGTATTATATTAATTCATTATGGAGTTATGAGCTTATATTATTAAGTATTCCTTTAAGTGAAAAGTGTCACCTTGAAGCCTCAATTTCGAGCCTTCTTGAAGAAGCTTTGGGGCATTTTATAAAGGATTCGAATTCCTGAAGGAGGGATTCATTAATCATTATATCATTTTTGACTTCTTATGAAATTGCCTCGAGTTTTTGAAGGGAGACAAGGGTTTGAGAGTTTGCTGAATGAATTGTGAATTCATTTCAGTTTCATGCCACTTTGAATTGGAATTCAGTTCCAATGAATTGTGTGATATTTTTTCAATCAGCATTGAAGATTGTTAGAAGGAAATAGTACGGTTTGACACCACAGGCAGGAGGATTCATTTGGAAATTGCTCGACGCCATCATCTGGAAATTATCAATGGTTTGTTATTTGGCGTGAGTTTCTATCTCCAGCAGCCGTTGTCTTGTTCTTAACTGCAGCCTGTAGTGGATAGTATTGAATCAGCCTTCAACAGCAGTTGCCATCCTTGCTTGTAGCCGTAGATAGTATTGAATCAGTTTTGAAGGAGAATAATCAGGTTTTTTACGAATTATGTTTTTGTATCACTCTTTTTCCCTAGCGTTACAAATCAGCATTGGTAATTTGCATTTCGAATTCAATAAGAGAATTATCAGAGTTAAGCAATTTATGTTTTGCAGTAGTTACTTTAAATTTAATTGTTATTTGTATTGCAATTTCAAAATAAATAAAACTATTGTAAGTTAAATCCGGAATAGAGCCAGGCAGGCTCTTTACAAAGTCTGTTTTCCTGCAAAATAGAGAAACAAAGAAAAGTACAGAACTTTGGTCGTTGCAACTTGCAGGTCCTTTCATTAATTTGTTGACCTCTTAACACTGAATAAAATTATAAAACATTGCCAGATATAGATTTCACATAAAGGTTGAATTTAGTCATCTTACAAAAGGTTTTTTTCTGTGTACTGACTTAAAGAATGAATTTCAGATTTTTCTTTTTATAGATATATGAAGAATTTCATTGTGTAGCCTCACTTATAAGAAGCAGCTCAATGGGCATTATGTCCTACACTACAAAATTGCTGCAAAAAGCATGCTACTGAGTGACGAGATGACAATGGTTAGTAAATGTCCCTATCTGTGTAAAGTCTGGACATACAGCTAGAGCTACAATACAAAAAACAAAGTGCATACTAGCAAAAACCAAGAAATAAACTGCTACAATGAGGCTGCATGGAAGAGAATGAGAAGACCAAAGAGTGAGGAGCCATGGTGAGACTTTGGAGGCTGAAGGATTGATATCTTGCCCAACCAAAGTTCACCATTCCAAGCCTGTGTCATCCCCAATAACCATTTCTTCCTCCAATACTACGCCGTGATTTTTATCATCTCCAACAACCACACTTACCTGCTGAATTGATTGGTCAGCATCCCCTTTTAACTTGCCACTTGAGCCATGCACGCTTGCTTCTTGAAGATGCCTTTCTTTGTACTAGCCATGCCCCTAGCTGGCATAGTGAATTATTGAAAATGAAAATTTGACAGCTAAGTGGGATCTTGAGCTATTTTAAACCAAGTACTAACACTAATAATAGCAATCACCAATCTACGCTCAAATAACTACAATCTACATGCACTCCAAGTAATATTTTTTAATGAATAAGTTTATCTCACTTTTAATAATGTTATATGATTGAATTGATTTTCGTTTTGTAGTGTTGAGGGTCTTTTATAATAACCTATAGTAAATAAATCAACAAATAAATTGTTTTTAAATATCTTATCTACTCAATTGGAAAGGAAAGCTAATCTAATCCGTTGCTCTTTTAATTATCTAATAAAAAAAAATTTCCTCTTCATGAAATTATTCGTGCACAATTCCTTTATTTGGTATGAGTACCAATTAATAATTAATATTTGTTTACTACAATTTTGTTTCATTCATTTTTACAAGATTTTCTTCCTTTATTGACATATCTTAGGCCTAAGCGCAGATGTATTTTCATCTTGGTCATATATAAGACAAGTATATATTAAAAGAATAATTTTGATTGACATATATTAGATTTTTGGGGGTAAATGTATTGTCATCTTGGCCTTACGTTTCCAGCTTTAGAACCTACTGATTTTCATGATTTTCAGAGAAATCTTGGATGTGATTTTCATTTTTCTTATTTTTTTTGCTTTGGATGGGGGTTCGGTAGAAGATTAGAAATTTTCCATTTCTAGATGTTGTTTCTGTTTGGAATGTATCTCTTTGATTTAGTAGTGTTTGTAGATTCATCATTAGAAATATTATAAGAATATTATGTAAGTTTGAAATAATTAGGATAATATAATGATAATATAATACTTATTCGATAATATATTTGGATAATGTTAAATATAAATATTCTACATTTCATACATACGAATAATCAAATATGCTTTTACATGATATAATATAAAAATATTGAATAATATGGACTTTGTGAAGTCTATTGGAATTGGCAGCCTTCATATAGAAGGCCAATTGTTTTGACTTAAAATTAAAATGTTTTGGATTTTCAAATCGCATATTATTTTGTAGTAAAGATGTATTTGTGCTCAAATCTATTCATTGTCATTATTTCATAAGTTAATTGTTTCCTTAGATTATTAAAAAGCTAGTATGTAGTGAATAATCCTAAGGGGCTTATGAGGAGGATCTCTACTCTTGATTTATGTTTTGTGACAAACTATAAATCATTATCACTATTAAATTCATTCACGTTCTAACACATGTACCATCCAATATAATATTAAACATATTTTTTACTATTGCGTAACCATTGCACCTCCTTTTGGTGCAAGTGCTAGTATATGCATTATGTGTATTCGTTTTATTGACATTTGCCCAATTAGGGCAAGTGGGTGAATTTTGGGAATTAAGATGTCTTTTTCTAATAATTGTTTTATTATTTTTGAAAAAGGTATATTTTGTAGTGGGTTTTTATATTGGGGAAAAAGTTCATTTTTAAACACAGTCATCTTGCATTTTGGGAGTTCTAAAACTCTCCTATATGTGAAATTTGATTTGATGATTTTGGGAGTAAATCTAGTGAAGATTTTTGTGGACATTGGCTTGTTGGATTTGCATTGGGGGATTTTTCTTGCTGCTGGGAGGAATCGTCCATCCATTTGGTGTGTGCAAAATGATTAAGTGTTAAGATTTAATACAATTTAGAGGTGGGATCTTAAATCCCCCATTGTTTTTAATTCATTCTGATCTGAAATGCTTGCATATGATTTGTATTGTGTTTTGAAACTCTCAAAAGCAAAACCATTTTATTGATACAGTCAAAAGATTTGAACAAAAGTTGTTAACTTTGCCTCAAGAAATTTTATAATGCCAAAATCTACTCTTTATGGCTTAAATGTGAAACTGCGTTTGGAAATGTGGTGTTGGGTGATTGGGAACCAAAAGGGTATCTTTGAATTTTTGAGTTTTTCACTTTGAATTTTTGGTGTTCTTCAAGGTCCTTTTATGGTGATTTTTAGTATTTCTTGGTCTTGGAGTTTTTTGTGTTATATTTTAAAAGTGGAATTTTATATTTTTGATGTGAAATTATTTTTTTGAAGGATAGGAAAATGTGTATGAAATTTCGAATTGGAATGGATTCTGATTTGTTAAATTTAGACTAGGATATATGACTTTTAAATTTTTCCTTTTAAAAACCAATATATATATATATATAATCTCAATATATATAATATATATTTAATCACAATATATATGAATATATTTATTACTAATATAATAACAAATATATAAATATATTAATATCAATATTGCATGAATGAGACTTGTATTGTTTTCTATATATACTTGTCTCTTATCAAACAACTAAATACTATATATATATATGAGATATGCCATTATAGAGACATGTCTCTTTGAGGAGACATGACTCTATAATGTCATGTCCCTTATTATATTCAATAGTTATAATTGCGGTAAGTTAATAACAACTTAACTGTTCATTCCAACCCGATAACTTACGGGTGATATATTAACAGTCCAAATCATACGCTGCATATTCAAATTGACTGATAACCATCCATAAGTTAGTCGATACACATTCCTATCATTACACATACGATCGGTCTCTCAAACACCCGATCAATATTCTAACGGAATGCATAGTGTGGTCGATACAAATAAGATTTGTAGTTGACACTAATTAGTTTGTATAATTGATACAAGTCGGTTTGTAATATTATTTATTTCATCAATATAATATATTATACATTGGATATATATATTGATATATATAATAATATCATTTATTATTATATATATTAATATGTATATATAATGTAGAA
>MU227121.1:1249991-1265710 GCA_018584345.1 Thuja plicata | reverse complement strand
GTCCCTTATTATATTCAATAGTTATAATTGCGGTAAGTTAATAACAACTTAACTGTTCATTCCAACCCGATAACTTACGGGTGATATATTAACAGTCCAAATCATACGCTGCATATTCAAATTGACTAATAACCATCCATAAGTTAGTCGATACACATTCCTATCATTACACATACGATCAGTCTCTCAAACACCCGATCAATATTCTAATGGAATGCATAGTGTGGTCGATACAAATAAGATTTGTAGTCGACACTAATTAGTTTGTATAATCGATACAAGTCGGTTTGTAATATTATTTATTTCATCAATATAATATATTATACATTGGATATATATATTGATATCATTTATTATTATATATATTAATATGTATATATAATGTAGAATAATATTATCTCGTAATAACCATATATGTATATATATATATATATATATATATAATAATAATAATATCATTATTATTTATATATATATTAATATGCATATGATATAGAATAATATTATCTCATAATAATATTATCAATTCAACGATGTTTATTTAGTTCAATATTAAGATCATTTTATCTGATCGAAGCTATAAACATCAACATGATCCATTTTCATGTTGATTTGATCAATTGTGCATACTATGTGAAGTTCTCTTTTAGATGAAAGTTTTGAGTTGGAAAGTTTCAATCATTGGATTTTTGTTGTGGTTTTGATTTTGATGAACCTAGAGTAGGTATTAGGGACAACGAGGAGAGTGGCATGTGAGGGGGCCCAAGGCACAAAGGGGCCACTAGGTTAGCTCATTGGGCATTTCCTTGATAAGTGAAAACTTATGACACATTAATGAAATGAATCAAGGTAAGTGGATGCCCCTTGCATGCCTTGAGCACTCATAGGCCAAGGATAACTTGGGAAGACATGCCGACTCGTGGAGCGTTGGGACTTGTTTTGTGAGAGATGTGCTCGATCACAATGCACTAGGACTTATAAGATCAAGTCTCCTTTTCTAGATGAGAGGACTACTTTGTTCCGCATGAGCTATCCCTTTGAGCTATGCAATGACACTCCCTACTCTTGCTCTCTAACATCTAGCCTTGTAGATTTGAGTAGCACTTGGAAGATGTGTTGCCTTCCTTGTTTGTGTTATTTCATGGATGTTCATGTGGTTGCCATGTATGTTGGCATATGACGTTATATGTCACCTTATGCTTGGATGTTGGGTTTTTTCATCTATTGATGCTTAATGAGTTGTACACTCACATGAATGTTTAGCTATTCCTTTGTATGCTTGAATTACTATCGAAACGTATGGTGTTCTTCCCGTTGGGTGTATCTACTTGTGATCATGCTTTATATGTGTACTTTATATATTTTGTGTGAAGTTTATATCATTGTCATATGTTTTGTTTGAGTGTTTGGGACGTGTGACTATTTCCATGAGCACGGTGGAAGTGACCTCGGGTTCAACATGGTTAGATGGCATTGCTAACCACCTTGAGTGACCTGAGAGATTGGCATCGGAGTCGACTTCATCCTACTCTCTCTTCTCATTCCTTCATATGCTTTTCTATTCATGCAGTGTATAAACTCTAGGATGCTTGTATCCTTTGTAATTTATTTATGTATATGTATATGAAACAATTTTCTTGGAGGATGTTGTAATCCACTGTGAATGTAATGGATAGTTTAGTTTGTGTGCCGGTGCTGGTATTGGGCACGAGTTGTATGCACTTTTCTTGTGTTTCAATGGTGCATCTTGGTTATTTGTTTAGGTACATTTCATTTGGGCTTAAAATGAACCTACTAGTGCCTTGTGATGTCCTGAAGGGTGTTGTAGTCCTCTTCCATTATTTTCATGCAACCTTGGAAGAATTTGAGCGAATCTGAGTGGATTCAAGTGAGTTTGAGTCAATCTGGGTCCGTTTAGGGACTTTGGAAGCATTGTGTGAAGTGTTGTGTTTCGTGGTTCTTGGTGTGCTTAAGGATAGTGAAGGGGTTTAAGATGATGTGGAGGTGAATGTTTCCCTCCCCGTCTTCTCCTTGAGTGTGTTAGTGGCACCTAGAGTAATGGGGAGTTGTTTGTCCACTATGCACCCTCGTCTTATTCGGTGATTTTGCATTCCTCGGGTGTTGACAAGGTGTTTAGTCTATACCAATGCGTTCGTGATATCCAGGTGTATGTGCCATATCTTTGGTACACCTATTGGTTAGGACAAATGCACGTCTGGAGGTTCCTTGTTGGGGAATTACAAGATCACATTCTACGTCAACAAGAGGTACAATCTCAGGGAGAATTTGGCCATGGTGCGAAACTAGATGAAACATTAGGTTGACTACTACAAGAGTGAAAGGAACTTTGAAATGGAATTTTTTTTTTGTGGTTTCAACCATTTAAGAAAACGTCCATGAAGTACTAAAAGAACGATAACAAGTTCTTACCTAAATATCATGGTCCTTATCATATTTTATAGAAGATTGGCAGTTTGACATGCAAGTTAGAGTTACCTCTGATAGCAAAAATACATCCACCTTTTTTTTCTCTTGTTTAAAGAAAGTTATTGAACAACAAATTGCAGCATGTATAGTGTTGCTTGAGCTCAACGAAGAGGGTAGAATCATCCCGATCTCAAAGAAACGTTGCAGACATTCTCAAAGAAGCTAAGAACTAGGTTAATAATAGAATACCTCATCAAGTAGAAGGATTTGCCTATGAAAGACGAAACTTTTATGCACAAGGTTTTACAATTAATCCATGTTGACAATAACACTTGTTTGAAGGGTTAGGGAATATTGCACGCTTAACCCATTGAATACATGGGGATATGTGATTGTCAAATGTGGCTCACATAATCCTTATTTTATTAATTTATTAGTGCATAAGTATATTTATTGTAAGCTAAGTTGGTCTCATTGGGATTAGGGGATGAATATTGCCAAATTAACCTTGTACTGAGTAGCTGTTGAGCATTGCTTTGCAAGTTATGTTCTTATTGCAATACTTTTGGAGGTTGCTCCCTCAAAGTGGCTTTTTAATAAAGTATTCTCATCTCCCTTTCTCTTCCATTCTTCTCTTGTGCTATGCAATTTCATTACACACAATACGGCACTCCAATTTGTCACTGAAACATAAAATTAAAATTATCTTACTGGATTTCAAAGAATGAATTTAGGGGGCTTGCTAGTTGTTTATTATTTGTGCTCTTGTAAATGCGTATGGTTTTAGCATCATGTTCACCTAGAAGATAAATAATAAAAAATTAGAAATTTGTCAAGCATATCAATGTGAAAAATGTAGTGCAAGAAAAGCCATGCATGCATGATTAAGCCTTTGCCTCTTGAGGTTTTTGTGTTAAAACTAGAAAGCAGAACTGAGCTTTATTTTTCCTTCTCAGGTGTGATGCAAAAGAACTACAAGATGCACTATGCACCCGCATTATTGTGACTAGGGAGGGGAACATTACAAAATCTCTTGATCCTTCTGCTGCTGCAATCAATCGTGATGCTCTGGCAAAGACTTTATATTCACGATTGTTTGATTGGTCCACATCTCGTACCCATTTATATAGTACTTTCTCTATTGTATTTAAAATATGAGGCTTTTGTTTTATGTTCTTAGATGGAGAGATGATTCTCCTTACCTTGCTACAGGTTGGTTGATAAAATTAACAAATCAATTGGACAAGATCGAGATTCTGTATCTCAAATTGGTGTCTTGGATATCTATGGCTTTGAAAGTTTCAGGAAGAACAGGTTTGTGAATTCAATGCTATAAATATTTTTCAAGGACTGCTACATTTTGACTAGAATTGTTTCTTTGTCCAGTGTAAATCATAATGAAACTAGTTTGAGGTGGACTAGGTAGACCGTGAAAATCAGTGATGCAAATGCCTTACCTTGTAATGGCCATTGATTTATTTTATATTGTTAATGAATACATTCTTATTAAGATATTTAATGAGCTTAGTTTCAGCGAAGAAAATATTTTGGTTCCTTGAATAGAAAATGCGTAGCTTATATTTTATGCTCAATTTGCAGCTTTTGTGTAAGTATCCAGTGGGAAATTTAATGCTGTTTAGTGCTGTAAGGTGAAAAATATTGTTTGTTGATTTTACTCTTGCTCTCAAAGTGATTGGACGTGGACTTGCGTTAGTTAAACAATGAAACAATTGAGAGGATTATCGAAAGAGGTGTTTTAAGCTTGGATAATAAAAAGTTGGAAAGAGTTTGTGAGATACTCATTGAGCTCTGCCAATAAATAGTTGGGATGTCTCTTTACTTTCCTTGGAATGTGCAGGGGCTACCAGAGTCCTGCAGATCATTTGATTAGCATGCGATAGCGATTTGTGGCCTGAGGCCAACAAACTCATCCTCTTTTAATTCCTGGGATAAGTATTGCCCTATAAATTCAAAAGCATGATTCCATTATATAGAAAGCCGTACATCTTTCAGCTAGGATAAATTAATGGAACTCGACTACATGAGAGAAAAACTCATTTACTTTGGAAAAGTTAACTGTTAAACTATAATACAGAAATGAAAAGAGCCAAGAGTCGGAAAATAAATGCCATGAAGGATTGGCAATAAGTTAAGGTCTTCAGGTCTCATGCTAGCATATTTGGTTCCCATAGTCATTATGATAGACTAGGAATTAGCATGACCATCCATTGTAGCAAAATGCAGGCTACCTTAAACAGCAAATACATGTGACTTCGGCATTTTTCAGTAGTTCATTTACTGCTAATCTGCAATGGATTTCTTTAGAATTTTTTAATTTTTGAATATGATAATATTTTCTTGAATTTTTTAATTTTTGAATATGATAATATTTTATTTGCATTTATGTTTTCCATAACCAAAATATGTCAATTTATTTGTTGTACTGGAAATTCCATTGAAAACAGCAATCCAATCTGATCGATCAATGTCAGAATGTCTATTCTTCTGAGCCTGGATTGGTTACAATCAATTCCCCATCCTACACCTATTTGGTTTTGATATTTGACTTTGTGGGGCTAGCCAGTAGATACTAGCGTAGCCAAAGTGGTATGTTGTTGCATGCACATATTCTGGTTGGACAATCTGAAAGTGTTTTTAATATCCAATTCACACTTTGTCTTTATTTGGTGTTAGCCTCTCACCTTCAATTTATCTCCAATGAGTCTCATCATGGTGTTGTATTTATCTCATCTATTCATGATAACGAATTTAATAATTTTACATATAATTAAGGTCTTTTGTTTGTGCAGTTTGTTGATTTTTATTTTTTTGTTGTAGAATTGCCCCCATCATAGGTACATCCATATGACATATCGCATCAAGTTCATTGGATTTAGAAAATTCTCCACATGGCACTTTATCCATACTGAATTTTCTATTTTGAGTTGCCCTTCTTTGTTAAATCGGATCGAATACCATCACATCTCATTGACGATTGAGGCATTCAAAGAAGATCTCATATCTGACAGACACTTTAATATTACACTGATAAGCAAATGTAGTTTCTACTTTCTACCACCTTTACTAACCTGAGCTTTGCATGCTACCTATACATGTATTGAACAACTTTAATTTATATATTTTGTTACTGTGAAGTAGAAGCACAATTGTTCAAAAAGCAAGATATAGAATATGGATGAAACATGGGGTTAAACCAATGTGAATGTACTTGCTTTCAGTTATGGCTTGTGTGTTTTCGATGCCTTTTCTCTATTATGTTGTGTTTAATATTGGAAAGTTGCATGATTTGAATAGCATTAATAAGGCTTTTGTATTCCATTGTTCATTTGGATTAAGTATCTATTACCTTTAAGAAGTATTGTCCTCAAGTTGACATCATAATTAATTTAATCAATGGCTTGTTGGTTGAACAAGTTCATCTTTTTGAGTAATGAATAAATGGGGTGTTTTAACTGGTTGCAACCTCTCCACCACAAACTTATTGTTTTTAGGAGTGTGGTCCTTATGGTTGCAAAGGCCAAGACTCTTACTTACTAGGAGCTCAATAAACATCTCAAGCATAGTTCCGAGACTCACCGTGAGTCATGCGAGTCCACGGGTCGAGTCATACTTGACGAGTCAGGCGGACTTTGACTCGGCTAGGAGCTCAATAAACATCTCAAGCATAGTTCCGAGACTCACCGCGAGTCATGCGAGTCCGCGGGTCGAGTCATACTTGATGAGTCAGGCAGACTCTGACTCGCTTGACTGCCAAGTCAAACACCTGACTCGCCTGACTGCCGAGTCAACGAGTCAAGTGGTTGACTCGCTGAGTCCGAGCCTCCTGACTCGACCGGCGGCAAGGTTGAATTGGGCAATTAAAAAACATATGTTTTTTGAACTTTTTTGTTTGACTTATTTCTTCCTTGCAGCCCTAAAAACATTCAACTTGAGATGCAAAAGTCACGTCTAGAATTTGAGTGGGTCATTGTGTTTCAATAACACCATCAAATAGAAGCTGCATGAACACCACCCTTCCCCACGACAACTGCAATTCTTTGAGTTCTTGTGCTTTGTTCGACAAGTAAGAGATTTGGCAAGAAGAGATTTGGAAATTGCATTTTTGGCCTTTATCAGTACTGTTTTTGGCATCTTAAAAATTCAAGAAAATGATGCACGCTATGGAGTTTTATGTGGTTTTTAAGGTGCTGCCTTAATCTTGTTTTGATCACATCCCCTTGCTGTCCCTCGCAGGAAATATGGAGGGAGAACTGTGATCCTAGGGCACCCTGCTATGCTTCCTTACTCCACATCTTCTATAAATGGAATTTACATATAATTTGAGTACTGCATGATTATGAGGATATATTCTCTTCACTCTAATCTTTGATCTATCTATGAATAATGTTTGTATTATTGAATATGTATATATACACACACACATATTCATACATATACACACACACACATATCCTTTTGTATGTTGGTATTGTGTTTATGTGATGAATGCAAGATTTCAAGTGATGGATCACATAATTAAAGAAACTAACCCTAAACCTAATCTGTTTAATTGTGATTTAGGTCAACTTCTAGGACAAATTAGGAAGGGGACATTATAGAATCTATGCATATGAGGTTAGCATATTGTCATTGATGTTCAAGGAGTCTTCAATATGATGAAATAGATAGTGCACTGAAGATCCTATTATGGGAAGAAGAGGTTTCGATATAAGGAGGAAGTCGAGAAGAGTCTGCTTATGCACGGATAAATAGATATAAAATCGTGGAGCAATAATACATACCTACATATGAAACTCTGAAGTAATGAAGCTGCTCTAATACTTATATAGGCTGGTCAACCTCACTTCTTTCATTTTAGTGCCCATGTTTATGGTTGACCTTACTTTTTCATGTTGGCGCTCATGTTTATGTCCAAGGCAAAGCAAATAAAAAGCAAGAATTGACATAAAGAGCAGCTAAAATGTTCCTAGGTATATGATGATTTAAGCGCCCACGTTTGTGATTAATAGAGCATTGATTAAGATTCATAAAAAGGCAGAATCATATGGCAGTAATTAGTATGTTTTTATAGCCAGCGCTTGAAATTAAAAGGAAATATAGTATAAGACAGCGATTGAGTGCATGAAGTGGCAGTGATCATTCTTTAATAAAAGGTGATTCTCAAGAGGTTACCTCTCTTCAATTGATGTCTCTCTTCATAGATAAGATAAGATAAATTTATTAATGTCCAACCAATGACACCACAAAATGGGTCAAAGGGATTGCCAAGAACAAAACAGGGGACCAACCCACAACAGGGACACCTGCCCGAAAAAAGAAGCAGCAAGAAACAAACAAAATAACCAAAACAAACAAACCCAAGAATACAATAGCGGGGTGGGGTTCAACAGGGAAACCCCACCATCCCTAAGAAGCCGAAGCACGAGTGAAGAACCCAATAACAAAGGGGTAAGTCAAAGATCTAGGAGGTGCCCTGAGCCGCCTCTGAGAAGTCCTAGAGACATAAGGATATAAATAGAATGAAAAATTTGTGGAGAAGTTTGTTAGGAAAAAAAAGACATCATCCAAACACAAGAAGATTTGATCAGGAGAAAAGAATAACTGTGTAAGACAAAATTTTGTAAAGAAGGTTTATATGGTCATTATCCATTGAAGGAGCAAATACAGGAAGACAAAATATCTCTTATTCAAATGTATTTATAAGTATTTATGGAGAAAATGTAAAAGCATTTGAGCAGATTTATAAGCGTAAGCAGAGCAGATTATTGAAGCAAATTATAGCAGTTTAGTGAAGAATTAATGAATAGATTTATAAAGATACTGTAAAGGAGTTGTGAGCAGATTTGTGAAGGATTTGCAATCAGAACTGAGAGTAAGCAATAGAAGTTAAACGATACAATATTAAAGAAGGAGATTGAATTGTCCATCATTCTTTGCAGAAGCAACATTCATAAGATGAACTTTGTTTTGGAAGTTGGTGCTTTCTAAAGGAGAGATTGGTGTATCTTTTTAAGTTGGTACCTAGAAGTGAGGGTTGGTTCCTCTAGTAGGTTGGTGCCTACGAATTGTGTGGATTGGTGTTTCCAATGAGTTGGTGCCTACAAATCATTTAAGAGGGGGTGGTGTCTCCTGTGTGTTGCTGCGTATGAAACTTGTACGAGAGCTTTATACAAGAGTAGTATTTTGCTTGGTTTTCTCCCATAAGGTTTCCACGTAAATTGTGTGTTCTTGTATTGCATAATTGATAGATCTTATGTGACTGGTATTGTGCAAGTGGTATTATTTTGGTTACTTTGATAAAGTAAAGAATTTTACTATGCTGATTCACCAACCCCTCAGTATAATTGTGTGCTTATCACTTTTCTTTTGCAAGGACTGTAGAAGAGGTCATTTACTCAATTTTGTTGGAATCTTTAATTTTGTTATTTTTGTGGAAAGATTAACCATCATTAACTATATGACTGACAATTTACAAAGGATCTCTCTTTAAACCATTTGGAAGAGCAAGGCAGGTAAAAAAAAAGAAACGATAACTTCTTTCAAGAACCATCATAACCATTACAATATTGATGTGCATTGTATTACAAAGTCTTGGAAACTATACATAGAGCTTGAACCCTAGAAACAAACAAGAGGGCGTTTTGAGTTATGCCAACTAAGAACATGAGGAAAGTAGTGGAAGATGTAGACAAACAAAGAGAACTTTTTTTCCCCGAAGGAGGAGGGAATTTTTCTTTCAAGAATGATTTATGGTTGCCACATCTTCAAAAGAGGTTTCTTGAATCATCTCTAATTGAAATTAATTTCGTACTTTGAAGATGATTCATATGGCCAAATAGTTTGTATTCAAAGAGGGGACAAAGGTATTCTGCTTGCATTTGTGCATCATGGAATTACAAATCCACTTAGGAAATCACAAACAAGTGGTCAACAAATCCAATTAGGGCACAAGGGGGGAGTAATTCCACTTGTGCATGCACAATAAAGATGGCATCAAATCCAGTTGGTTAAGCACAAGCAAGGGGGCAACAATTTCACTGGGGTATGCATAGCCAAGGGAGTGACAATTCCACATAGTGTTTGACAAATGTAAGAAGAAGATGAGATAAGTTAAAATTTAAATAATTTTCGGCCATAAAACGTGACATGTATCATGAGGTAATCCTGCGTGATTATGATTTTGTTTTATAAACAGATTTCAGCAATACCACTCGGTTATCCACAAATAAGGGATGACAAACGAGTGAAAGAGGAAAAGCAGGAAAA
This sequence comes from Thuja plicata, assembly GCA_018584345.1. Taxonomy (NCBI): domain Eukaryota; kingdom Viridiplantae; phylum Streptophyta; class Pinopsida; order Cupressales; family Cupressaceae; genus Thuja; species Thuja plicata. Next base: position 1,255,996 of record MU227121.1, on the reverse strand, counting down.
AATAAGGTGTAGTAGCCAGTCTAGATGGACGCATTTCATAGTAAGCAGCACTTAAATGAGTAGCTGTAACATGCTAAGAATCCAAATCTGTATCCACTCAAGATCAAATCAATTTCATTGGAGAAGGAATATTGTACTTTAGAGAAGGTAGAAGGTAATTCCTCATTGTTTCAATTTATGAGTTTTTATAAAACCATGAGCATAAAAAAGGGAAAGATATGATCAAATAATTGATTGACACATCAATTCACAAGTGCAAGATATTGTTCAATTCAGATGGTCAATGGCTAAAGGTTTACTAGCTGATTGCTGGTGACTAATGAAAATTCAGTGAGGGTTCTACAGTTAAATGGCTACAGAAGGCTATGGAATCTGATTTACTTGTATTAGACATTTCATAGAGTCAGTCTGTGAAGTTCTGTGTATATATGATAAATTTTTTGAGGTTTTCATTCAGTACCATTGGCAGCCTGTTGACACAGTTTTAATGCAGATTAATTAATTTTTCATATTATTTCATGATGAGATGAAACTTGGTGTGGGCAAATTGGATTACACTCTTCAAGATGATTGTTAAATATGATGCAAAAGCCTCAATTGTTTGATGGGTGAAGACTCAAAATGTGAGCACAAGTCAATGGGAAGGTGCATGTTTTGGGAGCACCAGGAAGGTGGTAAAAAATCGAACATGATGAATTCAAGACAATGTGAAATTTATCTGGGAAGTGTTGAAAGTGTGCGAAAGAGTTATTGGATGGTTTGTATCCAATAGAGTCATTGTATGTGTTGGACACATCCTGAAGTCTTTCAAAGTTATTCCTAGATGCTGTCCAACTCTTCGTGTTATAATCTTGAGCTTTTGGGGTTGTGGCAGTTAAGGTGATGCTTCGCCTAGGTGGTTCACTCAGTCTTTCCATGGGGGCTTCAATTAGGAATCAACTTGAAACATTCCTCTGCCACAAATGAATTAGATACCATATATGAATTTATGTGATTTTGCAATTTTGATCAATCTAGATTTTCAATTTAGAGTTTATATCTTTGTGATAAATCAAATTGTCTGGGATCATATAGTGCTTCTAGGTAGATGCTAGTAGGATGCAATGCTTTTGAGAGTGAAGGGATTTGCAAGTATCCAAGTTCCCAAAAAGAATAAATTATATCAGTCTACATGAATAACCAAAATAGGTCTGTGGGACTTTAGAAAGCACAATTAGATATAAAAGAGTACCTTCTATTCATTGTCAAACCATGAAGATGAATGGTGTGTAGCATTTATTGCTAGAGTTTTTCCTACATTGGATTTCTGTTGTAGTTGCATTTATTACCGATAAAGGATCATGCATATCACTATGAGCTTGTAAAGCCAGTCAATTTAGTTTGCTTGTGAGAATATTGGAATTGGTTATTGATTTCCACATATGTATATTGAATTTCAGTATCATAGTGTTTGGAATATTGCATCATAGAATGCATAAAATAATTAGGTTTATAGTTTGTTAAATAAGTTAGTACATTAGTGTTACGAATGTGTTTGTATTGAGTTGTTAAAACAACTCAATATATTTATATATTTAGGAAAGTTGTTTGTGGGAGTTTCCTAAAAAATAAGATATGATAATCTTATAGTATGTAATGTATTTGATTGAAAAAGATGAAGCACAGTATTCTCTTGTGTTTCTGCCTAAAGTTTCTATTATGGTATCAGAGCATGAAAAGAAAAGATCTCTGTGAATCTTGTAGCAAAGGCCTTATATCATGCCTCAAGACCAGGGATTTTTCGTTTAAGGACAAATATCTGGGTGCTTGTCTCGTCGTGGGCATTTATTCATTGCTGTCTTCTTATTATTTTGAGCAATGAGGAGGGCGTTAATGTGTGCTTCAAACCCTTGTGAAATCAACATTATTTATTTAGTTGTTAATCTCTAAGGCCTGTCTCAGACCTTGCAATTCTTATCGCCATCGCCACCCACTAAGATTCCTGACTTGGCATGTTACGCAATGGAGATGTTGCACGTAGGGGTTAAAATAGACAGTGCATTGATAATCAATATCTTTTATCAGTTTGTGATATTGGTGCAGATAAAATATTCAATAAAGAAAGGCAGATTACAGTGTGTGCTTGACTTCAATTAGCATCTAAAATCTTTCCTCGCAACTAGATTTTCAAAAAAATCAGAAGCGCCAACCACTACCACAGAAAAGGCAAGCAATTTTGGTGTCAATAATAAAGGAGAGTTTTGCAAAGTCTAATGTGAAATTGCAGAGGACTTTCCATACAAAGGTTTAAGGTTTTGAGTGTTGCTTAGGGTATGTGACTTGTGCTAGGGGAGTTATTTGTAATCTTTGCATACTTTTTTGGGGAAGCAGGCTAATCATTAATCATAGCAAGCTTCTTGTTTGTATGGCCTTTTACGTTTTACCCATTTTTCATCTTTGTTTTTGACATCTCTAAATGTTGAGTATCGTGAAATAATATTGGGCCAATTTGGGTCAGTGACAAAGATTGGGTATTTGACTAGTGAGATCTATAAGGCCTAGAGTCCCTTATATGCTAATTGAACTTGGGCTGATGCGGGTGCTTTGTAATATTCTTGGAATTGTTCTTATCTTGGTTGGTTATTTGGTTTTATAAAATTAATTGTTTATATTGTGATATTTCAATAATGTCAATGTGTTAAAGTGTTAAGGTGCATAATTGGTGGAACCCGACACCTTTAATATTATTTAGATTATAGGGGGGAGAGTCAATTAGTATTTCTTTTTAAATGGACGAAAATAGTATATTGATAGAAAATTTTGAGGGTTCAAAATTTCATACATGGCAAATCAAATTACATTGATCCTAATTGAAAAGGATTTGTTGGATATAGTAAGTGGAGCAACAAGGCCAACTGATGTTGATGAAAGCAAAAAATGGATTGCAAAAGATAGAAGAGCAATAGCTTTAATTGGTCTTGCACTGTTAGATGCATACCTCCACATATCAACTTAACAAAGGCCTCAAAGGAAGTGTGGGATGGTTTGAATGCTTTGTTTTGAACAAAAGTAACAGGTGCAAAGATCAGTTTAAAGCATAAATTGTTCGGGCTAAAAATGATGGAAAGTGATAACATTGTTGAACATATCAATAAGTTTGCTCCCTATTGAATCAACCAGCTAGGATAAATGCTAAAGTAGGTGATGACGATTCAAAGGTTATTTTGTTAAATAGCATGTCATTTGGTTATGGAAACATTGTTTTCACATTAAACAATGTGGATGCTACCCTAGAAGAAATATTTCCTTTGATTGATGAAGGAGGTAAGAAAATTGACTCAATTATAGAGGAAATTGCAATGTGTAGGAAAAATAGGCCTAACCATTCCTCAAAAAAAAAGTTCTTCTACATCAAAGGGAAATTGTTTCTTCAAAGATAGAATTTTGTGCTGCTATTGCAAGAAGGGACACATTGTTATGAATTGCACTCAACATTTTAAGGATCTCCTTTATGGAAATCTAAATACAAATAAGGCATTGGCTGCAAATGATGATGAAGAAGGCCTTTTTGAGGTAGCTACCAAAGACCCTCCACACGAAAATAGTGAGAAGGAACATATTTTCTAATCAAATCAAAAGTTTGTATTTGTGATTGGATGTGTGTAATGTCCCCATTTTCATGCTTCTCTCGTACTGCAGTCGGTGTTGGCTTTTTTTTTTTTTTTTGGGGGGGGGGGGGTTTCTGATGCACCAGTGAGTTCAAATGGATTAATGGAGATGAACGACACCTTCTGGAGTGATTTCAGACTTGTCCGAGACTTTTTATTTTTATTAGTGGCCATTTTTAGCACTTAGTATTTATATTAAGTTTCAGTGTATCTCAGATTGGGCCAGTTTGGTGTCTGGACACACTATTTTTGGTAGTTGCTATTTTTCATAGTTGGGCCAACCTCTTTTTTCCTAGTAGTGAAATATGTTAGTTGTTTGGTTGTGTTATTTTCTATGTAGCTGATTATATAATCATTTTAGTCATTTGTTATTGTTGTTTTCACTATTGAATGTATTACATTGTCATAAACCTTTGTTCATATTGAAAGTAAAAAAAGAAATCAGACCAAGGGTGCGTATTACAATGGTATCAGAGCAGTGCATCTTGCCAACCTGAAGGGTTAACATTGAAGAAATCATTTTTAGAATTGAATTTGAGGAGTTGTTGTTGAAGTTGGGTTGCTTCAGCAAGAAAGATGAAGATTTTTGAGGAGATGGTTGAAGATATTCAGTACCTTCGTGAGCATTGAATGAGCAAGAAATACATGAGTCCAATATAAGTTTGATTCAGAATGATCATTTGAACAAGGAGGCTGAGGATGAAGTTAATTCTCCATGTATTTCTACCAGCACAGGTGAGTATAATACTACCCATCAGATTGAAAGATCTAAAAATGAAGTTGATGCCTCATGTGTCACAGAGGATGAGAACCTTGTTGAAAAATCTGATGATAAAGTAGTAAAGGGAATTTGACAAAAGCAAACCTAACACAATTAAGCCCCATGTAAAGGACACAATGAAGTCCATGGAAGAACAAGACGTTTTTGATTCTTCTTGTATGTCTAATGAATACTTTGATGTTCATGAGATCTTAGAATTTGATTTAGCCAAAGAGAAAAAATCGCTTGTAATAGGTGAAGGGTACACCAAGCTCTTTGTTGGTGAACTAGAAATCAGCATTGATAAGACCAATGAAGAGTATTCTTTTGAGGAGACGATATTTAATGATGTTCCTCCACCCCCTCTAGAGGATTGCATGGTAACAACTAGTGGTTCAGCTAATATCGATGATGACATTGCTCCTACAGATGACAGTAAATCTGAAAATGTATTTAGTGTCTGCCCCATTGTCCTTGGTGAACTTGATCATGGACCTTTAGATGTGAATGATTTGAAGGATCATTTTGTGTTTTCAAAAGATGAAGTTGTGCAGGTTTTAACAAGCAAAGACAACACTCATAAATTCATTGAAGACCTCATTTGGAAAAATCCAAATTGTGGGAAGGGATAAAGGAATGGCAAGTGGAATCAATAGTACACACCTTCACACAATCAGAAAGACACTAGAAAAGATGAAATCAGGTTATCTGAAATTGCTCAAAGATAGGGATATTACAATTATGCTTGAAGAAGATAAGGAGAAGGAGGTGGACGAACTTTGTTTACAATTGAGCATGACCCATTATAAATTATACAAAGTAGAAAATAAGACTTCAGTTGCAACCACTTTAAAAGAAGTTAATTCTGTGAGCATGGAGATCATGCAAATCATTGAAGGGATCAATGCTCTTGGAAGGGACGAAACAATGCACAATGTTTCCAACTTTTGTTATTTAAATGATGACAATAAAGAGAAGGACCAGCATGGAATCACACTCATGAATGGCTCAAGTTGTAGCAATGAAAAAGTTGCTATAATAGATTCTAAAGGCAGATTTCAGTAGTCTCAGTCAGGGGACAACAATGATTAATGATCTTCCAATGTTAGAAGAAGTTGGGCATAAGGAGATTCTCAAACAAGACAAAGATAATGAGGACTACATTAGTTCGAACAGCAGTATGTTGATTGGTTTGATGAACATTAGGTGATTGATATGCTCTATGCAAGTAATCTTGGCAGGAAGCATCACTTGTCTCAAGAATTCATTGCTATGTATGAAGCTATAAATATTAATCCATTTCCCCTAATTGTTTTTTAGTGAAGTTAGGAGCGGATGATATGATGGTGAGTGCTAAATATAGTCATTTTCAAATTTGGGAAGTGAATGTTGACAAGTTTTTACCAGCGGATGACAGGAAATGCATTCCAGAAGAGGTTAAAAATCAGATTTTCAGTTTTAATAATGTTGATACCATAGTTCAACTTCTCGTTCTCTGCCACTTATCGGCGAGGCCAAATTTTTTTTTCTCGGCAAATATCGGAGAGAAATCGGCAACTTCTCGGGAAAATCTCGGGAATTTTAAAAATGACTTAAAT
>MU227121.1:1216204-1227041 GCA_018584345.1 Thuja plicata | reverse complement strand
CCCTGCCCAAAAATATTTTTTACGAATTTCAAACTCGAATCTCGAACCCGCATCCGATCCGGAATGCTAACCAGCAACTTAGGTTTCAACATTAGGATACTCTACAAGACCGTGTACTAGAGTATGTGGGTCTAGCCTTGGCATATTGGCCTAAGACCACACAAATATATTTGGGAAGTCCTTAAGTATGACAAGATGTTTTCTTTTTCTTTTGGTTCTAGAGTTGCTGCAATTTGTGTGATTTTGTAGTCTTTTTCTATTGCTAGATTAATGTCTATGGCTTCTTTAACTTCAAGTGCGGAATCATCTTGTAACTATGTAGGCATGAAGGGAAGGTTGGTTCCTTGTCTATTGGCGTCTCAAAAAGGTTTTCACCAATAGACATGTAATTATTTTCTTGAATTTTTAAATCCAAAAGCACCTCATATAGGCCTTCACTAGGGTTTGTTGTATTTTACTTGTGTTTTTTCCTTTTGATTTTGATTTTTGAATAAAGAACTCTCACTATTCCTTGAAGACTTGAAGTATGTGGATGCATTGAGTCCAATCCTAAAATATTTCTTATGACCTTGGAGCTACATTAGCTCTATGGTAGCATTTGTTGGTGCTTAGAGTTGTAGGTTCCAAATTCCTAAACACTTGTTGTTCTCTTAGGGCTAGGGTTGTCAAACTTAGAGCAACAAACCTCAACTTATGATCAGATAGGGCAACATTAGACAAAGCTAGTAAGACCTTCGATTTTGGGCTTAGGCAGAGTGGGGGACTTCCTTGAAGGTATCCTAAATAAGATTAAATACAATTAGAGATAGACAAATAGATAAATTGTGTAGTAATACATATTATATGCTTAACCACAAAAACTTTCACTAGGTGAAGGACTTTGTTGCCATAATTTCTGTTAAGCCGAAAAGCACATCATTGTATGACAATAAGATTTGGGTTTGCAAAAAGTGACTCTAGGATGATAATTGCTATGGATTGCTGAAGATGTTTTCCTTGGTTATAATGCTGAGTCATGAAGTGCATACATATCTACTTCCTGCGCTTACTCTATTGGTGAATGATGTTTTCAGTCTAGGCGCATGGTGGATCATTGCTTTCAATATTGGTGCTTATTCACAGGGTTACAAAATCCAAGAAAATTATAAGGAATAACTTATCATTCCAAAGGTTATAACAACTTATAATCTTGTCTTATTCATCTAATCTTTGATTACATTCATTGTAATGCCACCTTTTTGGGGTTGCCCAAATTGTTGTCCTAGAATCACAAATTCCATTAAAGTAAGAATTGTGAGATGGCTGGATATGTAACTTTACCAATTATGATACCTTTTAACAAGATAAATCCTGATTTAGGTCCTTGTTCCTCTCATTATAAATAATAATCTATGTTCTTTTTGTCTAGTTTATGATCTCTTATTCCCATTCAAACTGTATCACATATAATTTGTGATCTATCTCTTTCACAATGAATGATTAATATTTTGTGATCTCTTTTGCAATCAGTTTTGACTATAAAATAACATGAGCTAATTCTGCCCAGCACAAAGTAAGGCTCACATCCAGAATAGTGAGTAATACACTAGAGTAAAAGTCACTGAGCAGTCCTCTAAACACGTCCACAACCCTCGTCCAGCTATACTTAGTCATATGTAGAAAACAATTCCATGGCAGTGATACGTTAGCAATTACCAACAACAAAGGGTTCAAGCCAACAATGCCAACCATTTGAGTCAAAGATGTATCTGCTAGGGGGAAGCTTCAAACTTTCATAATGCTCATACCGCAATAGAAGAAAGGTTGTCAATATAGCCAGATATAATACAAATGTGAAAGTATTCTCCATGATGCTCCTTACTGATGGCAATAGATGATTTGATTGGACTATACTCAGTATACATCTTCAAAAGCAATGCAAATGGCAAGTATTGATATTCTTAAAATATGGTGCGCACACCATAGACGATTCTAGTTAAGTAGTGCTCCCAATAGTTCTAGCAAACAATAGGACCCTGCAAGAATTGTCGGTTCTTTAATATTAGAATGAACTTCTATCTCCTTCCATTTGAATTGATAACTTATAGTGAAACATATACTGTATATTGTGATTGTCGTGAATAAATAGCCTATATCGAAATTGGCTTGTATCGGGTCTATGACTGCATCTATGGTATTAATTAAGGGAATCCGATAAACCTTTGGTAGTGGGAATAGGTGCCCGACCTTTGATTTATTTGAGTACTCAAACGTATTTTATGCATTCTCCCTTTTTAGTTGATTCTACAATTTGCCATGAAATGGTAATGGTGTTGTTCGATCGACCAATGATTCACCAGGAAGAAATGTGTTGTCTCCTTCTCCTGTGATATTATTTGCTAGCTGTATTAGATCTTAATGTCTGATCCGAACTTCATAAATTGAGCACTAGAAAAACACTTGTTAGTCGTTGTGACATGTATTTTGTGTTCTCCAACCATATCATTCGGTGCTTAAAATGTTATTATTCATAATTCCTTAAATATGAAAGTGAATGGCCATTTGAATTGGCACGACCAATAATTGTATCCTTTGCACTTATTGTGAATGTCTTTTATATTAAGTTATATTATATTAGAATATAATTATAATATTATATTATAATTTATCATTACCAATATTTAATTATATATTATTATTATTTATTATTTTAATAATATTGTTATTATTATTATATGTTATATCATTACTTTTTAATAATGTTTATATATTATATTATTAGTTTAGTAATATATTTATACTAATAATAATATTTTTATTTATTAAATCTCTTTTATTGTTATTGTTCATATAAGAAAATTTTATTATTTAATTATTAAATCCTATTTCAAAACGGGGACATCACATTCATTCTAGTGAACTAGCAAGAGGAAACCCTAATCTAGTTCTCGGAAAATCCACAAATGGAACCATGGAGACATTCAATTACAAGAATCATTTACAATATTAACATCCTTGGGATTTACAAACATTTTCTACCTCAATGACGATTGGATTTGTAGGAGTTGAAAGCCTGGAAGCTCCTTCATCTTGTACTCCCATGGAAACATGAAATGATTGACCCTTTTGGAGAAAGATCTCGTATATATGGTTCTTTGTTGGTTGTCTTGTTGCTTTGAGAATCGACGGGGAATTGTATTTATGAGGATGTTGCATGTAAGGCCAATTAGATTTGGCAAAATTATTGAGATGAAGAGTGAGGGCCATTGGGAGTTGGAAAACAAGCATCTCATTAATGAAAGCATGTTTGTCATCATCTTGTATCACTAACAATAAATGTGAACTTTTGTCCTTGAAATAAATAGTTATTTTCGGTGGGTAAATTTTGATAGGTAGTTGTAAGCCTATTTGGGTTATTAATAGTGTTTTGGGTTCTATAAGGAGTTCGGTGGGAGTGAATAGTGCAAAACACAGATGTTTTAGGGTTTGGGGGTCAGGGATACCTTATAACCAATACCATTTTTGGGCCCTTGGGGACCAAGAGTTAGGAGTGCAACATGCTATTTACCACATTAGAAATAAAATGTTCGAAATCATGGATTGACAATGTTAAGGGAAGGGTACTTGGGCAAAGGGATGGCTGAAATTGCAACTCTAAAAGGTAACTTAGTGTAAATGATTAAGGAGTTGGGGTTTCAATGAATGACATGTTGGTAAGAGAAAGTCTGCAACACTGACAAAGGTAAAGGAAAAGGCAAGGAATGGATGAATGAGATGTTTGGAATGATAACTCCCAAGTTCCAATAGAGAAAAGGGATGAAGGCGGGAACAAAATGAAAGGTACATTTGGATGGGAAAGTCTGATATCCTGATAGGAATAAAGGAAATGGTGGAGTTGGGGGGGAAGGCATACTCGAAAGTGAAACTTCAAAACTTTTACACAAGCACATTCCTTAGAAAATTGAATGACAAAACACTCTGCGCTTATTTGGGACCTTAGAAGCCTTACCAATTTGTAATAGATGATTAACACATGGGGGAGGAGGGAGAACAAAACATATGCAAACTTTGACCCGGGGAGACCTAGAAACATTTCAGATTGGTTATCTATGATGGAAAAAGTAAGGCCAAAATGCATAAATGGGCTAGTATTCAAGCATATATGGACATAGTTGAATTGGGTGCCAACAACTTCATTGTTTAGAAAGGTGTCCAATAATGCAGAATCTTGTTGGCCCCAATTGACGAGCATTGGGTTAATGAATGTTCGGAGAGATTCGGGAAGATGTTGTTCTTTCGGCCTCCTCCCCAGAGGGTTTGCAGAGATTGCTGGATGGTCTTGCGTCCTTTTACGATTTACGACACTTGATTGTTAATTTGGGGAGGACCAAGGTGATGGTCTTCAATGCTCTTAAGACTTCTCACCTCCACTTCTTCTTCAGAGACCTGGAGGTTGAGATTTCTTCCGCATACACATATCTGGGGGTCAAGTTCTCCGGGCTTCGCTTTACTATGAGACCCGCTCTTTAGCCGTAGATAAATAAGGGGTACGGTTCGTTAGCCCTTCTCGAGCGTCATTGTTTTAGTCACCATTTCCAGGACACTGTCCAAGTTGATACTTATGGATACACGTGCCAATTTACTTGAAATCCTTGTTAGCTAGACTCTTTTTCTGTAGCGCTTTATGTTTAGTTTTAGCCAGTCATCTTGTTAGCAGCTTATTTTTCGCTCCCTTGTGTTAGTTCTACTGGTTTTACTTTGAAGGCCCATTGACTTAGTGCTGACAATAATACAAGATCTTTATTCGTCTTTTTTTATTGCCATCATGATTCTTGATCTGGGAATTGTAATGAGACAGATACTGTATTTTTCTTGGATTAGGTCTTAGATTTTCATTGTTATTTTAGTTTTTAGTATTGTAAGATTTAGTGTGGTTCTATCAGTTGTAAGGTACTGTAAGAAATTTTATTTGTTTCTTATATTGTTATAAAGGGGGATATCTTATTAATGGCATTTCAAACATTTTTATTTGCAGAAACCTGTGGGAATCATTTCTCTTCTAGATGAAGCCTGGTAATATCAGTTCTTTCACTTTGAGCTGTGTGCATTTTTTTAGTTTCTCACAAAGCATAGGATTTGAGTATCGTTTCATATTATAGAATATTTGTTGATTTTTGACATATTGCGTCAGCTTATTTACTCAATCTCATAATATGTTTGGTGATTTTATATTGCTTTGTTAACTGTCTTGTTGCTTGCTGATCTTTTTGTAATTAAATGAAGTGTAGTGGATGGCCATTGATTTTTTTGTATAGGGATTACTGTGTATTAATGAAATATTACAAATCTCTATGTGATGATTGAGATGTGTTTTTGATAAATAAGAGCTAACATGCTTAGGCACACTGGGCCAGGTTCATTTTTATGCATGAGCTTTGCTTAAATGTTCAAAGCTTAAGGTTTAGGAAAATATATGTTGCAGTGATAACTAGACTGCAGAAAGTGAATAGTTTTATGGTTGCGATTCAAAAACCATGTGTTTTTATATACTCCTTGCAAAATAAATCAAGTCAGTGTTTCTAAAGATGAATGCTCTAGAGAAAATAAGAAAGTAGGCCAAGTATACTTCATGTACATCTTTTCTTGAAAAATTTGCCTGACTTTTTTTATTAGGTAGGTTGCTTCATTTCCAAAATTCATATAAAATTTCAAAACATAGAATTATAATATATTTAGTGTAGCTGAATTAATAGATATTTGATTGATAACAATGAATATAGTCTGTACATTCGTTTGACAATCAATGAGAAGTTAACTGTCCCGGGCTTATGATGTACACACACTGCTAGATGATATTGATTGGCAGATTACTTATCTAGTTTATGGTTGTAGTCCTTGGGCTATAGATAGGGTTGCCTTCTTAAAACAATATTTTTAACTTAATTGTTTGATACAGCATGTTTCCTAGATCAACTCATGAGACATTTGCAACCAAGCTTTTTCAAAGCTTCAGAAATCATACCCGATTTAGCAAGCCAAAGCTAGCACGTACAGACTTCACAATTTATCACTATGCGGGCGAGGCATGTGGAATATATGGTTTAGTTTTTTGGTGTCATTTCAGTCTGTAATTTGCTACATTGTTGTTTATTAGCAGATATATTCATATAAGAATCTAAATTGCTGTTTACTTTGTGTAGGTAACATATCAAACAGATTTTTTTCTTGACAAAAATAGGGACTACATCATTGTGGAACACCATTCCTTGTTATCATCCTCAAAATGCTCTTTTATTGCGGGTCTTTTTCCTCCTTTGCCTGAGGATTCTTCCAAATCCTCTTACAAATTTTCCTCCATTGCCACACGGTTCAAGGTAATTAAATTCTGTGCCTGGTAGCAAACTTAGTTGTATTTTGTGTTAGCTTCATTAGTTTGATTTACTGATGTTGCATTTAATACCATAAAATCCGTAGTTTCTTTTCAGGCCATTTGTTCGTGAAAATTTTGTATCTGACGTTCATTTTGAACTAAACATATAGCAACAACTTCAAGCTCTGATGGATACTCTGAGCTTGACAGAACCACATTATATCCGATGTGTGAAACCAAATTCGGACAACAGGCCTGGAAAATTTGAGAATCTAAGTGTTCTACATCAACTTCGTTGTGGTGTAGGTTTTCTTCCCAATTTTGAAGTTTCTAGTTTTATTCTATATTTAATGTTTTAGAACATGTACCTGTTATAGATATGGTATTACAACATTTTTATTGTAGCTTTGTGTTAGATGGTTATTTTTTCTGGTGCTCTTTTTTTTCAACTTCTACTTGCTAGTGATAACTCAAACATATTTGTGTTCAGGGAGTTTTAGAGGCTGTGCGGATAAGCTGTGCGGGCTACCCGACACGACGGGCATATGATGAGTTTTTAGACCGCTTTGGGCTACTAGCACAAAAACTTCTTGATGGACAGTATGCATTTCACTCCTATCTATATGAGAAAACATATTTGGCAAATGGACTAAAGTTCACATTTCATGGTCGGGAGAAATCTGATGCCGCCAGGCTTATGAGAAAAACTTCCCCACTTTTGTGGTGTTCGGGTCTTGTCCACTTTGTTGAAGGGAAAAGCTATTATGCTAGAGTCTAAGTGATTAGTTCTATTTTGAAGCTCCATTTGAAGAAAAATGCATTTATGGGCTTCTAACTGTAACGTTTGTGGTTCAACTACAGCTGCGATGAGAAACTAGCTGCAGAAAAGTTGCTTCAGAAATTTAATCTCAGTAATTACCAAGTAAGCTTATCTATATTCATAAAATTCTAATACAGTCAAATGATCTTAAAATTTCTTGTATACTTATCTCTCTCCAGATTATAATGGCAGAAATTGTGCTTTTAATTTACTCTTTATACTTGTGCATGAGTTATATTTGTATTGAAACCACGTTGTTTGGATCATACCTTTTACCAAATTGTTGATACCATGTTTTGTACTTTTGTGGTATTTTTCTTCGTAGCAGTTGAAGGTTGCTTGGCTTTGATGGTTTTCTGTTGGTCGCTTAATGATTGTTTTTAATAAATGTATTGCAAATGTTTGTAGTTGGGGAAAACAAAGGTATTCCTTAGGGCAGGTCAGATGGCAGAGTTGGATGCTCGGAGAGCAGAGGTGATAAATAATGCAGCAAAAATTATTCAGCGTGCCTTGCGTACATTTATTGCATGGAAAGAATATAACCGAAAGCGGAAGGCTGCACTGAAAATCCAAACTTATTGGCAAGGTTAGAAATTTGAGTGCATTTTTTATATGGAAAATAAGGGAATCTTAATGAATAAGATACAAAGCAACCAATATATAATAATTGAAACCATTCTTAGTGTTTCCCTGTTTCTATTCATTGGTTCGGTTCTAATATGGGGGTAGATAGAAAAAGGTTAGTTTTGTTGATGGATTTTACCTTGTAACCTTCATCACATTTTGGTGTAATTAATTTACTTGATAGGGTGGCTTGCACGCAAACTTTATGGGGTGATGCAAAGGGAAGCTGCCTCAATTATTCTTCAAAAGTACACTCGCAGGTGGTTGCTTCGGAAAGCCTACATTGAGCTGAATTCTGCAGTATATATTGTACAGGCAGGAATTCGTTCATATTTTGCTTGTAAAGAGTATCATCTGAGAAGGCTAACACTGGCTGTGCTCAATATTCAGGTATAGAATAATGGTGTAACAGCTTTTGACATTTGCATGTAAAACTTAATTGAAATTAATATTGAGTTTACATCTAATTTAAAAAGATCTTTTTAGTAGCTGATTATAGAATTGAAACATAATTGTCTTTTATCTTGTTGTCAGTTGCACACATGCATATCTATGCGTTAAAACTTTAAAGGGAAACCTTGTATTATTTTGTACATCTATGTGTTATCAATTTATAACAGTTAGTTTAAAGAAAAGTTGTAGCTTTTTTTTTGGGACATCTTACAATGATTATTTGAAGTAGTTGGTTCCAAAATGAAATGCATGGTTTGTTTATAAAAAAGTAAACAAGTTGAAAGTTTTGATATTTTACTAAAGTAAGCATAGATGGCAAGAAGTTGAAGATTTTGATATTTTACTAAAGTAAGCATAGATGGCATTTGCTTACCAGTTGCGGAATATGATCTTGTTACTTGGACTTCAATTATATAGGATGCATGAAACGAGCACAATAAAGTATTAAATATGTGAAAAGAAATGTTAGTTGCATTTGCCTACTAGCTGTCAGATGTTGCCTAAATTGCCCGCGTTGAATTGTAGATGATGTCTGTAAAATGCATGATGAAGAGCTCAATATGTGAAAATAATATAACTGCATGTATTCAAGTGCTAACAAGATGAATGATTTCAGAATAGCTAGAATTTTGCAGTTCACAGCAGTGCATGTGAATGGGTTGCTCCATAGTGTAGACTTTAATAGGAATGTGGGAGGATATATGCTATAATTAGATTTCATTTTATTACATTGACAAATAATCGAAAAATATTGAATATGTTTGGTAAATAATGTCTATTTTTTACAAGTTGAGGGAGCTCAATTAATGTATGCATTTAAAGCATGCTAAAGAGGAAAATAGAAAAATACATATCAATGTATTCTATGATTTAAATAGGTGCTAATATATCTATAATAAAGATACAATAGCAAGGTAAAGTTTAAATTGATTGATTGGGTGTGAAGCAGAAAAGGGCTAACATGTTTGATATTTTTTCTCACGTAAACTTTCCTATGGCTGAAGGCTGGGCAACTAAGTAAAAACATTCGAAATACATGGGATGTTGTGTAACTAAGAACGCTTTTACTAGTTATAGATGTGACACATGTTTGCAAAGCTTAAAGGAAGTTAATTGAGGCAACCTATAGAAATAATTGGTGGATTTCTTGTTGTGTGCATGTCATGAATATTGCACTCAAGGACATGGGAAAAATTAGTTTGATTAATGTAATTGTTAGTGAAGCTAGAGATGTGTAGATAATTTTTTTGCAACCACCATATTTCACATGCACTCTATAGGACCTCCAAGAAGGAATTCTTGAAACATGTAGAGACCAGATATGGGTTCTCATTCTCTTCGAGAGGATGGTTGAGTTGCAAGAGGCATTGCAACTAATGGTGATGACACCAAATGGGTGGTTTGAGTTCAAGTCAGAGCAAGTGATGAAGGGGAAGGAGGTGGTTAAGAGTGATTCTTTTTGGGATATTTTGAGGAGGCCAAGATGGATAGGGAGACTATGGCATAGAAGGACCCAATATTGTGTTGGAGTATGCATAAGTCTACTTCTTTGAGTATCTCTGTAGTCATTCCTTCAATGTCCTATGTTTCTATGTTTCTAGTATCTCTCTAGTCATTCCTTCAATGTCCTATGTTTCTAGTTTTTTTGGGGAGCGCGGATGCGTTTATATATATATATATATGTTTAACATATATATATACTATATATTATTATCTATTATATATGCAAAGAAATGCAAGAAATATACAAAAATAAATCATTTGATAGTACGATACTTCACCATTGATCAAGATTCAAGATATTTCATATTTGATAGTTCAACTTAAAACTTCAGACACATGAATATTCAAATTGAAATAAGTTCAATAACTAATTACTCATGTTCAAGATTCCAATACAATTTGAACTACAAAATCAAAACTTAGTTCATGATTCAATGTTCATCAATCAAGGATTCAAGAGTCAAGACTCAAGATTCACTAATCAGATTCAGAATCATAAGGATTCTCAAGAAAATCCGTATTCTCATCATCTCCAATTGCTACAAGTTCAAGATCATTTGAACCAAAAACGGTTCCACTTGTGCTAGATGCACCATGTGTCATGTTGGTATCAGTACCATCATCTGCGATTAAAGTCGGATCTTGAAACGTTGCATCTGTGTTTGCACACTCAGGGGCTACATCCCAAAGCTTGGTTGATCCTTACTTGTATTGATCATTCTTACGTGACAGAAGATGCAAGTTGGTATGAATGTAGACCAAGTCCTCAGCTTTCTTTGAGCCCAACCGGTTGCGCTTCATTGAATGGATATAGGAGTATGTATTCCAATTCCGTTCAGCAGCAGAAGAACTTGCAACCTGGATAGTGTTCACAAAATTAAACATACAAATGAAAAGCAAATTAAAGAATGTTAAACACTAAATTGTAGAATACAAGTGGTAAACAAAAAACAAAAACAAATTGTGAGAGGATCTTGATTGCAAGAGGTTGTAGATGCTTGTATGGTTGACCATACATGTACCACCATGTGATAGCTCCCATCACCATGTTATTTTGGTCCTTTATTGCATATGGAGTAAGTTTTGTT
>MU227121.1:1194602-1216154 GCA_018584345.1 Thuja plicata | reverse complement strand
CCATCACCATGTTATTTTGGTCCTTTATTGCATATGGAGTAAGTTTTGTTCCCGAAGCAAATAAGCCAAATTCTAGCCTCACTTTTTCTTGCATTTCTTCATCTTGGAAGAGTCTTACAAAAGCTTTATAGCACCCATTAGCAACTTCTTCATCTGCATATGGTGCAATTCTATTTGGCAGAGCAAGTACTTTATGGCTATAGTACCTTGGAGATAAGGCATATGCAAGGAGGTGCAATGGGGTACATCTTCTCCCAACAATGATGAATGATTGCTTCTATCTGATTGCATAAGGTTTCACATTCTGTGGGGTCATTCTCATGTGTTTGTATGGAATGTTTAACCTTCTCAACCATGGTGTCCATGCCATCATACTCATCCCCCAAGCAAGATGAATCTATATCAGCAAAGCAGAGCATAGTCATGATAGGCTCGGTGAAATCCAATGCAAATTGCACACGAGCCCACCAATTGTCATCCAAGACCAAAGCCTTGCCCTTTTGGTCTCTCTCTGAATTTGAAGCCTTCCATATACCCCACTGGTTAGAAATAACCATTTGGCTCAATGCCTCTTTCACCTTGACAAGTCGTCTCATAACAATAGTATGAGATGAAAACCGTGTCTCAGCAACCTAAGCAAGTTAACAATATGTCAATATGACAATAAATATTTAGCAAAGACAAAGTTAAATATAATTTGATAATTGAACATGAACATAAAATTTATTCAAATTAAATAAATAAATGAAATTTACTAATTACAATTTACCTTGAGCAACTCCAATTTGGAGGATGATCTAAATATGGATTGTGACATGTGGTGGTTCATCCCAAACATTTGTATCTCCTCTCCCTCTTTGTATATTTGCTTCACCCAATTTATTTCAGTGCTAATTTGTTGCATGATCAAGTTTAGGGAGTGTACGGCGCATGGTGTCCAAAAAATATAGTCATACCAACCCTCAACCAAAGCACCTGCACCCCTACAATTTTTGGCATTGTCTGTAACCACCTGTACCACATTCTCTCTTCCCACCATCTCTATGGCCTCAATGAGAATTCTAGAAATGTGAATCTTTCACCTTCCCTTGACAATCAACTGCCTTCAAAAACATTGCCCCTTTGGGGGACACTGCAATCACATTAATCAATGGTCAATTTCTTGTATCTTTCCATCCATCAGACACATTAGATATACCCAAAATTTTCCAAGAAGCTCTAATTGGTTGAAGAGCTTTGTCTACAAAAGTCCTCTCTTTTTGCAATAGAGTTGTACACACCTTTTTATACCCGAGACTTGTGTAATCAGATGGTGCTTTATTGATGACTGCCACCATTTCCTTCCAATATGGTGATCTTACCAAGTTGAAAGGAAGACCATTGGCATAGAGGCAACGTGCAATGGCTTCATCAACAAGCTCTCTTGCCTCCATTTTAAATGCGGTGTCCAGTGGATCCCTTTTCCGGTAATTTCTACTTCTTCCTCTTTCTCTCCCAGTTCAGGTACTTGCAAGAATGGATGTTTGGAGGAATAAATTGGTTCAGTGGGTAATTGCGTTTTATTCTTTCCGGATGAAGGTTGATAAAAACTTTCTTTTGATCTTCTAACCAATTTATCAACAACCTCTTGTTCTTTTACATAGGATGCTATTTGTGTGTCTAACATCCCTTTCCCACTTGTGCCTTTGCACATAGCCATTCCTTTACCAGTAGGGCCCATAAAATGAAGTTTGACCTGGGAATATGAGCTATTGAATGCTTTGCCTTTGTTATTTTCAGAATATTTACACTTCCAAAGATACGAGCCACCTCCTGAAACCTATTCTATTCTTCTGGTATGTCTCCATAAAGGAGATCCTATATCAATTTTGAAAGTATCAGAAGGATCCCTTGCCACTGAACTTTGACTACCGGTGGTGGCCATTCTTGCACAATACAATGTAATTTCTTGCTTTGCTATAATAAGATATTAAGAAATTAAATTAATTTAAATTAGAAAAAAACTTTGAACATCAAGCAAACAAGTACAAAAAAAATGATACAAAAATAGATAGCTAAACTTGTTTCTTTACTTTAAAATTAAAAAAACTCGAAAAATTTCTTCCCAAACTTGAAAAAATTCATCAAAATCTCAAAAAACCCCATTAAAGGACTCGAGAATGGGATCAAATGCTTACCTGAGATGCTCAAAACGTCTTTGTGGAAGCTATTTCTTGCCCTAGGAACGATCCTTTTCGAAAACAATCACTTTGCCTTCACCATGCAAAAATGGAGACCAAATGAGAAGAGAGTCTAGCTGCAAATAAAATGAGATGAAGAATGGTTGAATGACCTCTTTTAGGGTCGCTTTAGGGTTTAGGTGCAAAAAATAGAATAAAAAAATCTAATTAGCATATGTTTTTCTATTTTTTAAGTGGCAAAAAAAATTAAAAATTTTGTTTTTTGGGCATCTGCTGCGGATGCACTCGAATGTTCCCGGATTCCCTGTGGATGCCTGCCGGAAGCTCATCCCAAGCATCCGCATGCGTGTGGATGCCTCTGGGAGGCATCTCCATGCATTTGAATGCCTGGGATGAGCTTCCGGCATCCGGATGCGTGTGGATGCCTCTGGGAGGCATCCCCATGCATCTAGATGCCTGGGATGAGATTCCAACAGGCATCCACAGGGAATCCGCCTCCACTCCCACATCCAGAGTCATCCCCACGCATTTGGATGCTTGGGATGAGCTTCCGACAGGCATCCACAGGGAATCCGCTTTCGCTCCCGCATCAGCATGTACCCGCTCCTGCATCTGGGCCAATCCTAGACGCATCGGTAACTTAGCATGTATAGTTTCATTCACTCCATTAAGAGAAATGGAAGTGTACGAGGTAGAGAAGCTTGTGGTTGTACTTAGTGCCTTTTATCTCATTGATCACAAAACACATATAAGGAGAGTCCAACATCCTGATAGGATGTAGACCTAGAGGAGCCAACATAGGTTGATGATGATGCTACTTTTGGTTGGTTAGGAGCTTTAGTTTGTGGAGTCCAATAGTTCTAGTGATGAGGATTTTGGGGATGATTGGAGGTTCAAGACATTTCACATTCTTGAACATTGTAATCATTATTATAAAATTTTGAAAAATATATAAATTTCCAATTTGACATTTTCATTATTAATGTTTAAATGTTCAATTCAATCATTGCAATGTATTTACTATTTAGCAGTTTGCTAAGTATGTGACAGTTTAATTTGTGTTTCTTATATGTTTTTATTAGACATTTTTTAATAACTAATCTTTCAAGTACTATATGTATTTGTGCCACTCTCAATCGTTGTCCCCCAGTCATCCCCAAACATAGGCCCTTGGTCCACTCGTTCCCTCATTAGGAAACTTCATGGAATCATGCTTTAAAGTTTTTTCCTTCCTTTCTTATTAAGAGTTTTAAGTGTTAAGAGTTTCAAAACCCTGATTTATGGAATAAATTAATTATTATCCTAATCTCCCAAATTAGGTATTTTTTAATTTATAAGCAAGTCCTTTGAGCATAAGAATTCTTAATGATAGTTGATGCCATGCCTATGTTGTTAAATATTGTTCTCTCTTATATCTTTGTGTTTGCATTACTGTGATGTCCCCATGTTTACCCTAATAATGCAATAGCAATAAATCACATATGACCTTGAGCACCTCCAGATAGTTAGAGGATAGTTAGTGGTTAATTGTACATAGCAACTAAGAGTTGAAGTAAATAAAGCATCAAGTGTCTTAGAAGAATTGTCAAGTCTTATCAATAAGACAATTTTCCTATTTAGTATCAAGAAACACAATAGAGATTGTGAAATGAGAATGAGTTAGATATTGATTGTCTCCCTCAAGGCAATGCGATGCTTAATATTGATATGAATGTCATGCCGTCATGCATCCATCACACATAAAATGTATTCATAGCATCACCGTCATTGCAACAATCATCATACAACGATGAGATGATGAAGATAGTAAGTAACATCCTGATTTTATAATATCATTTAGAGGCTCATAGCATTGATCACAAGGGCAAGTTCTCTAGGATATCTCTATCTTACCAAGTAAGAAGAGCGTTGTCACGAAAGAAGAATTAAATCAGCAAGTATAAATACATCGATTGACAAATAATGGTTAGCAGTGCTTCACATTATCAATTTACTAATCAGATGATAAACATTGGTTAGACATACTTTGCATCGATGTATTAACAGCCTATTGATTATCCTTCATAGTTTGAAAAGCTGATCAATCATATGAAACCCCGTCCTCATCAATATGTGATAAAGTTAGATATTATAAGCATCCGATTGCCTTGGATTGAGTATCGCTACATATTAAGGATTGACTAAGAATGATTAAGCAACAACCCAAGAATATCAATTTTAGAACAAGAAGATCGATCATCACTAACATTGCCTTAAGGAAGAATTTGACTAATCAATTGATTATTCATAACTATTGGTAAGACAGTGATTTGAATGATTATGTATAGCAGTGGTTAAGAGATAATTAATGCTAAGCAGTGATTATGACAAGGTTTAAACAATTAATCAATATATGTTACAAACCGAATTGTTATGGAGAGATGCGATTTGCTTATGGAGAGGCATAATTAAGAAGAGACATGTCTCTTAGAATGCAACCATTCCATTCTGCAATATACATAAGGGAGATCAAAGTCATTCTCTCAAACATCATCAATTACCTTTATTTCTTATATATGCTCATTGGATCGCGCAAGTGAGCAATTGGCCCTGTGTCATACCGGTTGCATATATATCAAGTTTGAAATCGGGAAGAGAACCATCGTTGCAAGTTCATAAAGATTAATTATGAACAACACTATATCGCTATAAGCGATATCATATATATTTGCATACTCATCAAGATAAATCAGGAGCAGCAAATCACCCATCGGTATAAGCGATTGGGAAGTTAATTGCATATATTAAGGAGCAATGTCAGACATAGCAATAGCATTGCTTTATGTGATGTTGAGAACACTTGCAAGTTTATAAAGTCAGATGGAATAGCATTCCTTTTAAATCTTGTTTGTATTGAATTGGTGGTTTCTACTTCAACAACTAGGAAGGTGTTTTTGACGCATTTAAGAGTTAGAGGTTTTTATTCATAAAATCTATAAAGTCCTTGTTAGAGAAGAGATATTACTAGTCTTATGCTCATACTCAAGGAAGAAAGAGAGACTACTAATTGTTTCATTATTGCAAAACTCTCTTACAAAGAGATTGTAAAGGTGAATATTTGTATATTTGGTCTATAGCTTAGTGTCTAGGTTCATTTTAAATCCATCTATGTACCTTGGGGATGCTTCCCCTATGTTTCCATGCCTATTTTCTATAAGGGATGTTTTGTGAATGTTGGGATAGGTTAGAAATGACTCCTACCATCCTTGATCGTTACATTTTTTTCGGAATCATTTCCAAAACTCCTTTTTTTGGAGTATGACATGGTACTATGGAGGCCATCCTTAGGACTTGTGGACATCTAGGTTGTCTTTGGAACAATTAGCTGTCTGTTACAACCTAGTCAAGATAAAATGCAATCTAGACACACTCCAGTGCAGTCAAAAAAGGTAGAGGACTTAGTGTATGTGCATTTGAATTTGCCTCTCCTTTTACACAAAGAAAGTGGCTACAAGGATGGGGAGACAAGGAAGTTGGATATCAAGCCAAAGTATATTGCCTTGGGTGCTTCCACTTCCCACCTTAGTGCATGTGATGTTGTAGACAAGCCAGCCAGCGAGCTTGAGAGTGCTAGTGCTAGTAGTATTGTTTGTGGTTCTTCTTATATACTAGTACCTACGTCATCTAATATGAGTGGTTCCTAGTGTTGGTTCAGGTTGGGGTTCAAGCATTCGGTTTATGGATTTGGTCAAAATTGTATTTGGGAGGTTGGGTTCATTCATACAAAAGTATGTAAAAATCAGAAATATATACATATTTGCAGCAGCAATTAAGTTCAAAACACGACATAGCATCTTATATTATATAATAAACAAAACCAACATATTAACAGTCAAATGTTAGTCAAATGTCATTATATATATAGTAAAGTTAAAAAATTATAATGTCTAATTGTCAACAATCAGCCATAATTGATAAAAAATCTTATGGGTCTTCAAAAATATCATTACCCCCATCCATATTAGATGATGTAAGTAGTGGTAAATTAGATGAACCACAATTAGTTCCTAGTGCCACTGGCATTGGCAGGAGCACTCTCATGCTAACTAGTTGGCTCATGTCAACATCAATTGCTGCAAAGTGGGAAGTGGGAGCATCTAAGTCAATATGCTCTGGCTCGATATCCCACTTTCTTGTGCCCCCTTCCCTTGTAGACACCTTGTTTGTGTAAGGAACCACATGTTTGTATGCATATATACCAAGTTCTTCACCTTTTTTGAGTGTAGTCAATTTTGGGTGGATGGAGTATGTGCTCCAATTCCTCTTAGATGCAAATGAACTAGTAACCTATTAAGACAAACTATAAAGTTCAAAGTTACAATATTCAAAAATTTAAATTATAGATTTAGAATATTAATCACTTAAAAAAGAATATTTTTCATAAAACTTGCAATAAAATTTTGATCACAAGAGGTTGTAATTGTGTGAATGGCATAAAAGTGACAACTACTATGAGCATTGACCTTATAATTGTCTCGAGGAGCATCAAGACTAAAGTTGTTGGAGCATCCAAAATTCATGAACTCAACCCTCACCGCATCCTGCATGTCATTTGTAATGAAGAGTCTGCAAATTGTTGTCTTGTAACCTTCATTGACTTCAACATCTCTATACGAGGCAACTCTTGTTGCACGTAAAGGAGCTCATCACTATAATATTTGGGACACAATGCAAAGGCAAGAAGCTGTAGTGCAGTGGTCATTTTCCTCCATATCTCTTCAATGATTTAGTGTAATTGTTCGAATTCTTCTTTAGGATCTTGCTCTTTTGCATTTATGATGACTTTCATTTTTTAAATAATTGAGTCAATGCCATCATATACCTCACCCAAACAATGGCTATCCATGTCGGTATAATGGATCATGCTCAATATGGAATCAATGAAATCGAGGAGACACTAAACACAATCTCATCGAATGTCATCTAGTTACATCTTCTTAACCTTTTCTGTCCTTGTAGTGCTAGATTGCCAACACATGTATCGTTGGGCTGATGATCATGTTTGAAAGTGCCCCACAAACATTCACAAGTCGCGTTAGCACAATTGTGTTGGAGGCAAAATGGGTCTCAACACCCTTTTTGAAAATCAAAGTTAACAAAATTAAATCTACAAAAATTAAAATTAAAATGAAGTTAAAAAATTAACCAAAGTGAAACATATCTATTATTTAACTTATTTTCAACAGCTCCATTTTGAGAATGTATTAAATATGTCTTATGACATATGGTGGTTGATGACAAAGATTTGGATCTCTTCAACCTCAACATACACATGTTTGATCCAATTAATTTGTGTCAATTTGTTGCAGCGCAAGTTTGAGCGAGTGGACAATACAAGGAATCCAAAAAATATGTAAATAGTGCTTGTCAACCAATAAACCCAACTACTCTACAACTTTTGGCATTGCCTATTATAACTTGCACAAGATTTCAAAGAATGTTAGAAATAAATGCACCATCCTTCGCCTCCCCTTAGCAATCCACTGTTCTAAAAAACATTTAAAACATTTACCCTCTTGGGGACATTGCAATGACATTGATCAATTTCCAATTTATTGTATCTTTCAGTCTATCAGAAACGTTGACACCCTTGTTTAAACCAATGAATCCATTATGGGCTTCAAGGGGTCCACTATGTCGTTTTGCAATAAGATGCTTCACACCTTAAATCCCAAACCCTTGTACCCTTTTAGAGCCTTCTTAATTGCTTTAACAATTTATTGCCAATATAATTAGTGAACAACATTGAATGTCAATCCATTCATATCAATATGCTTGCTATTTATTGATCGACAATCTGTTTAGACTCGCTATTAAATGCATTTCCAAGAGGTCCTTTGATCTGTTATGTGTAGAGGCCACATGTTCTTTTGGTGTGGACAAAAGTGGATGATTCTCCATAGGTTGAAAATGGGAAGGTAGTTGAGGGGGCTTTATCCCTTGAGATCCTTTCTCAAATAAGGATGATTTGATTTATGACCTACTACTTGGTTTTCTTATTATTGCCCTTAAATTATGCCAATACTTGTGCTTTTGGAATGCCATTACGATCTTTGCTTGGAAAAAATTTGAACGCTTGTGCAGGGATCTTGCACAAATGGCCTTTCACTCGACTGTATGAGCTCAAATATATAACTTTACATCCACTAGAAATCCAAACATAACCTCCACCACCTAGAAGTTGTGGTACCATTTCAACTTGTTTCCAAAGGGGAGATTTTGGGCCTATTTTGAAGCAGGGTGAGCTCATGGAGGTAGAACTGATTTCCATTAAAATACGTAAGACAACAAGTTCAATAAATAACACATTCGAAGAATAGAAACAAATATATACAAATACAACTCAATAGTTAATTCATATAAAAATTTAAACATGTGTTATAGAGACCTAGAAGAATGAAAACAAACCAAAAACTTCAAAACAAAATAAGAGAGTTCATTTGTATTAAAAAATGTGGGAAAGGAAAAAACAAAAACTTCTAAAAACCTACCTCTTTTGAAGAAATCTTCCTCTATGACCTCCTTTATAACAAATGAAATCTAGCAAATGCATAGGAATAGCTCAACAACTAGGTTGGAATGTTCAATGATCAATCATATTGCATATCTATGATTGATCATTGCATATCTCCTGTGTATCTATAGTGCATATCTTTAGTGTAGAATTTCTCTAGTTTTAATTGCGTCTCTATTTTGCAAATAAGAAAAGATAGAGCTCTATAGAAAACGTTTGATATCCACAACACTGTTCTGTGAAACAATTTGTCTATTTTACATTATCCCATATATACTGGATAGCTGAAATTTATTTGGGGATACTATCTCTATATGATCTCTAATGATGACTTATTAGTTATTATACATTCCAAACAGATTTGAAGATAAACTCAATATGTATATTCTACTATAGATTCTCTTGGAAATGCTCTCAGGACTAAGTATTCGTTGTGGTGTAACAACATGACTATTGTTGTGCTAAGTATTGCTGATAACTTCAACAACTGATTAACTAATTTAATCTTCTTAATAATTTATAAATTTGATAGCTTAGAAGCTCTCTCATCTCTCAAGTGCTTGTTGGAGTAGACATTATGTGTGGCATTGGAAACCAAAATACTATTGAACATTCTCAAACGAACGAAAAGGTTTGAATTTTATGAAATATCACCAAATATTGTGAAAATTAAGTTTATATTTGAAAAAAAAAATTATAGGCTTGTCTATCATATGCTAAATATGTCTTTTAAAACACCCTTAGATAAATCTCTATGGAAGCACCTTTGTAAGCTAATGATGTAGCATACTATGGTAGCATTCCATTTATATGGAACTGATAGAGCATGACAAAAGTGTTTAGTTTTAAAGCAGGAAAAATGTGGCAAATTATAAAAGCAATATAATAGTGATGAAAAACAATTTTGAGTTTGTTATTTCATACCTTAGGTAGACATCAAAACAAACAAATAATATGTATTTAATACAAAGTGTAACAAATATGATGAAAATGTTACTAAGCTATTCAACAGATTCAAAATGTTTCAAACGCTAATCCCCAAAAAACTTGCCAGCCTTTAGCAACTGAAAATAGCACCACATTCTTTTTGATAACATTGACTCTTTATTTGCAAGCATTTTAATCTCACTTTTTTGAATTACAGAGTGTTTTGAAAAACCTGTAGTTTTGACTGGGTTAATTCTGGGCTTGATCACTGAAATGTATGTCACTGGAAAAGTACTCGTCACAATTATTCACAATAACTCGTGTCCTTTTTCTGAGCAATGCTACTCTGGAGCATACCACATTTCTTCATATGTACAATTGTATGATTTATAACTGATTTTCAATATGGGTTGGTGCTGGGAACATTCCCCTCTTTTCCTTTGAAATAAAGATTACTATTGTTGAGAGTTGAAACAATTATCAGAAAAAAACTTTATTTTCTCTTTTGTTCAGAAGCATCTTTATAGATCACCGAAGATGCAACTTTTTGATATGATACTTTTCTTTGTTTTAGAAAAATTGGCGTATGTGCAAAGCTCGTCTGTGTTTCCTTAAATTGCGGGTTGCAACTGTTACTTTTCAATGTGCATGGAGGAGTAGACTTGCAAGAAGGGAACTCCGTGAATTGAAGTTGGTATGTCTATTGCAAATCAATGTTGTTTATATTTTGCATGATTATAGTTAATATTCTCTTAGTGTTCTCAAGATGTGAAAGCTACGTTTAACCTCATTTTTTAGCTGTATGTTATGATCATACATTATGGTACTCTTGTTGCTTTCATATTATATTTGCTTCAGTGCATCAAAGTTCATTTCTAGCTTCAATTTATTATAACATATTGCTACCAGTCTGCTTGTTCAAATGTGAATTTATTGTACATACTGCTTTTAATATCTGTCTTATGAACTCGCTTAAGATATATAACTTGTTTAGATGCATTGATTATCTCTTACAGAAATAATCAAATTTATTTCTGCACAATAGCTAGCCATTGGGTTATAAGTGACCATCTTGGTCATATTTTACCTATTTTGCTCTGCATAGAAGAGGTTGGAAGCATTAGTATGGTACTCTACACTTGAGAAAAATGTAGATTAGAGGAATTGTTTAAAATAGCTTCGATCTGATTGATCTATGAATATACATATACATATATTAAGTGCATATATGTATATGAATAAAAATTATATTGATCAGATTCAAAATGTTTAATGTGGAATGAATCGACTTTAGTAATAGTCAATACCATTTAATATGCTTAATATGAAATGAATTGACTTTAGTAATAGTCGATATCATCCACGATACAAAGATATATATCTGCACTTACGATGACTATCAACCGATACTATCCATAATGCGAAGATTATCGGGTACTTAACAAATACCATTATTAGTATAAAATGGTAATGACGATAGTTATCAGAGGGTATGCCTACGTAGGGACATGACCCTATGTGGCTTAAGCCACGTATGGTCATGTCTCTACGTAGACAAAACCGCTCACTCTTGTATATATATCACCGTATGCTTGTTGTGGAAAAACATCAATTACAACATATGTTATTACCACAGCAAGCACATGACTTCTATAATCTCTGCAATTATAGTACTTGATGATTTCTGTAAAAGTCTAATATATATCACTTTGATATAAATTCTCTAAACAGCATAATTTAAAAGACTATTAAATTCTCTCTACTAAGATCTATATTCCTTAACATGGTATCGAAGCCTCACTAGAGAAGAATTGATTTAAGCAAATTTTGAATCAAAATATCAGACTAATTGTCAGAATCAAAAGGAAAGATAATCATGGTCAACAACATTAAGGTGGAGGACAGGCTTGAAGGCGCTGCAAATTTCTTTTCATGGAAGATTTGAATTATAACATTACTTCAAGAATTTGAATTAGACTCTTATGTTGAAGAGGATCTGAAGATGCCGGAAGATGAACCTAATAAGATAACCTGGAAAAGACGAAACAACAAAGCTAAGAAAGCATAATTGATGCTGTTAAAGACCACATTCTCCCTTCCATAGCAAGACTAACAATTGCTTATGAAGTATTCAAAACTATTCAAAATACATATGAGATTAACAATGCAAGCATAAAAATGAACAAAGGAGAAACTATCACGTCCTACTTCCAGAGAATTTCCGAATTAGAGGATCAACTCTCTACCATTGGAAACAATGTGGATGAGATGGAGCTAACATTAATAGCTCTTAAAGGGTTGCCTATCTCATGGGAATCCTTTATTCAATGTATAACCGGACGCCCTTCTCTACCTAAGTTTGATCAACTAAAGGATGATTGCACTCAAGAAGAATCTCGATTAATCTCAAGGGGGATCGGGCCAAACAAAGGAGAGATCCAAGCACTACATACAAATTCCAGCAACAAAGGCAATAAAAGGAAGTTCAAACATAAGAAAGGAAATTATAACAAAAACCACAAAACCAGAGATTTCTCCAAAGTGCAGTGCTATAAATGTAATAGATTTGGACATACGCACAGCGGCATAGGTTCTGTCGGAAAGAAAGAAAGCCCAAGCAACCATAGCCGAAGTTAAAGAAGCATAAATACCTCTATTCTTCCTAGCCTTGTCAAGTGAGGTAAACTCAAAAAAGAACACTTGGATAATCGAAAACAGAGCATCACGACAGATAACTGGATTTAGAGACCAATTTGGAACTCTCGAAGGACATTCCTCTGAAGAAGTCACAATTGGAGACAATTCCACCTATCCAGGGAAAGGAATTAGGACCTGCTCAATCCAATTAAAAACAGGGGTAACCATACATTTAAAATATGTTCTCTTTGTACCAGGCTTAAAAAGAAACTTGGTCTCTATTTCAGGCCTAGCTGATCAAGGCTACCATGTCACCTTCCAAGAAGATAAAGTGCTACTATGGCCTAAAAACTCTAACATTAAAAATGCTATTTCTATAGGGTATAGGAATGGAAGCCTATACAAATTGTAATATTCAAAAACTGGCACTATGTCATGAAGTATCAAACTCTAATGAACTCTGGCATACAAGATTAGGACATCTTGGATTTAGTGCTCTACCTTCTATAAGGAAAATCACTACAGGTATACCTAATCTAAAATCTAATCATATCCGTACTTGTAAAGGATGTGCACTAGGAAAAAATATCAAAGGATCCTTCTCTCCTAGTGAACATAAATCAAAAGTTGTACTAGAACTTATTCACACGGATTTGTGTGGACCAATGTCAACTCTCTCACTAGGGGGGATTTCGTATATTTTCGTATTATGTGATTTTCATTGATGATTACTCTAGGAAATCATGGATTTATTTCCTTAAACTCAAAGAATCAAATGAAGTGTTGCTAAAATTCAAAGAATTTAAGGCCTTAGTAGAAAACCAGACTGGAAAGAAAATAAAAACTCTGAGATCAAACAACGAGGGTGAATACACTTCTCAAAACTTTAAAGAATTCTGCATTTTTGTTGGGATTAAGAGGGAGTATACAGTACCTTATAACCCTCAACTAAATGGAGTAGTAGAAAGAAAAAATAGAACTATTATTGAAGTTGCCAAAGCCGCAATGCATGATCAAAATCTACATACCTCATTTTGGGCCGAAGCCTCTAATACTACGGTATACATCCAGAATAGATGTCCTCAATCCTAGAAAACATTACACCTGAAGAATCTTTACAGGGATGAAACCAGATCGAAGCCATCTAAGAATCTTTGGTTGTCCTTTGTATGTTCACATTCCTAAAGAGAAAAGAACCAAACTAGAACCCTCTGGAAAGAAAGGCATATTTGTTGGCTACAGTGAAACTACTAAAGGATACTGGGTCTACATTCTAGGACAAAAATCTATTGAAATCAGTAGAGACATCAAATGTGAAGAGGATATTTCTTTTAAACTCTCTACACTTGCAGAAGATGAATCAAATGAGAATCAGAGGGAGAATGTCATAGAAGATGATGGAAATTTCACAATTGAGAATCAGAGAGAAAATACCACAGATGAAAATCACACAACTGAGAATCAGAGGGAGAATGCCATAGAAGATCATGAACACCCTTCATCTAACCCTGAAGATGTTGAAATTCTCAATAATAAGAGAAGGCCACTATGGGGAAGAAAAATGATTGAAGAAAATAATGAAGTATTTAAAGAAAGGAAGAGAACAAGAAACCAAAAGTGTTATCTTGCACTTATGACTGAGCTTACAAAAACTGAACCATCTAACGTTGAAGAGGCCTTAACGTGTCAAGCCTGGAAAGATGCAATGACCAAGGAAAATACACCACTGACATCTTGACCAGATTTGGCATGATGGATTGTAAACCATTATCTATTCCGATGGAAACAAATCTTCATAAGCTCAAAGATAAAGCTGCAGATTCAGAACCTACAAATCCTACATATTATAGACAGTTAATTGGATCTCTTGTGTACTTGGTAAACACTCGCCCTGATATTTGCTATGCTACTAATGTGTTAAGTCATTTCATGTGCGAACCGAAGAAGATTTATCTAATAGCTGCTAAGCATATTCTGGGATACTTATGCGGTACTATTGGATTTGGCTTGAAGTACGAGAATGTTGAGATACAACTCCAAGGTTTTTCTGACTCTGACTGGGCAGGCAGTTCTATTGATCGCAAAAGCACTACAGGGTGTTGCTTTAGTCTTGGATCAACTATGATCCCTTGGTTCAGCAGGAAACAATCAACGGTTGCACAAAGTTCTACAGAAACATAATATATGGCTGCTTCTATGGGAGCTCGAGAAGCAGTATTGTTAAGAATGTTACTATTTGGATTGTTCGGGAAGCCTCTAAATCCCGCTGTAATTAATTGTGATAATCAAAGCTGCATTAAACTTTCAATAAATCTAGTCTTTCATAATCGTTCCAAGCACATAGAGATCCCATACCACTACATAAGAGATATGGTAGACAAAGATGTTATCAAATTGATCTACATTAGCACTAAAGAACAAAATGCTGACATATTTACCAAGTCTCTTGCGAAGTTGAAAGTTGAGTACTTCAGAATTAAACTTGGTATGATTAAGATGTGATTAAATTTCTGAGATTGAATCTCATTCACGTGTAATTTGATATATTCATGAATATTTTTGATATAAATAAAATATTGCAATATTGTGTTGTGAAAGGTGATGATCTTTCATGTGTGTTAGGTGGCTATTGTAAGGTGACGATCTATACAATAGCTTGACCTAGTGTCAAGAGTGACTATATTAAGTTGCTATCTTAGAATAAGCCGGATATCTTGACACTAAATCATTAAATCCAGTTCCAAATTGAGTCGAGGATTATGATAACATGTGCATCAAGATTTGACTACATTAAGTTGCTGTCCCGGAATGCGCCGGATATCTTGATACTAAAGTTGGTTATCACTAAATCCAGTTCCGAATTGAGTCAGGGATTGCGATAATTCTTCTATCAGGATTGAGTACATTAAGTTAATGTCCCAGATTGTGCCGGTTATCTTGATATGAAGTTATGTTGTGATTAATTGTTATCACTAAAATCCAGTTCCGAATTGAGTCGGGGATTGTGATAACACACACCTCATGATCAACTCCTATCCTGGATATCATGATGCTGTTCAATCCTCTCTTGCTAAGAGGGAGTGTTTAAAGTGGCTTTGATCTGATTGATCTATGAATATACATAGACATATATTAAGTGCATATATATATATGTATATGAATAAAAATTATATTGATCGGATTCAAAATGTTTAATGTGGAATGAATCGACTTTAGTAATAGTCGATACCATTTAACATGTTTGATATGAAATGAATCGACTTTAGTAATAGTCAATATCATCCACCAT
The DNA here is from genome assembly GCA_018584345.1 of Thuja plicata. Taxonomy (NCBI): domain Eukaryota; kingdom Viridiplantae; phylum Streptophyta; class Pinopsida; order Cupressales; family Cupressaceae; genus Thuja; species Thuja plicata. Next base: position 1,200,568 of record MU227121.1, on the reverse strand, counting down.
ACAAAGATATATATCTGCACTTACGATGACTATCAACCGATACTATCCATAATTGGAAGATTATCGGGTACTTAACAAATACCATTATTAGTATAAAACGGTAATGACGATAGTTATCAGAGGGTATGCCTACGTAGGGACATGACCTTACGTGGCTTAAGCGATGTACAGTCATGTCTCTACGTAGACATAACCGCTCAGTCTTGTATATATATCACTGTATGCTTGTTGTGGAAAAACATCAATTACAGCATATGTTATTACCACAGAAAGCACACGACTTCTATAATCTCTGCAATTATATTGCTTGATGATTTCTGTAAAAGTCTAATATATATCAGTCTGATATAAATTCTGTAAACAGCATAATTTAAAAGACTATTAAATTCTCTCTACTAAGATCTATATTCCTTAACAGGAATGACATCATTGCAGTCTGAAATAAAAATATTTCAAGAGTTTTGATGTGTGTGTAAATGCTTTGAATCATGCAAATCTGTTAAGTTTGGCTCATTTTAATTCAATGACTGCTGTTCCTTGGGCTTGACTTTTTCATGCAATCATCGAGTGGTTTTCACAGGAATGTAGGATGCTAAGAGTTGGAGTCAACCAACATGGAGATATTTTTGTGGATGGCAAAGGATGCCATTAAGGGGAAGGTCCAAAAAGAGGTTATAAGTGGATGATTATAGTAAAGGAATCTTAGATTTTTATGAGGCTCCATTGTTGTGGTCTTGTTTATGTTGTGCACATTTAATTTAGCATTTCTCTGCATTTTGCGTTTAACATTTTTCTATTTTGGAAGATATCAAGGTGCACAGCTCCAGTTGTTTTGATTGTATGCATGCATACCAATGCCTTGGACAAATATTAAGATTTTAGTCAAGGAATAGGAAGAAAGAATAGGTTTTTAAAAGTTTATATTATTATCCAGAGTCCAGACATGACTGAAACTAGTCAATGGACCTAAAAAGTGGGACTGAAAAAGATACCACTATTGATTTTGTTTAAAGAAAAATACAAATCAAAGAAAATGAAAAAGGCTAGAAGATAGATAACCAGAGGCTTTACAAGAAAAAAATAAACCCAAAAAACCTAAATAATAAAAACTAGCAGTTACAAAACCTGATAAGCCTTATAGGAGTTGATAAAATAAAGCAGGAAATGATCCAGGCTATAAAAACCATCTGAAAGCTTAAGATAACTGCTAGTCCTGACTACCTAGCAACTAAAGAATATGCGGGATCAGAAACTACCAGATAGTTCCTAATTCAGGATACATTAATATTTTTGAAGGATCATGTAGGGTTTGGGAGAGGAAATGTTACTGTTCACCCTATTCTTGTCTGCCATTCAGTGTTAAAGATCTCCTAGAGGAGAATCTCATACTACTTTCTAATATTTACTGTAGTACTCAGGTTGTGTTCAGTGGTAATTTTAATAAGATCAATTCCTGGCTCCTTCTGCAAGAATCTGACTTTTAATGGTATGCATATGCAATCCAAACTTGGTCTTGAACTTCCTGCGCATTGATAATGCACTGTGGGGTTTCATGTTGCACCTTGAATAAAATATGTACTATGTAGTACACTGACTGATTAGTTTATGCTCTCCTCAAACATGCACAAATCTTTCCAAAGGGTAAGAGAGAACTGGTAGTAATGAGTATCTGTAGCAGCTAAGATTAGCAACCACTAGATAGTTTCCAATGCAAGATCTGTTAATGTCATTAAGGGATCATTCAGGATTTGGAAAGGGATGCAACTGAACTCACAGCTTAGTCTGTTTTTATCTTACATCCAATATCAAATTTCCTTAAGGAGATTAAAGTACTGGTTATGCTTGTTTGTGTATATAGTACGATGCAAACTAAGTGCATAAAGCTGGTTGTTCTTGTGTATTAGTAGTGTGAAGTGTATATGAAGTCTGCTGACTGAGTAGATTTGCTTACACATGTATTAACATCGAGGGCGCAAAATTCATTCCAAAAGGTACAGGAGAGCTGTTAGTTGTATGTCTGTAGCAGCAAAAGAATAGCATCAACAACCACTAGATAGCTCTTTATGCAATATATGTCAATTCCATGACAGGATCATCTAGGGTTTGGGTGCGGAATTGCTGAAGTTACCAGTTGCAGATCTGCTGGTTGGTCTTCCGTATTGTTTATGCTTCAGACATGTGCACATGTGCAGGTACACATACATGAACACACAGCTTGTATCATTGTTGGTTGATGGTGCAGGACACTTGTATCAGTAGTCAAAGTGGGTCAAAAGAGTTTTTCGACATGAATCTCTAAAAATAAATCTATGACGATGACATTACAATTGTAGATATGTTGAATGGTTAGGTAGAAGCCTTGAAAGAAACTTATTTTCTTGTTGGACTAGGTTATGACCATTTTGAAGAATATAATTATCTACAGTTTGACTTCCGAATCAGACTCAACATTTCAAACAAAATCTCATTTTGAAGTGTAATACAGGCTTGACACTGTCTATTGAGACCAACATGGACTTGCTGCATATTTCCTCTTGAGGAGAAGCCTACTTATGTGCTTGAAAGTGTGAACCTAAAGCTGATCATAAATCTTATAACAATCATTCCAATTCCTAGGACATATCACATAATAGAATCTTAAGTTTTGAGCCATAAAAAATTCAATACAAGAAAAATGACCTTCTTATCAATTCAAGAACACCATTCAAAAAGAAAAATAACTAAACCAAGACAAGAAGATGACACACAAAACACTCTACCAAGCGCTCCAATAAGAAATGTTATGCTTGGGAACTTTTCTTGCTAGTTGGAAACATCTAGTTCTATTGTAGTGACAAAAGATGAATGTAAACAAAACTATGGAATGTGAGTCCAGCACAATGTAATATGAGATGACCTACAAATTATTTATAAATTATTCAACACTTTGACCACTTAAGTGTTACGAGTGCTTCAACATGTTCGTCAACTCAAATGAAATACTTAAGCATCTCACATCTCTTGAAAGGAAATCACATTCAAAGACGGTAAACAATAACCCTAGGGTTTCTTATGACCAAGTCTTGGCTTGTGAGATAGCTTTATTGATTAGTGTGTTTTGTTGGTAACACACAAAGGACTTAACACAATTGTAAGATAAAATCTTAAGATATGGGCTAGATCTAAAAGACACAAGGTTCCAACCATTCTTAGCCTACGGATTGCTTCCTGACCTTATAGAATGATAAAATTTATTGGAAACAACGCTAGTTAGTTGGATATGCAATACTGGTGATATTGATTCTAAAGTAACTAAGAAGCTTTAAAAAAGTGCAAACTAGAGGGTGAGAGATAGAAAGGTTTTGAGAGATCCCAAGTTTTGAGCTTCTATTCCAATACGTGGGAGTGCAAGTAGACAAATTTGAATTTTCCTGTTCTTTCTTAACCAAATAAATCCTAGTATCATTAAAAGTGCTAACTTAAGAGGAAATTAGCACCATAAAGATTCATTAAACACCTGGTTCTCATAAAAGTTCCTGTAGAGTTCTATAAAGACAACATTGATTGGGTGGGTGATGATCTTCTGCAAGTATATTTAGAGGCTATTGAGAAGAGGTCCTTGGGAACAGATATCAACTCGGGGCTTATTAAGCTTATTCCAAAAGATGGAGATAGGTCTCTGATTAAACATTGGAGGCCCATTACCTTATTGAACGTCTCCTATAAGATCCTGGCTAAGGTGTTGGTTTTGAGACCAGAGGAGATTTTGCCCAAGGTCATAAATCCTACCCAAACCGGATTTGTGAAGGGTAGATACATTCTAGAGAACATGATAACATGCTGGGAGGCATTTAGATTTGGCTAAAGAGTCTAACCAACATGCATGTATGTTGTACTATGAAAAGGCATACGATAGGATTGAATGGAAATTTATCATCATGATGCTCCAAAGTTTGGGATTCCTAGAGTATTTTTGTCAAATGGTCTTCACTATAATGAATGGGGCATTTGCATCAGTGGAGGTTAATGGGGTGAGATCCTCGCCTTTTGAGCTCACTAGGTCTATCAGGCAGGGATGCCCCTTGGCTCCAGCCTTATTTGTGATTGCAACAGATGCACTATTCTATCTCCTAAGTGATGACTCACTATCTCCAAAAGTGCAAGGCATTCTCCTTCCTAATGGGGAAGAATTGTCCAATATCCAATTCGCCGATGACACAACTATCATTATTGAACTGGATGAAGCAAATATTGGTCACCTTATGAAGAAACTGGATTTGTTCTGTGTCGCTTCTAGAAGCAAGGTCTTCTTCCTAAGTCTATCATTCTAGTATGGGAAGTCTCTCAACTACCATGGTGTAATAAGTTCTCTTTAGCTTGGGGAGGACCTAATCATTTGGTTAGATATCTTGGTATACCATTCTTGGTAGATCCCAACCTTAAGGAAATGTGGGAATGGATCAAACAAAAAATTGATAAAAAGTTGGCTAAATAGAATAGTCAATGCCTTTCATTAGCTGGAAGGTTTTAATCAGGCCCAATTCAATTATGTGCAAAAGAAAAGATGTGTACTATGAGAAAAGAGTTGGGTGGTTTGGGTTTGAAGGACTTGAGGATTCAGGGTATCACTCTGGCTGTCAAATGGATAGCCAAGGCATCTTAAGGAGAAGAACCATGGAAAGTACCGGTTAGAAATAATATTGGTAGAGCTACGCCCATGAGAGCATCCTCTTGGAGAGGGAGAGGTATGTACATCAATCATCTATTAGATGGTAAATTTTATATTAGAGTTGCGAGTTCTAATGTATTCAAATCAATTTCGAAGTGTTGGGACAGAGTAAGGCATCTTGTTAGTAATAACAATCTATTTGATGAGCATAATTAGACATGTGCTGAGAAATCTGTGTGGTGGAATCTCCAGCATGGAGAGAAGCCTCTTACCCTTATACAAGCTTGTTCTGCCCGTAGCTGGGCCAATAAGGGGATTAGATGCTTTGTTGATATCATCAAGGATGGTAGCCTTATCAGCTGATAGGAATTGGTAGGAAAGTTTGATTTACCCAATCTCAGTGGAGGACCTATTCCATGATGAAAGATGCTTGCAGGGTCTTGAATCTGGCCAGACATTATAGTAGATGCTCCATGAGGATTGCTCTCATGAGATGGCCAGATGGTACGTTGTTTTATTTAACCAAATCCAAACTCATGACTTTCTTTTGACCCCCTTCCTGGTCCAAGCATTTGATTGACCTTTGGCATAAACCTGTTGAGCCTAAAATCTTATGTTTCATGTGGCGTCTCTTCTTACAAAGATTGCCTATCAAGAAGCCTAATAAATCTTAGTATCATAGAAAAGTGCTAGCTTAAGAGGAAATTAGCACCATAAAGATTCATTAAACACCTGGTACTCATAAAAGTCAATAAGACTACAATAATGAAGGGAAAAGTTTAGGTTAACCACGTAAGACAACTTACATTCCATAGATTGCAAGCTATATGAACTATAGATTTATCAAATGCTCATTACTATCATACATCCACAATTAAAGATCCAAATAAATGCTTGGAAACCATGAAGTAGACATGAAAAAAAAGAGTTTTATAAGTTCGACTAGTATCAACAATTTCTAGAATGATTTAAAATGAAATGTCAACCCCTTGGCTTGACGAAAGAACATTTGAAACTCCATGGTCAAAGTGAAGAGCACACGATTATACTAAAGGGGGGATGGGTTAGGTGAATCAATATAATACTATTTTCTACTTTTTCAAACTTAATATGATAAACATATCAATATTAATATCAATAGCATAAAGTGCAATTATGTAACACAAGTAGAACACATGATTCATGTGGAAATGTAATGGACACCCCTGAATGCCCCAAAAAACTAAACCAATCGCTGAAAGGAATTATGTCAAACAGTTTGCATTCAACTCCTTATTTCTCCATTTAATATTTTAAACCCCTTATAACTCCGGAAATC
>MU227121.1:1177740-1190509 GCA_018584345.1 Thuja plicata | reverse complement strand
ATTATCCTTTTTAAATTGACAATAATCCCCAATTACAACTTCTTTCATGATATTTAACATTTTATTTTATGTTACTATATTTTACTATATATAATTAAATATTGTGTTAATAATGCCAGGACGGATTTAATACTAATGAAGATACAACCTTCTATCTTAATCGTTTAATCTAACTAAGTCGAGGTGTTACAACAATATTCTCAGAATTTACATGCCAAGAGGTTAACATTGATTTTTTTTTAAAAAAAATCTACTTCAATCTTTAACATTTTCCTTAGATAAAGAAGTTCCCCAATTTTTAGAATCCTATAGGAAAAACATTGAATGGATAGTGATTTCTTTTTTCAATGTCTATAAGGAAGTAATTAAGGAGGGGAGACTAAGAAATGAGATAAACAAAGGTGTGATCAAGCTATTCCATAAAGGAGACATTACCTTGATGAAAAATTGGAGGCCAACAAACCTCTTAAACGTGTCCTAGAAAATAATATCTAAGGCCTTGACAATCACATTAAAGAATATTCTCTCCAAAGTTGTTTGGCCCGCACAAACAAGCTTTATTAGAGGGTTTATATTAGAGAATTTTAGTGCGATTTATAAGGGTCTTGACTAATCTAGACTTTTGGATAGGATCAGTGCATGTCTCTTCTTGACTTTGAGAAGACCTATACTAGGATTGAGTGACCATTTATAATGATGATGCTCAAGGCTATTGCTTTCTTGGATAAGTTCAATAGGACGGTGGAAGGTCTATTTAAGGATGCTTTGACTTTGGTGGAAATCAATGGTGAGTTAATTAATCCTTTTCTATTGCAATGGTTTGGAAGGTAGGGGCACCCACTTGCCCCCTTTGTTTGTGATTTCCTCAGAAGCCTTAATATACATTCCCAAAACTATAGAAACTGGCCCTCCAGTAAAGGGTATTACCCTTCTGGATAAAAAATAGGTTATGTGCGACATCTTCTAACGATTTTTTCATTCATTAGCCTTTCAGTGTTTAATTTTTTTCATCTTATTAATCCTTTTTGTTTTTTCTCTAATTAATTTTTTATCCTTGTTTCATTTTTATAATCTTTACTATTTTAAATTGTAAGTATTTTTTTCCTTTGATAAAATTAAATATAAACACTTGTTGATTGCTCTTCTTTAATACATAATTTTGGTTATTACAATTGACTTAAATTTATGTTCTATTTCGGTTTCTAAATTGTCTCATTATTCATAGGACTGGCTCCTTGTTTTATGGTCCTTTCCCCTTTATAAGACCATTTTGCATCCTATTACTTCACTTTCCGCTTCTTCATAATGAAGCACCAAGTGTTATCTGAAACCTTCGTTTAAAAAACATACACAACTAATATAGAAGTAATCTTTATCTCAAAATGGACTGTAAAATTAATGTCAACTAATAAATATCCAGTTTACTTGTGACATTGTTTTTTTTTCTCTTGTTGAGAAGAATAATTTTGCAAACTTGATAAGTATTGTTTGGCTTCTAGTTCTATGATTTCCTCTAGGAAATCAATAATCCTTAGCTGGAACATCCTTACCCCTGACTGGTTTTTAAAGAAACCGATAGATTGGGAAGGGCATAAGAGAATGGCTAGAGGCATTGCCTTTGTTGCTAAGTTATCTCTAAATGAAATATGGGAATGGGTCTACTAGAAAAATGAAAAGAAAACCACTAAGTGGCGGGTCATTACTTTCGCTAGTTGGCATAGCCCAAGTTTGTCAAAAAGTCCTACATCTTTTAGTATTTATTATGCATCTGCCTGGTTTTTGGATGGTTGAAAACATTGCGAGGATAACCTGAAAATATGTGTGGTCTAATGGGGTTAGTAAGAAAAAACATGTATTTACGGGGAATTGGTGTTGTCTCTATAAAACTCTAGGGCGTGTGGGATGGAATGACCTCAAATGTAGGGCATTGCCTTAGTTGTAAGATGGATCTTGAAAGCTTGAGAGGGTTTAATACCTTGGAAAATACTAAACAAAAATAGAATCTACTTGACTACTCCAAAAAAGAAAAACAAATAGTTGCAATGTCTCCACCAAAATAATATTTTGTTTGGGATTTGTTTTTGTAAAACCTGAAACATTTGATTAACGGTCATGAGGTTTTTTCCAAAAGTGAGGGTATCATGTCAGCTATAGGTCCATTTGGTGGTGCCTTGTGTATAACAATAAGCCTTGAGTCCAATAAGAGCTGCTTGGTTAGAGGTTGGGATGTTAAAGGATGTAAAATTTTGTGACTTTTTTATCAGTGGTAACTTGCGGTTCTTGGAATTTTATTTAAACTAAACTCCAGATTCCTCTCACAAGAATTTACTTTGTTTTGAAGAAGGCTCTGCATAATGGTTAGTATCTTGTACAGCTTAGCTTCACTACAAAAATACAAAGCAATACTAGATGAAGAATGGTACTCCCTTTACAATGGGAAATAATTACATGTAAAAGATGCTAAACAAAACTCAAAATGTTTGATATGCTCAAATTACCATGGGACTTATCCTTTTTTATTTTTACAAACTGCTACCTAGGGGTAGTAGTGGGACTTATCCTTATTTGATAAAGAGTGGAAATTTATTTTGGGGCATATTTGTAATTTCCCCTTTTTGCGCTAGTGTCATCTTTCAGAGGATTAGGCTATTTCCTGACCCTCATAGGCTAATGGAGTTGTTGAGAGGGTCTAGCTGGCAGAGCTAGAGAACAATTTCCACTCTAGTGGTTAGGGATGTTCAGGATTGCTCTTCATTTGAGTCGGATCAACACAATTACTATTTATAGTAAGTGTCTATTTTAGGAAAACTCAGGGTTACTATCTTTAGTAGGGCGCTTGAACAGTTGGGTGGCAGTGTTGAGATTGAGTATCGTTGACTGGAGGAGTTATTCAGAGACTTACTATTTATAGTAAGTCAATTTAGGGTCAATGCTATATTTGACATGCCACCCAGACTCATGGTATGCATAGTGATGGACTCATTCGTCAGTTGGCTCAGTTTGAGGGACTTACTATTTATAGTAAATCATATATGGCCCATGTTGCTATTTTTGGCAGTGCACTTGGACTTGGTATTAGCAGGGTTCATCAGTTGACGAACTAGAATAAGTTTATTGGCTTGGGTTTAAGGTATTAATTATTAATAAAGAATTCTTTATTATTAATTAATTATTAAACATTATAATATAAAGTTTTTATTTAAGTGGGGCCAATTGACTTTATAAGTGCATTAAATAAATGTCATAATGAGGGCCTATTTATTTATTATTTCCATAAGTCAATGTGGGACATTAAAAATGCATCATTAATGGTTATTAATTGTATTATGAGAGTTGGTGCCAAAGTTGAAGGAATTAATTAGTTTATTATGAAGTCAACTTTGCATAAAAAGAACAAATATAATAAAAAACTAAGTTATGTCTTTAAGTTAGTAAAAGTGTGAGTGAAGCTTTGGGTCAACGTCCTCTTGGCATTTATAAAAGCCTTCATTTGGTGAAAATAAATTCATTCTATTGTGCATTTGTTTTTGTTGATTTGGGTGAAGTGAAGAAACAAGGGTTTGAAGAATTTCAGCTTTGTGGAATTATGAATTTTACACAAGCTTCAACACTTTGAATTGGCGAAACATCCATCGAATTGTGCAATCCAGCGATGGCTTTATACAGAAGCCATGTTTAAACTTAATTGGTGAAGTTTTGAAGATTTTGGACGAGGGTTTGAGCATGTGTTTGAAGGTTTATCAACTGCAGATCCTAAATATATTATTGTTGCAATTAGAAATCAGATTACAGCCATTTGTTTGTTGAAGAATTCAGTTGTTGCTGTTATTCATCCTTTCAGAGGGTTCCAGACATGTATTACCTGTGAGTTCATTAATTGTAACTCTTAGATTTTCTGGGTGTTGTTGTTTTATATTATAGGGGTTATTTAATGAACTGGGTTGTCAATATATTGTGAAAATTCTAAGTATTCAAGCTGGTATATATATCTGGAATTTTCGGTTGTGTATCTTCAATGCATTTCAGTTTTGAGCTGGAAAAATTATTATTGCAATATCTTTTATTTGTTTCATTATATTGTCATATCAAACATTGCAAATATACCACATTCATTCTTCAAAACAAACACAAACAAGGCAGAAAGTTTGTATTTACAAGAATCCACTTAGAGAGGGTTCTTACAGTGGTATCAGAGTGGTTTTTTGCCATCTTGTGGGGTTGACCTCTTACATTAAAGAGACGGTTTGTGTGAATCATAGGTAAAACAAAGTCTGCAAAATCTTATACCAAAGCTCATGCATGCTCTACAGGATTATTATAATACCTTTCAGGATTACAATAAAAATATATCTGGGCTTCTACAACATCCGAAAATCTTGGATCCTTTGTTTGCAAAGAAGAAAGAGGAAAATACTTATTCAAATACCAATGGTTCTGATTTTTATGACAGCAGTCCCTTGCCTAAGCATAATGATGGTGTTGATGACAAGGTAAGTGCAGAGGATGTTGTGGGTGTCACCTTGAGTCTTGATTTGCAAGATGAGAGTGTCAAATATGAGGATTGCATGGAAAATATGAGCTCTAACAATTCTGATTTTCATGACAGCAATGAGTGGTGTTTGCATCAGCCTAAAACATCAGAGAGTTCACATGTGAATGATGTTGGTTACTCGAGATTTGGTACTACTGATACAAATTATGATGAAGCCTCATGCTATAGTGAGTCTGATTTTTCATATCAGACTTTAGAAAACGAATCAAAGAATTCATTGGTTGATAATAGGTCCCAGGATCGCAACTTGCAGGGACTTGAAGTTACATAGGAAGTGGGAGCGTGCGAGGAGACTATTATAGCAGCAACTTCCACTTTATCAGATGAGCCATCTGTTGAGGTGCTTAGTAGCAGTACCTCAGTTGTTGATATGTGCCGTGATGATAGCACATACGATACTATTTTTCATGAGGTGAGCGATGCTGATACAACTTCATATCACAATGCGGATTGTGGGTCAAAGAGCTTGCATGAGTGTCAAGAATTTTAGAGACATCAGTTCGTTGGGCAAGGAAAGGTGAATGACAGTCAGATTGCGACAACCATTGAGCATTTTGATGCTGCTCGTCAGAGATGTTAGCTATGTTTGGTTGGGGTACTCCTATGTCAGATGAGCATTGTGATGGTAGTCTTTCCCTTACAGAGTTTCATACACTCCGAGAAGCCATCAGATTAATGAAACAAAACTATCTACAGTTGTTGGCTCACAGAGACTACCTTCTTGAGTGGGGTTGCATTTGTTATGATGCGCTGAGGGAAAAGGAGGAGGTAGATGAGCTCACCCATGAGCTGGGAGTGACCTTGGATTCATTGGAGAGAGCACAATTGGCCTTTCATGAGTCTTAGTCACGGATTGAAGAGTTGACTGTGGAGTTGAGGTTGGCATAGTCTTCACTAGCTTCAGATACAGTTCAGTTTCCTACAGGGGCAGTTGGTGATGATTTGACATCCACGGGTTGTAGTGGGGATGTGGCTACATCCATTACCGATAAAGGTGTAGTAGTTTCAAATGGGATGAGTGCATCTGTAGAGAGCATCGGAAGACCAAATGTTGCATCTGGTTCTCCTATGGTTACATCCACTGCAGGTGTTGTTGGTGATGAGTTAGATGGCAGAGGTTATATTCAAAGCTATGACAGTCAATGCTTGACCGAGGTGGGAGCTTTTTATCATGACTGCATAGGGAGGAGTACACATCACTACTTTTTTGATCCACACACAGAGGATTTGATGATGCATTAGTGTGGATTGGGTCTGAGGTTGGACCATCCTTTGTGGGATGGGTATTTACCATTTGCAGTAGATGGGATTAGTGACTACAAGTTGGATTACTTGCAGAGTCAACACATCCATAGGATACTAGCAGAGGATGGACATAATGGTAATGTTATAGACGCCTTTGAATGTTCTTATCTCCATAGTAGGAATGGATGTGAGTTTAGTGTGCTTTGGGACTCGAGTTATGACAGGGTTAGCACTGCAATTCGCGCGGGTCTCATTGATTGGCTTCACCACTTTGGGCACGGTGAAGTTGAGTTCAGTGTTGAGCAACAAAAGTCTAAAGATATTCTTCTTGGCAGGCTTCTCTTCAGAGTTTGGGATCCTTCTAGTGCATAGAGATTTCAGACAGAGCTTATTGAGGAGTTTACACAGTGAGGAGTGCTTATATCTTTCCTTTTGATCCTCCTATGCATGACCCCTTTCTGATGCACAAAGAGTGTGTAGAGGGTAGATCGAGTATCTTTAATCCATCCATGGCATAGATCAACACATAGCCAAAATATAGATAATAGTTTTAGGCATTTTCATAAGTTGCATGCCTTGAGAGCTGAGATTTTTTAACTAATAAAATTTAGAATTGTTTAGGCTTCCACATAGCATGTGATTTTGTGGAAGATTCTGTCGGCTGCTAGGTAAGGTAGTTTATCATTGGATCTTCTTGCCCAGTGTGTACCAAAGTCAGATGCAGACTTCACATAAATCTATCAAGGTTTTCTTGGTGGTAGAATTGTTGTTAATTAATAGCTACAAGATAAAATTTGTATTTTCCATGACACGTGTATTGCACACGGTCAAGTGCAATAAATTGTCATTGTAGTTCCAGTCAGCAAGGTTGTAGATCACGTGGTTGAGAAAAATCTTGCATTACAAAAAAGATTTAGATTTGATTTTTAAAATACAAAAAATATTAAATGTTGTTCCACATGTGCCATAGCCAAATATATGAAGACAACTATTGGGAATTTGCTTACATGGGTTTCCTTTTGCATTTGCCTACTTATATGCTTTCTTATGGTGTGTGTCTGTTTAGTAGTTGACAAATTTTCAAATATGGGTATTCTCATGCCTTGTAAGAAATTAATTGTAGCTTTAGAAAGTTCAAAATAGATTAGTTATAGTTTCATTTGCGTGGGTTCATTTTAGTTTTCTATACACTATCATATTTGATAGATACATCAGATTTTTGAGCCATTACTATAAATTGCTTTGAGTAGTGGGGGGCATAAAACTGACGAAATTTATACTATCAGTCATTTATGCAATTGGATAGAGAAAAGTGGTAACTAGGATGATTGTGCATCTTATTTGAATGTATAATTTTAGTATAGTTCACTAACTCGCTGAGTACTCGGTGAGTCATTGAGTAACTCTCGAGTTTTTTTTCCAAATGAATTTTTGCAACTTTAACTCATGGAGTACAGATGAAGAGTTTTGGAAAAACTCTAGTGAGTTTGAGAAAACTCTAGTGAGTTTGAGACTTGATTCACTGCGCCAATAGCACATCAGAAACTCAGGAAAAAAAGTCGGATTAAACATTACAAAAACTTTGGCTTTTTGGCTTTGTAAGCATGTTTTAATTTCCTTTTGAAAAAGTATGAAAATGGTGTGCCCCTTAACCTTGTTGGGGGCATTGCACCGAAACCCCCACCAAACTCATTTGATACATTTTATTGTGTTTTGCATTAAATTCATGTATTTTTCAAAAAAATTATTGGTATTTAAGTTGTTGAGTTTTCACGGGGAATTTTTTTATTTTTTGCTACTTTCGGATTCCAAATCTGCGAGCTATATACTTACCACAACTCTTTTTAGATTTTTTTGTGTTTCCAATCTTTGATACCCATCAATTTTACTTATTCTATGACACCACTATAATGATCAATCTATTTGTTCAAAAAGAAGTTGAGAAAGATGCCAATTTTACTAAGCACTTTCAACATAGTTTGCAATACGAGTAAAACATCATATACATGATTCTATGTTACCGGGCATGCGCCTATCTCGTAGTGAATGGGTGTGGGTATGGGGTCCTATGATGGGAGTGGCTTGAGTTCACCTAGGCTGTTCTTGGGTGAACCCATGGGCCACCAAACAAAAAATTAAATAATCATTTTATTAGAACATTTTTATAAACGAAATGTGTCAAATAGCTAATTTTGCCATTGTGTGGTAAAATTGTGAAAATGGTGTGCACCATGAAGGTAAGTGTGGTTTCAAACTTGAAAGGCCTCAATTTGGGCTTGGTGGTAGGGGCTTTGACCCTCAACCTCGTTAGGGGTGTTGTGCCTAGACTTTTTTGAGGGCGTAGCCACCAAACCCCCTTGAGGTTTACTACCCCTCAATGTTGTTGGGGGTGTTGCCCCTCAATCTTCTTGCGGCATTGCCTCTAGATCGCCATGAGTGGAGATTCCCCTCAACTCCATTGGGGTCTCCACTAGTTGTTGGAATCTCGTCACATAAGAAAATTGAATATAATGAGGGTGTTTGGGAGTCGAGACCAAAACTGACAACTGCAAACATTTATATTTATGACAGTCATAATATCATTGATCAATGGTGAAGTATCATACTATCAAAGATCAAAGGTCATAATTATAATAATTTTATAAAATCTAATATTATATGAGATATCAAATTTGTTTGCAGTTTTGTATATTTTTTAAATTTTTTTTTGGGGTGTAGTCAACAAACCACCTTGAGGTGTACTGCCCCTCAATGTTGTTGCCCCTCAATCTGCTTGCGACATTGCCTCTAGACCGCCATCAGGGGAAATTCCCCTCAAGTCCATTGGGGTCTCCACTAGTTGTTGCAATCTCGTCACATAAGAAAATTGATTATAATGAGGGTGTCTGGTCTGGGCGTGGAGGCCAAAACTGACAACTGCAAACAATTTTATTTATGAGTCATAATATCATTGATCAATGATGAAGTATTGTACTATCGAAGATCAAAGGTCATTATTATAATAATATTATAAAATACAATATTATATGATATATCAAATTTGTTTGCAGTTTTGTATTATATACAACCATACCCAAATGTATTGTATTGAAGGAAAACAATTCATCATATTGGTGAACTAGAACTTTGTACTTGTACCTGAATTTGTGCTAGTATCAACAACTGAGATTTTAATACTTATAAAGTTATGAATTGTAGTTATACTGGATATTACTATTTATACATATATCTGCAAACAGTTTAAACCAGTGTTACGAGATTCAGACTTGCCTCTTGCACTTGACAAATTGAAAAACCCAAGAAATTCAGATATTTTTAAGGATCTAAAACTTGTTCAAATAAAAACTTAGAGACACAATAACTTCATCGAATAGAAGCTACTTTGATCACATATACACGTATACATCAATCAATCATCAAATAACTATAACTGCTAATTTTAGCGGAAGGAAAAGCACATTTAGATATATAAATATTGTCAAATGTATTCAAAAGTCATGGAATATGAAATCCATGGCATCAAAACAAATTTATTTAATAGATTTTAATGATTATGATTCATCAATGGCCAATTACTTGCTTATACTTACAGTGTGATGGGGGTTTAGGGCAACCGTAAAACTTGGTTGAGGGGTAGCACTCATCGTGGGGTCTAGGGATACCATCCCCAGCAAGGTTGAGGAGTAGCGCTCCTCGTGGGTGTTTGGGGGTAGTGCCTCTAGTGGGGTCAAGGGGCAGTGTCCCTTGCATGGGTCTGGTGTAGCACCCCCAGCAGAGTCGAGGGGCAACACTTGTCTCTGGGTTTAGGGAAACCCAAATGAAGACTTTGAAAACCACATAGACCGTCATTGCACACACCATTTTCATGTTTTAAAAAATAATGCTAGATGGGCATGTCATTAACCAAGCAAGTATTGAAATTTTGTAATTTTTTTCAAAAAATAAATTAAAATGGCTGAGTCCTAGGCTCAGGACTTGCGAAGACTTGGCAAATCTTAGGCTTGGAACTAGTCAAAATTTGGCAAGTTTGGCGAGTTCACCAGACTTGGCAGATGAGTCTCCGGACTTGGTGAGGGTGACTCGCCTTGGACTTGCCGAGTCCTGGCTAGTATAGGCGAATCTCATTACTATGGACTGTAAACATTAATATTCAATATAACTATATGTATAAACAACAATATTCAATGTAACTATAATCTATAATTTTTTATGTATTAAAAATTATAAAAAAGAGTAACAGTCATAATTGGCAATAAACAAAATAGTTAAATACCTCATAAATTGCAAAAACAAAAAACAAATTCTTTAATTTGTGGATGGAACATAGCTTATTTTGCTTAATTAATAAGTTTCAACATGTAGCAAATTCTTTAATTAATTGCAACTTTTTAGGTTTTAGATTCATTGATGTTTGACATTGAAAATATTGAACCAAATGCCTAATAAGATTTGTATATAGACATGATACTTCGGGTCAAGGTGAGAATGATTAGAAGAGAAGAGGACAAGCTTCCATAGATTGGCTTGTAGAGGCAACATGGATCAGCAAGGAGGTGGTGGTGGAATTGTTTCCTTATTCCTTACCCAATTTTATATTTACGGACCAAAGGATTCAAACTAGGGAGTTGTAACCCAGAATGGATCTAGTCAGTTCTGGAGACCAGTTTTTGCTTTATCCATACACAAACAAACACATTCAAAATTCGTTGAGCTGAAGACCAAGTTAACAAGCAAGATGAAGTCAAGGGGAAGACAATCATATAAAACAGCAAATTGGACACTGCTAGAAGACCTTGTGAATTCCCAAGCCCTTAGGAAACGTTGGCAGGTTTATGTCAGAAAATCAAGTTCATATGTTGAGGTTGGGACATGCTGAACATGTTACCCTATTTCAGTAGAAAAACTGACAGGGTTGACATGTTCAAACTTGTGGGGTTTTTGTTTATAACCTTAATATTTGTAGGACTTAACCTATGTGTGTTGTAATTTATCTCAACATGATCTCCTTGAATAATCATTACGCAATTGACAATTTTCCTCAAAAGCTTGTTTACAATAATTGCAAGGCAAGGGGGGCCTCTTACAACAGAAGCGTCTCTAAGCATTTCTTGGCAGGGAGAGGAAGACAAATGCTTTGTTCTTTTCACACACTAGCTTCTTTCTAAAGTTTTTGAAGCATGCAATGTCTTATAGGTCTTCCTTGTTTCACAATTCTGACCAATTTGGGGAGCCATGGAACAGTGAAGATAGATTCCTCATCTGCTTTTTGTCCCAGCCATTTTAAGCTTGAGTAAATTAGATAGCTTTGATAGCTGCCAAACTTGTCATAATTCATTGAGGTGTGTTTTTATCTCCTGTCAAACTCATCCAAATATGACATCAGTGTCCAACTAGAAACAAAGAAAAATATTCATTGTCCAACTATTGAGCTGCATCTTCTTAGAATGTGTACCTGACATTCTGTATGCTAAATACAAGCATTAAGAATGGTGTTTGTGCCATTAGGAAGCATCTTGATTTCTAAGATAAAAATAGATTTTAAATTTGGAATCCTTACATAGATATATCTAATTTAAATAAAAAAATCAGCAAAATTATACTTACTATATTAAAGTTATGGTTGATTGAAGTATGGGTCCTCTAGAGGGGTCAATTTTAGGCCTTGACAACCAATGAACAATGCTCATGTGGTTTTTTTAGGTAGAGTTGTGCACAAGGGGTAGTATAGAATTCCTTGTGGTAGTGAAGCAGTCAGGAAAGTGATAAATCACAAGTGGTTATAAAGGTATTCTTCCATTAGGAAGCATCTTGAACTGAGTATAAATTTGCAGTAGACTGTAGGGAGTGTGAAATTTAGGTCTTAGTGGTGATTAGTTGTAGAAGAAGCTTGATGATATTTGTAGAATGGTTTTCAAATCTCATGAAAGCCTTGTAATGGTGCATGATGAGCATTGGCTAATAATGTGTGAGAATGCTGATTGGAAAAGAGGCTCTATAATGAGCATTTGCTAGTAATGTGGAATAATGGTGATTGAACAAGAGGCCCAGTCTAATCTTTGATGAAATTACATCACAATGGGTTTCTTCATGGTAAACATTATGTTCCTATCAGTGTATGTTCTCCTGACTTCTTTTCACCTATACTTTATTTCTTTTCAGATGTCTCAGTTTCTCCCATATGTCAATCATAGTAGCTCTATTTGAAATGCTAATACCAATACAAAGTACTTATGGACAGTAATGTAAAAAAACAAAATTCAGTTTATATAAGTTGAAATATCTTTTGGCAAATCATGCACTAGTAAATCTATAAGCTAATTATTGACCAGATAGCAGTGTAATGGCTCTAAAAGCTTTTGGAGAAGACTGATGCATGGATGCGATATATTGTGGAGAAATAGAAAGGATCTTTTGGTCAAGATACTGGAAGAAAGAAGAGAGTAAGAATGACTGTGGGGTTTCTGGAGAACCTGTGCAATTCATTCATTTAACAAGAAGTCAAATGTGATCCTGTAAAAAGACAGCCAAGTTTCCAGATAGAAATAATTTCTGTCTCACAGATAAGCTTTAGAGCTTTGTAGATTTACAGAAGAGTAGAAAAATATGCATTTTTTTTTCTTGTGCATGCTTAATAAATTGAAGATTTACGGGAAGTTGGTGGGTTGCCCTGGTCCATCCTTAGAATCCAGAACAAGAAAAGGAAAAGAAGAATCATTCTCTACCCAATATGAAGGTTAATGCTGGAACTAGGCTGACATCTCTTAAATCAATGACCTAATAAGATTTGCTCATTTTGTTGCCACTAGGATTTGCAGAATGATTCTGCCAAGAATCAACCTCTGTTGGTTTCTTGATGACTAGATGTTTGCATATTTGATGTGTGACGTCAATGTTGTAGAAATTGTATCAGATAGCTTATTTCTAGACAACCCATGTATGACAACTGCAATGATTTCTGATGGTCATGGCACT
>MU227121.1:1153708-1168315 GCA_018584345.1 Thuja plicata | reverse complement strand
ATCATTGATGAATACCTAGCCTCATATGGATCAGCTGTTCGACTATGAAAGATAGTTAATGCTTCTCTTTCATACTCGATATCTTTTAACTAATATATCTTAGTCTCTTTGTATATGAACTTGCACTTTTGTCTCTTCAGAGACTTCACAAAATTGAGATGTTTGGTTGGCATGATGTTAAAAGGATGGGGACATTACAGGGGTTATCAATCCATTGAAGATCAACAATATCCCTATGCTCCACCCAATCAACCTACCGATCCAAGCTCCTAATTTCAGATTTTTATGGGACAATGTGCAAGTTTGAACTCTTCTTGAATGCTATCAAGCTCCTACATAACCTGACTGATTTCCTTGGCCATTTCTCTGTTCTACTTTTGTAATTTTTGGCTTCTTAAAGCTGATTATTTGCTTCAAGAAGTGCCTCTTGGACTCTTTTCAAAGCAAGCCTAGTGGAATCATGCTCAACAGCTCACTAACCTCTCCCCTTGACTACTTAGTCAATGACCAAGTCTCATCAGCAAACTCGTTGGCAATGTTTGCTATCATGCATCATGTGTAAGTAAGTTGTTTTAATTTCTTCTGTTGTGCTCTTCATTGTTTGCAAATCAGAAATTGAGATATTAAGCTCATATTTTTCCTCTTGATGCAGTTCGAATTCTTTTTCCACATTTTTATGTTTGCCATCCAAGCTTGATAATACTTGCACTTCATTTTCTGCGGTAACCAGGAATTGTCTTTTCCAATCATGACTAATAAAAAATGAACTGCTGCTATGTTGCATGTAAAAATCAGAATTATACTCATAACTGTCATCAAAGTCTCCAAAGCTATCCGAAATCAGCTATGCTCTACCTTATCTCCCTCAGTAGTGAACTATAAATCTAAATCAACAAGGCCACTAGGTCTCTACTCGAGATCAGCTACATGCAATGTGAAATCAGATTTCTTTTCAAAATAAAAAACATCGCTATCAATGTCATCCTCCAAACATAACCAAGGAGATGAATTTAGAACAACAGTACAATCAAAAGCAAATTCATGCCGAATAGGATCCTTGTCATACTTAGGTGCCAGCTGTAAGGAAGTTATGTAGCGGAACAATTCCCTACACTAATGTTGAGAGAAGGGTTATGTAAAAACTTTAACAGTTACAAAATCTTAACAAAAATAAACATAAATAAAATGCTTATCACAACACAATGATTTATGTGGGGAAAACCCTTTCAGGAGAAAAAACCCACACTCCAAAAGCTGCCAAATATATTATTCAGAAATCATTAACAGATTACAATATACTTTTAGAGCAAGCTTCTCATAGGAGTATCACCAACAGAGATCTTGGGGCAGCTCAACAGCTATCAAATTCTCAGAATACATCACAATGCATCTCACACGCCTAATATATAGGAGATACAAAATAAGAAACTGTCAAACAATATTATAAAACCATGGGCCAAAACCACCCAAAAAAGGCGTACAAAATAGCCACCATTGGACCCATGATCTGATGATAAATGGTCAACATTTTCAACCCCCAACTCGGGGGCGTTGCACCTGAACCTCTGATAGCTGGGAGCAAGGTCCCAAACCCCCGAACCCTCGTCGCTCACCTATGAATAGTAACCTCTTTATTACTGCAAGGCTGAGATACCTTTTTCCTAACACCAACACACCTAGATCCCAAGTGCTGAACGGCTGATTGCTTTGTTCAATAAAAAGGCGCTCACTATACTCATGATTGGTTGCCCCTATGAATAAATTACTCCCCAACTCAAGTCATTATAAGCATCATCACCAGAATAAGATATAGAATTATCATCATTAACTGATTGGAGAGCATCATCATACATGTTCTCGACATGCCCGTCATTGGAAGCTGATTTGAAATGATCATCCTAAAGATCATCATGCTGCATGATAATCTCTCCATTAATTTTTGCTGCATTAGCCTCCTCAATATCCAAAAAGGTTTTCAGCTTTCCCTCACATTGTTTGAACACCATGTTGCCCAACTCATAAGCAGATTTAGAAACATCTTGTTCTTGCAATAAATCAAGAGGTTATTTCTGGACAATGGTCAAACATCCCTCTAATTGGATCGAAGTGTAGAGAATATTTTTTCTTTTTGTGCTTTCAAACTAAGCTTGCTACCTTTCTCATTAAGCTCTTGG
The DNA here is from genome assembly GCA_018584345.1 of Thuja plicata. NCBI lineage: Eukaryota > Viridiplantae > Streptophyta > Pinopsida > Cupressales > Cupressaceae > Thuja > Thuja plicata. The sequence goes on along the minus strand of MU227121.1, from coordinate 1,166,141 downwards.
CCAACCCCAATCTGTTATTTGATGCCATGTCTAAATCTAAAGTCACTTTTTTGAATTTGCCCAATAGGCTGGCAGGAAACTTTGAGCTATGATACCACTAAGACCCAACCACTAGACCAAAGATTGGCCTAGTGGTGAGGGTGGCCCAGCAAGCATTCCACCCGAGCATCCAAGGATTTACGATGACCCAATATGGACACGTGGCCTTCAGGGCACATCTCCCTCGCATAGGGACATCACAGTATTTTGATGGGAATAAAAATATGTCAGACATCCCTGCCTGATAATCAATCAGAAAAAGGGTACATTATGGGAACCTTACTGATCTAAACATCTGAGACACATTTCAGATTAATATACGACAAATTGTATCATGGGTCACCACCACACACAAGCTGGATGAATATGGTAATGTGTAGGCTAGTAGATGGAGAAGATAGAAAATGCTCTCATTATATATATATATATATATGAGAAATATCACCAAGTCTTGGATGAAAAAATACTGCCTAAGACTTTAGTAGAAGCAGTTATCGAAGTAGTTGAATCCATAATGCACTTATTAGAGATTGAAATCTGCTAAGAAATTGGGGAAACTTCTTGAATATACTGATTCAGAAGTTTAAAAGAGTCCTTTCCTTGTAGTAGTAAGACAGATGGCTATTGGAATTTTGAAGTTTTGAAGGGAAGTTGTCCAATTTTGTGAGTTTACCTGCTAACAGTTAGCCTTCAGAGGATTTGGGTTTTTCCATGCATTGCCTCGAGGATAGAACAAATGTTCAAGTCATTGGCAGGGATCATCAAGTTATGATGATCACCACCAGTTTTGCAACAACAAATACATGTATCAAAGAACCAACGGTTTGCAGCAGAAAGGCTCATATGATAAAGAATGGACATGTCCCTTGGATTTTAATTGTTTTGAAGCATAGTTCATTCCATAGATATATGTAACATAGAGTGAGTGAGAACATAGACAGGAGGATATAGAATGTGGATTTAGACAAGGAGTTCAATGTAATAGAAGGTGTAGAGATATAGAGAGCGAATGCATGAAGATCATACTATTGAATACAATATATAATAAAAGAGAAGAGTTAAAGTAGACAACATTGTGTACCGCATTTTTGTGTAACTGTGTGTACCCCCATCTTTTTCTAGTTAAGTGTTGTTAAAGGATAATATTTGACACATACCTCCAGTTAAACCCTATGATGGAAGATGAACTCAGGAGGAAAAAGTTATGTTTCAGCTGTAACGAATCATGGCAGCTAGGATATAGATGTTTGGGAAAAGGCAAGATTCACTATATTGAGGTCATATCAGATGATGAGGACAAAGAGAATATGGAGTCGAACATAGATCATCTACCTACGAACACGGAACATGACACAGGTAGTAAACATGAGGGTGGAATAATAGCATCTATGACAAGAATTCCACATTATAATATTTTCAGAGTTAGAGGAGTTCTACATGGGCAGTGTGTTATTGTTATGTTAGATAGTGGATCTACTCAAAATTTTATAGATGCTACTCTTGTTAAAAAACATGGCCTACAAATAGAAAAACATGAAGGTTTTGATGTTAGAGTAGCAGGTGGAACGAATTTAATCAGTTCGCACAAAGTCCCTAAATTGAGCATTTCTCCTGGGAATTATATTGTGACTAATGATTTTTATGTAATTGATTTGGCTGATACTAATATTGTTTTGGGAATTCAGTGGATGGAAACACTTGATGAATATACACCGAGTTTCAAACGGCTGGAATTTTCTTATAAGTTGATGATAAACAGGTAGTTCTTCGAGGTATGTCCAACGGGGGTCCCAGGATCGTCAGTGCCAAAAGAATGGAAGCTATTTTCAGACATGGTGACGTTGCCTGGACAACACAGTGCCTTATATCCACCAAGGTAATGGGCTACAAGCAATATCCAAATGATTTGTTAGAAGTTATAGATTCACGCAGTTTGGTTTTTACTTTTAGTGATATACCTCTAGGAGTACCACCGGGCAGGGGTTTTGAGCATACTATTGAATTAGAAGAAGGTGCCAAACCAGTCATTGCAACCCCATACCAACTTCCCAAGAAATTTAGGGATGAAATAGAAAAGGCTATCAAAGAATTATTGGATATGGGACACATTAGGCCCAGTTCTAGTCCTTTTGCTTCTCCTGTAGTGTTGGTTAAAAAGGACAAAACTCTACGCATGTGCATTGATTCTCGAGCTCTCAATAAAAAAACAATAAAAAATAGGTATTCGATTCCCCGAGTTCAGGAATTGCTAGATGAACTACATGGAGCAGTTTATTTTTCTAAATTGATTTAAGATCAGGATACCATCAGATTAAATTGAGGGAACATGATGTTTAGAAAACTGCATTTGGTTGTCATTATGGTCATTATGAATTTCTAGCTATGCCTTTTGGACTAACAAATGCTCCTGCTACATTCCAATCATGTATGAACCATATTTTTAATAAACATAAATTTTTGTTAGTTTTCTTTGATGATATATTGATTTACAACAAAACTTGGGCAGACCACTTGAAACATATTGATGAAATTTTGGGAATCATGGAATCACAGTTTCTTTATGCAAAAGTTTTTAAATGTGAATTTGGTTTGACCAAAATTTTGTATTTGGGGCATATTATCAGCGCGCAGGGTGTGCAGGTTCATCAAGAAAAGATAAGAGCTATTTTGGATTGGCCACCGCCATGGAATCTTTCAGATTTAAGGGGCTTCTTTGGTTTATGCAGTTATTACAGGCGTTTCGTTAGTGGGTTTTCATAGCTTGGGTCGCCATTGACAGATCTCACCAAAAAGGGTTCGTTCAGATGGTCTGAGGAAGCACAACAGGTATTTGAAAAAATTTAGAAGGTAATGAGTTCCTGTCCAGTACTTGCACTTCCAGATTTTAATCAACCCTTTGTATTGGAATGTGATGCTTCTGGTAATGGGATAGGTGTCGTATTAATGCAAAACATACATCCCATAGCTTATGAGAGTAGGAAACTTAGCAGTATTGAAAAACTGTATTCAATCTACAACAAGGAAATGTTAGCAATCATGCACGCATTGGCAAAATTTAGAAAATATTTAGTTGGAGGAAAATTTGTTGTTAGAACCAATCATAACAACTTGAAATATTTCTTGGGACAAAAGGATTTGAATGATAGACAACAAAAATGGATTAGTAAGATCCAAGCTTATGATTTCGAAATTGAATATGTTAAGGGTAAGAACAATGTTGTTGCTGATGCTTTATCCAGGAACCCAAAATTAAATGCTTTATCAGGGGTAACAACTGATTGGAAATCACTTTTATTGGTGGAATATTCTAAAAATTCTTTTGCTTGTGAGGTGATGGAAGGAAATACTCAGGATGAAAGATACAAGGTTGTGAATGATATTATTTACTACAAAAATAGAATTTTCTTGGTGCTTGGCTCTAAGCTTAAATTGAAAATTGTGCTGGGTATTCATGACTTACCGTAATCAGGATTATTTCAAAACGTACAGGCAAATACGAGAAAGATTTAAATGTGAAGGTCTCAAGAATGAAGTTTTATGCTATGTCAAGGAATGCGCCACATGTCAGCAGAATAAAACAGAGCAATCCTTTCCAGTAGGGTTGTTACAACCATTACCCATCCCAGATCAAAAGTGGGAAAATATATCAATGGATTTTATAACTGGATTTCCTCGGGCTCAAGGTAAAGATTGCATTTTTGTGGTGGTTGATAGATTAACAAAGTTTGCTCATTTCTTTGCTATTACTACAAATATTAAGGCTTCTCAGATTGTAAAACTATTTTTCAAAGGGGTATTCTGTCTACATGGGTTACCAAAGAATATAATCAGTGATCGGGACAGTAGATTTCTGAGTATTTTTTGGAAGGAGTAGTTTAGATTAGCAGGTACAGAATTGAATCACAGCACCAGTTATCACCCACAGACAGATGGTCAAACATAAATAGTCAACAAATGGATTGAAGGGTACCTTCGTAAGTATGTTTCTGGGCATCAAAAAGCTTGGGTAAGTGGGGCTTCATCTGGGGGAATATTGTTATAAACTTATAACACAACTTATCATATGTCCATCGGTATGTCTCCATTCAAAGCGTTGTATGGGTATGATGATTTATCCTTTGTTGACCTTGCTTTTGACAACAGTAATGTTCCTAAATCACGGGATTGGCTTCAGGAATGTCATGTGCTCAAAACCAACAAAAGGTTTATGTAGATAAGAAATGTATGGAGCGTAGTTTCGCGAGTGGAGACTTGGTGTATCTCAGATTACAGCCTTATCGCCAGTCTTCTCTAAAACGTAGCGGGGCGGAGATATTGAAGCCTAGATTTTATGGACCCTATCAGATTATCCAGAAACTCGGTGTTGTGGCCTATGAGTTGGACTTATCAGCTGATAGCCGAATACACAATGTATTCCATGTTTCTTGTCTCAAGGAAGCTTTTGGTCAGCACGTAACAATATCCGATGCTTTACCCCCAATGGATGACGAGGGCAAATTAGAACTGATTTCAGAGAAAAATTTGGATACCCGGGAAAGACAGTCACGCAGCAGATCTATCATAGAATATTTGATCCAATGGAAAAATTTGTCGGCCGATGATGCTACCTGGGAGGGTGAGCAAATGCTTCAACATTCCAATTTACAGTTGCTTGTGAGCAAGCAACTTGGGGAAGGGGAGACTATCATATCCCCTCTTTAAATGTCTCTAATGAGGCTATTTATTATTTTTTATTAGTCAATTGTCTTCAACTAATAAAAAATAATTGATATATTAATAAAGTTGTTTGTTAAGTTTATGAATAAATTACTAGTTTATTGTGATAAACTACGACAGTGGCAGTTGGCAAAAACTAATTATGTTTTCAGTTATGATTCGGTCCTTATATGAGCATGGTCGAAGGAATGGAGGACATGCCTGGAAACTGAGAAGTAATTTGGCAGATAGTGCAAGACGACAAACTCCTTTCATCAGAGATCCTGACCTATTGGAGAACGTGGAGAGGGAACATATTCAACGACGAAGCAAACACAACTCTCTGCATTAACGTATGGCCTAGCACAAAATATTAAGTTCTTGGTGGTGTGGCCACATACTATCCACGAGAAGTTCCTAAGATGACCCACGGGTGCAAACGGTGCGGGGTTTGATTCATTAATTAACACTGGACGCAAGGAAGTGGACTGGGTGCGTAAGAATTGACGGGTTGTCCATGTTGATAGAAGACCGTCTGCTGGGTCGGGGTGAGCACGTGGAGTATGCACAGACACGGAACATGTAAGCATTCAACGCTCCATCCATGAAGGGGTCTACGGTGCCATTTGATGCAGCTGAGCTAGAGTAGCCTGTGCAGAATGAACACGATCCTATCAACCACGCTACAGAAGGAGCCATTTCACACAAGTGCACAAAACAAACTCTCTTCAGACTATGTAAATAAACTATTTATTATACCCAGTCTTACATTCAGGAAATATGATTCTATGAAATGAAATAATAAGTAGACGATCAATGGTGTTTCCTACAATTTTGTGACTCTCTCGCTGTGAATGTGTTCTGTTCATAATATTAAACAAGGAAAACATAGTTGATTCTGACACTCTTCTACGATTTTTTGAAATATTGAACTATGTATTGTCACACACAATTAATAATTGGTTAGAGATTAATAGCAAAGTTAGAGATTGTGGAAGAACTTCAACAGGGAATTTTACATTTACTTAATTCCTTTCGAAATGTTAGCTCTAAACAAGGTTTAACATTCTAAAATAAAAGCTCAGTAACCATTACTTATTTTTATTTCAACATAGTCAGAAGCAAGAATCATGACAAGATATTAGTGATGTCATATATGTATTGGGGCTCAAGCCAAACAACCAACATCATCATATGTTATTGCAAATGGATAATGATTTTTGTGATAATTTTTATAGTAGAATGTACATGGATTATGGTATAGATTGCACAATTTTTGGAGGATTTTCAATACTTCTAGAAGCTCTCTAATTTTCCATGGCAATGAACCTTTGGTGGTAGAAAATAAGCAACTAATCCTTGCTTCCTTGTTCTATCTATGCGTCAGACAAGTGGAAGTTCCTTGATGTCAATGACTCACCCCCCCCAAAAGAAATAAAAATAAAATAAAAAACAAAAAAATCTCGTGTCTATGGTACATGGACGTTTGTAAGGTTTTGGGCTTGGAGAAAATGTACCCAACAACAATACCGCCTTTTTCATCTCTTCCAAAGATGTTGGGTCGCTTGCTATATGGTATATACCATTACATATTGATTGCAAGCTTTAACTTTGTGGAAAATAGTTTGCCTTTCGCTGATTTTGCCTTGACAGTTTCAATTCACCTCAAGTTGTATATTAGCCACTTCCCCTCAGGCTGCCCCCCAACCCAACACACCATTTCTCTACTGTCATCCTCTTGACGTCTCCTCACCATCCCTACACTTAGGCCTTTGGTCCCTTCATCCCTGAAACCTGTCCCCACATCCCCATGTCCTCCCATGAAGAAACTCCACTGAACCATGGATAAAGTGGAATTGCAAATAGCAACAAAGGAAGTAGGTGAGATACAGAAAGAGATGGAAGGCAAAAATAACAAAGGTGTTTGATTCCAAACCATTTAACCAAAAATTCCATTTCTCTTTCAGTATTTGAGATTCACTAGGCTAGTGCGTCTGCTTGCTTTGGATCTTATTGGATTCAGATCACGAGGGTTACCAGGCAAGCAGGTTTTAGTGACAAGGTTTACTAGCCGGCGGGATCTATTAGGCGACAGGATCTACCAGGCAGGATACGAGAGATTACTATGTAGGGGATTAAAGGCGCGACAGGTCTAGGGTTTCGCGGTGACCAGATTGAATGATTTCACGACCATCATTATGACCAAGGCAGAGTGTTTTTTTGACAGAGGGACCCAGTTACACCAAACAAGAGGCAAAGTGCCAGACAGAGACGAGATGTGCCAATAAAATATTTCCTTGTCTCTTTATTTATTCTCCGCTCATTTATGTCTGCATGTTAATAAGGCAAAACTGAAAACAATATGAACAAAACTGGAGCAAAACTGGAACAAATCAGTATTGGTACAATATACTAAGCACTATGGGGCACAACCCTGATGAATCAGAAAGAAACTTAACGTGGTATGCCATGGGCCCAATATGAAGGGGTTCCATTTCTCAACTGGAAACAATTTTTTTCACCCGAATATAGGGGAAAGGGTAGGATTCAACTGGAATCTCCAAACCCAACTGACGAGCCTAATGATAAACCTTCTTTATCAAGAGGGTTGGAAACATTCTGCAAGTGGGCCTTCAACACCTCAATATTTGGTAACATTAGAAAGTCTAACAGGGGCTTGGGAATCTGTCATGACAAATTTTCTCAAACACGCAGGTAGTACAGGCGAAAGACTAATACTAGTAAATGCGAAACAATACAAAGGTATTCTAAGGCGTACGCAGATCCGAAAAATTAGGCAAACACATAAAAACTATTTTGCAATGATTTTGTCGTGAGTGAATGAAATCTCAGACAAGACTTATGAGTCTAATGTGAGGCAAATAGTATAGAAAGAGACTGGAAATGAGGGGTTACAAGAAGAGGTGGAATCCAATAAGTACCCCAAGTCAAATGTGAGTCAAGCAGAAATATGTACAACGAACAAAGGTGACAGCTTTGAAGATAAACAAGACAGTAAAATTTTGTTTAGTCCAACCTCAACACCACTATTATGGTCTTCAAAGTTATACGTGGAGGAGCTCATGGACATAAAAAAGAGGATGGAAACTCTAGAAACAAGGAATTGGAAAGAGGAGAACAAAGTGTAGGAAGCAATAGAGTACACAAGCAAAATAGAAACAGAAAACAAAACTCTTTAAGAGCAAATTTCGAAAATGTAGATCAAATTGGCCACGGGCAAGCAAGAACTTGAAGTCATAAAAGAGGAACTGAAACAATTGAGAGTAACAGAGAGTAAAGGAAAGGAATTGGTGAAAGAAGAGGACATCATACAATTGAAGGAAATTCAATCAGCCTTCGCTGACATGGAATCTAAAGAGTCTCAATTAAAGGATAGAATAAAAGAGGCCAAATCTTTGTCACAAGTGGTAAATAGTTCAACAAGCAAACAAAAGGGAATCATCGAACAACAAATCAAAATTCAAATAAGGGAAGAACAAGACAAGCGCGGCAAGGCTGCAAATATCATTATCAAAGGGCTGAAAGACTTCGGAGAAAAAGGGAACCAACATTCTAGCAAGGGGTTTTTTAGAGATAACCTGAAATGGAAAGGTGGTAATCAACAAGCAATAGGATAGGTAAGAGTGTGGATGGAGGAAGAGATAGACATATAAGAGTTATTTAGAGACACCTAGAGGATAAGAATGTGATCCTTAGAAATAGAAGGCTATTTAGAGGAACACAATTCTACCTAGATGAAGATCTAGGTTTTGCTCAACAAGAGGAAAAAAGGAAGGAGTATGAAAAAGTAAAGACAATAAGAAATGAGGGAAAGTGGGCATGGTTGAAGATTGGGAAAGCTCAAATCAATGAGCATCTCTTGAATAAGAAATAGGAAATAGGGGCCCCATAAGATTACTTAAGTGTAGTAAGTTGGAACTGCAGAGGTTATCCATGGAGAAGAGGTCCTGGGTTGGGGCCCATAGTAGAGGGGAAGGGTTATTATTCTTGTTGAAACACATGAGCATGGTGGTTGCATAGTCCCGAATTTTGAAGGTTACAAGAAATTTTTAGTTTGGAACAAAGGGATTGAAACGGGTAAACGACACGGTGGAGTCACAATGCTTATAAAGGAGAAGTGGTACGGATTCGTAAAATTTGGAAAAGAAGATCCAAATAAACAATACATGTGGCTGCAGATAATAGTAAATGAGACAATTTTCAGGTTGGTTGTTTGTTACTTTGCTCCGAAAAAATCTAAGTTCTACAAGAAAAGGAACTTAGACAATGAATACTCGTATGCCTCATTAAAAAAAGCTATCTCTTTATTCAACACCTTAGGAGAAATAATGTTAGTCGAGGACTTCAATGTATGGACAACCAATAATCAATCTTTACATCTGAGTAATGGTGAAAAAGGAGAAAATAATCCTTTATGGTTGGAAGAAGGTGGTGATCAATCTTGGAAAAGAGCTTCACAAGACGGTAATGGGGCTGTTCCACGTTTATGGGCAGAATTATTAGGGTAGTGTAGTCAGTTTGGCATGGCTATTTGCAACATCATGAGAGAATGGAAAACTTCAGGGGGTTTTACTTGCAAAACCTACAATGGACAAAGTGTGGTGGATTACGTTATTTGCTCTCAAAATCTTACATCTAGAGTGATAGGGTTTGACATTGGAGAAGGTCCTATAGAGATGAAGTCAGATCACATGCCTCTCTTTATTATGTTGGACTTTGTTCGAAATAGCCCACAAAATAAACAAGACCTCCACATGCAAAAGGCAGCTGGTACCAAAGGAAAAATCCTCATATATCAAGAAAACAGGGACATATTCAGCGTTGTTCTTAAACAGTAATTTCATGAAATAAACAATATCTCAATAGATGAAAGGGTCAATAAGGTGATTGGTCATGTGCATAGTAGCTTTCTAATTCCTATTATACACAAGGCATTAAAGGCATGTAAAAGATCTTGCAGTAGGAAGAGGGCTGCGAATACTTTTCTGACAAATTCGTGCTACGATGAAGAGTGTAAGACAGCCATGAGATCTATAAAAGGGAAAGATTCGAGCAAAGAAAACAAGAAGTATGTAAAATTGATCCAAGCAAAAAAAGAAGAGTATGTAAATGCAAGGAGGGAGTTAATATCTCTTGGCAAACACAATCCCAAAGACTTTTGGAAGGATTTACAACATAGGAGAAAACAAATTGAGAATAATATTACAGATGCTCAGTGGCTAGAATATGCGAAGTTACTCAATGAGCGAATAGGCGAGAAGAAATCTCCTCCCATAGTGAATGCTTTGATGGAACTCTTCACAATGTACGATATCAATCAAGGACTAAAGAAATTAGCAAGTGGTAAGGCAAGTGACATTGACGGGCTTCAAGCTGAATTTTTAAAGTGGGGAGTTGAGCTCCTTGCCCCTCACATAAATGGAGTCTTCAATAGTGTCATTCGAGATGGTTGTGCAGTGGACTAGACAACTTGTGTGGTTATTCCTCTCTTTAAGATTGGGGACATCAATAACCCATCTAACTATCGCACTATTATGGTCAACCCTCTTCTCGACAAACTTTTTGGGAGCAAGGTGGAACGTATAATTAGTAGTTGGGCAGAAAGTGAAGGGAAAAGAGCAAAAGGGCAAGCTGGTTTCAGGCCTAGACATACTACCATTGATCATTGCATCACCCTTCTACATTTGATAGAGAAAATGTGGGACAATAAGGGGGAAGAAGCATATTGCTATTTTGTGGACTTCAAGAAAGCCTTTGACATGGTGCCTAGAGACAAGCTATGGAACATAATGGAAGAATTAGGTATTATGAATGTGTATATAGCTGCAGTGCACAGACTATATGAGAGAGTCCAAGCCAAAATCATAACTAAGGAAGGAATGTTTGAATGTTTCGGTAGTGACATTGGTGTTAGGAAAGGATGTCCATTATCCTCCACTTTCTTTGGTTTATACATTGATAAATTATAAACTTGGTTAGACAAAACAGATGGAGAAGGGGTCCAACTGGCAGGATATGTGGTGAAGCTACTTGATTTGAATCTGCAACCTTATAGCCTATTTCTACACACAAAAAGGAAGGGGAAGACGGTTGAAGGGAGGGGTTTATACGCTGATGATCTTATCTTAATATCAAAAATAGTTCATGGATTAGGAGATCGCTTAAGAGCTTTGGAACACTTTTGTCAGGAAGTAGGGATGTGGGTGAACATTAACCAAACAAAAATCATGATTTTTTCTTTGAAGAGGATAAGATAAGATAAGATAAATTATTAATGTCCAACAAGAGACCACAAGCGGGCCTAAGGGACTGAGAGTACAACAGAGAGCCCAGAAGGCAGCAGGACAACCAAATGGTGTCCGAGAAAAGAGAAACCAACAGAAAAAGAAACAGCAACAAGAGCCAGGAAGGAGAAGAAACCGCAAAACCACCAAACATCTAGTGGTTTCCGGACACCAAAAAGTAGCTCAAGATCGACGGATAACTATCTGTGAGGGGAGGAGTCTGAGTCAGAGTCCGTCTCTCGGAGGAGGGAGTCCGCTGTCGCTGATGGGGCTGTAAGAGCAAGTGATCTCTGTGATGTCTGACTGATCTGGAGTGAGGGACAGTGGAAGGACTCTTAGGCCTCTTGATTCCTCTAGGGGAGGAAACCAAAGCAAAGAAGGAGGTGATCCGCTGGCAAAGGGACATAGAGCCCGAGGGAGAGACCACCTGTAAAGTCGAATCACGGAGACGGAAGGCGTCCTGGAGATAAAGTGCCAAGCAACGCTGATCCTCGTACCTAAAGAAGGAAGACATAGACCTGCAGTCTCTGAATAGACAGTGGAACCTCCCACGAATCTCATAGTAAATCAGACAGTAGGATAAGAAATGGATCTCAGTCTCAGCCAACCTCATATCACAACAATGACAAAGCCTCTCCTCTCTACTGGTCTGGTGGTCGGTCTGGATCTGAAGTCGGTGAGAGCCAACTCTAAAGGACCCGAGTTGGATATGCAAGACGTGGGGCCAACGTCTGAAAGTATACTGGGGCCGAGTGATCAAGCCATCATGAATATCAATATAGTGCTCGGAATAGAAGGCCATACGAGGCCGAAGGCCACCAGGAGGATCAACCCACATCACCTGAACATACCTCCTGTAAATATCTAACCTGGTGATCTCGTTCAACTCTGACTAAGGGGGGAGAGGAGATGAGCAGGAGCACCGAGGGAGTATTGAAAGGGAGGGAGGTGGTCGATATCAATACCAACAGAGCTGAGGAGACTGGAAGCCTGAGCATACCAGCATCGAGCACGCCTATTAGGGCCAGAGGCCGCCAACGAAGCCGAAGAACAATAGGCTAAGTAAGAGTAACGGTATCTGCCATCTGTCGAGTCAGCAAAGCCCCTGAGTCTGTGAAGTAACCGAACAAGATCGAAGATCGTGCAAAGTCTGAAGGATGAGCCCCGAACTCAGCCAAAATGATGCTAGTGGGAGTAGTCGGCTGACAACGAATGAAGCGTCAGAGAAAGAGAGTCTGCACTCTCTCAACAGAAGCACAGTCAGTAGTCAATAAGGAGGGACCCCAAACAGTTGAACCATAAAGAACAGTAGGTCTAACCAGTGAGTCAAAGATAGACATCTTTGATGTAATATCCTGAAAGTGATGTCGAAAGCACTGTCGCTCAAGTAAGGC
>MU227121.1:1137873-1148095 GCA_018584345.1 Thuja plicata | reverse complement strand
GAGTATCAAAATTATGATTACATTGAGTAGCATGATATGAATATCAAAACAAGTACAAACTACAAAATGAAAATGCGAAGGCCCAAAATGTAGTGAAGGAGTCCTCTAATCGTCCCTCGGGAGGTCGACAAACTCATCATCACTGGAACTATCAGACTCTCCAAGGTCAAGAGCCCTGAAAGGAACACCAACCAGCCCTGCATCTGAAGCATCCTCATCCTCCATCCTATAAGTGGGCCCCACATTCCCTAGGGTTAAAAAACGACACACTTAGCAATTAAAAAATGTTGTCTTTTTTTAAAAAAATTTCTTTTTTTATGTGCTTCGATAGGGTATGCCTGGAAGTTCCCGTTTGGGGTCAAGGGACGTCTGGAAGTTCCCGTTCCCAAAAGTGGGACGTCTGGAAGTTCCCGTCCCCAAAAGGGGGACGTGGGGACGTCCCCGCGTCCCCGATGATTGGTGGCTGAATGGTGGCGCCGCTGGGGACGTGGGAACGGTGTCCCCCCGTCCCGGGTGCGTCCCCGTCCCGGGTGCGTTTGGGATTTGGGGGGGGGACGCGTCCCCGTGTTACTCTGCCAATTATATTTGTCCTGCATGTTGACATTATTGCTCGGTTCTGACACCTTCGCAAGTTGCTGGCATTTAGTCTTCATTGAATGGTTTAGAGTCAGGTAGCATTAAGCTGCAGAAGCTGTCTTGCAGTGCAGGTCTTGTACTCGAAAATGTCTCCCATGGTTTACAGAAAAGTTTTTTTTTGTGTTGACTAGTCAGCTAGTTTAAGAATTAATGTTAAAATTGTTGTGCTTCATATTTCTCTGTATTGACAGTTTCAAAATATTTGAGTTTTTGAAATTTTGTTTCATTTTAACGGAATGATAGTGAAATAAATGTATTCATTTGCAGGGTGATGTTGAGGAAGCAAAAAATTTGGAAATTAGGAAGCTTCATAATGCATTAGAAGAAATGCAAATTCAACTTAACACATCGAAGGAACTTGCTTCGAGAGAGCAAGAAAAAAATATAGCTCTTCACCATCATCTCAAACTTGCAAGTGATCAAAGCTCAACATTGGAAATGAGCTATATCGAAATTAAAAAGCTGAAAACAGAAAACGAGCATATTAAGGTAATAATTATTTACATTAATCATGAATAGTAAAATAATGCTTTTCTTTTAATCAGTTTACGAAGATGAATAGATGTGGTGTTTAGTATTGATCATATGCTAGCAACGAACTTGACAATAGTTTAAATAAATTCATTTGCTATAAAAAGAGATTTGAATCCTACATGAAATGTTGATTTAGTTAGTTACAAAGTTCTTTCAATTATAAATCTGTATGCACAGGTACACTTTTTTTTTGGTGTGCATGCATTTTTATTTATGATCTACATTCAGTAGTATATAAACTTAAACTAAATTTTATAAAAGTTTCATTGCTTATCTCACTATTTAACAGTAGCATGCATCATAGTTTAAAAACTCATCAGACCCAACTCTTTTGAGTCTGCAAAAACTCAGCAACTTAAAAAATTGCATAAATTTCTTAGAAACACTTTTTTTTTCAAAATTCAATGACAAGATCTATCCAATGAGTACAAAAGTGTTTTCTTTAAATTTGATTGTTTTGAATACAAATTTTGTACAAAATCACATCATTACGTTGAATCCCTATGGCTGATAGCTTGATAGAATATATAGCTGACAAAATGAAAATGGTAAATACAACATTTTACATCTTTCTCTTCCCCAATGTAGTGAAAAATAGGGGAGAGGTAGAGGTTCATCCACAGAAGGCTATGGCTCAACGTCCATCCTGGTCGTAAAAGGCCATAACTTCTCCTCAACTTTATCATTGTCATCCAATCCTAGATCTCCTGTTGCACCCACATCCTCCAATGCCTGCTTCTCAATATCAAGAATATGATCTTCAGTAATTAATGGAGGTTGCTCATCCCACCCTGTTCAATCACTGTAAGGGTCTATCTCATCCAAATCAATAGGATCCTCCGCTTGTCCTCTATCCTTCTTGTTCATAGTTGAAGGTTGTATTGCTAAGTTACCGCTTGCAGTACTATGGTTTAGGTTCAGGTGTTCAGTTTGCAGGTTTGTTCAAAAAAAACTTGGGGGTTGGGTTTGTCCATACAAAAGCATATAAAAATTGTGATATTGCTGTCAGGATTCAATTGTGTATGAGTTTGACTCAAAATCTACACAGTTGAATCTTGGTAGCAATATCACAATTTGACTTGTGGAAAATATCTCCTACATATAAAAATTATATATATATATATCTTTTATTTAATAAATATAGTAAAATAAAAAATCTATCTAAGATCCATTAATATAAATATAAATATAAATTATAGTAATATGATTGCTTATATATAAGAAATATAAAAATACACTAATAGAAAATATATTAATATAATATTACAAGATAAATAAGAAATATTAATAAATATTTTAGATAGATATTTTAACTTTTAAATGTTAATATTTAAAAATAGACATTTTTAAATCAAATGTATTAGGTCAAACTGTTTTTAATATTAAAATTAAGTCCAAGTTTGAGTTGACATTGATACAGTCATACAAAATAATCCTTGTCTCTAAATGGTTTGCTTATTTGCCAGAGTGTCACCGCATCGTTATAGACACATTAAAAATTCACATCTGTGGGGATTTTTTGGGTATGTGTTTGTACGTTCTGCCTTGCAAAATACAAGCAAAAATTCCTCACGATTCACTCTTTACAAACATAAACAAAAAAAGTGAGATTTTTGAGTATTTAAAACCACGCAAGCCTGTGGTTTTTTTGCAGCTACAAAGGGAAATGTCAAAATTTGTAACAGGATGTCTTTGGTTTGCCCTAGACGAACCTGTAATGTTTTTCTAGTGCCCTAAGGAACCCCTTGGCACACCAAACCTAGATCTATGTCTGGGTCAGATTGGACCAAATCTGCAAGCTGAGGAGAGTGAACAAAATTACACAAAGACAAGTTCATTGAGGCATTTTTGAGCTTGTTTGTTCTTCTTCGTGTGGATGGTCTCAAACAAGCTCCAATTTGTAATGTCCCCAATAAGGACTGAACTTAATTTGCCTTGGAATTCCTAAATAAGGTTTGGATTAACGCCTTGATTTAGAACTTGAAACCAAGTTAGTTATCAATAGATAAATAAACATTGTTGGCTAAAAATTTTGCAAGTAACTAAGACTACAACTTGGGAAAATTGGAACTTTAGACAACAGTGTGTGA
This sequence comes from Thuja plicata, assembly GCA_018584345.1. Taxonomy (NCBI): domain Eukaryota; kingdom Viridiplantae; phylum Streptophyta; class Pinopsida; order Cupressales; family Cupressaceae; genus Thuja; species Thuja plicata. Next base: position 1,144,835 of record MU227121.1, on the reverse strand, counting down.
AATTTCTTTCTACTCTCAGCAATAGGGGAGGTTCCCTTCTTACCGTAGGTGGCTTCAACGGAAACTGAACTGAAATACAAACAATTCCTATTCTACGATAATACCGGTGGCTTAAGGTTTGACGTAAGAACAACACTTAAGACAGCATTTTACTTATAATAAATTGAAACAAATACAGGAACACAAGTCTCTTGTACTTACTTCGAAAGATGACTCTGAAAATAGAATAGCCAGGAAAGCACAAAGTCTTTCACCGAATATCCTCTTTCTTAATAAAGACACTTATCGCTGAAGCCCAAAGTCTTCAACTTTAAGTTATTACAGCCACTTCTATTTACATTAATCCTTATTCGTGAAGCACAAAGTCTTCAAAAAACATGAATTAAAGCGCTCAAATGATACACACAAGATAACTATCAATTGATCTGAGAAAGGATTAACAAATACAACTAAAGAATACACTCATTGATTTCCAGATTGACAACACAAAGTTTGTGAATCCTTGTTCCTTCTATTCAATTCAATAACTTTGCACAATGAAACTTAAAGTTTTCAAAATACAAGAGATTCAAGTATAGCTTTCTTGCACACACCAAAAGATGATTATTTACAATGAGCTCCCTCATTTATATAGGAAAAGAGGAGAGAGAAAGGTGGAGAGAAAAGGGGAAACCCTTAACCACCTTGACTTATTCTCTAACTAACTAACTAATTAACTAACTTTGACTTATTCAATGCTACAAGGCTTAAAGCACTAGCGACATTATTACATGAAACAACTGTGCAGGTGATACTATCACATGCAATTACATCTTGTTTTTACATTACATGCAATTTGTCAAATACAAAATACAAATACATGATGAATTTTTTCTAATTGTCTGACAAGACACGACATCTATCACATCATCCTTTATCAGTCTTCATGCTGCTACTGGATGCTGCATGATTAATGTGTTCTAGTTTGGTGAAAGCATCTCCAACCGGAATATGAATCTGTACCCTTAATTGTTCTACATTTGATGGCATCAACAAATCTCCTGCTTAAAATCAGTCTTGAAAGCTTTCTATGCTCCTCATTGTTTCGTCGCGCATCTCTTTCTTTGAATAGCTCCATTATGATGTCATTCTTTAAAAGGCCATAAATAGTCTTTCAAGCTAGAACTTTGCAGATCTGGAAGAGTATGCATATAGGATATGAGTGGAAGGCCTTTGAGCAATGAAAGACAATGGATTTTGAGCAAAATCAGCTCTTTAAATGAGGGAAAACTCAAAAACGGGGTTTTCTTGAGGCACTGCACGTATGCGAACAGCAAGTTTGGAGCAAGAAAATGAGATGAAAATGCGTGAAAGATGTATGGTATGGTGTCTACATATAATGGAGTTTTGAATTTCCATTACAAATGAACTGGCAAGCAACTACCAACATGAAGTTTAAGTCACATGGCAGCGGTGGAATACGTACAGATTGGTAGGGAACATGAAATGCATGAAAGTGGGTTTTTGAAATGCATTTGCATGGTGTAATAATGAGCTTGCTTTTCTTGTATACACGAGGTTTTAAATCCCAACGGCATATGCAAATAAGATGAGATACTTGCATATGCAACTTAGAGAAATGGAGACAGAAGATAGAAGATACAATACATAAAACAAAATATGTAAATCTGAAAGAGAATTGAAAGATTTACATTTACAAGGAAGAACAAAATTATATACATAAATCCCTAAAACAAGCACAAGAAAACTTACCTCCTTTCACCAAAAACAAGAGAAGAAGTCTTTTCAAACCCTTGAGGAAAATCTGAATCAAATCCAAGAGATTTTCAGATTTCACAAAGATTGCAAGAAGAGGATTATATAGACTTCAAATCTTGACTTAATCCTCTTGAAATGAATGCATATTGGAGTCAAGATTCGTTTGTTGCCAAGTGTTGAATGATGGAGAAACAAAATGCACAAGTATAGCAATTATATTGAACAAATCAAATGCATATGTAATGATAACCAAAAATGGTGCCGAGGGCATCAAATGCAACTTGAAATGGATGAGGAACAAGCTGGAGATGAAGTTTCTTACCCTAGAATCCTTCCTTGATCCAAAATGCAGCTATTGGGAGCAAGAATCTTCTCTTGAGCCGTTTTTTGGCCATGAAATGCCCTAGAAGGGCTGTTTTTGGTAAAATGCATGTGTTTGAGAGCATGCAAATGCTCACATAATCGCTGCCCAATGTTGATATTTTGGCCTTTACGGCAAAGATCAATGTTTTGGACAAAATTAGTGGCAACAATAATAATAATATAATGGATATATATTTATTACTATTGGTATATTTAATTATGATAAGATCAATTTAATAATAATATATATAAAGGGGTTATATTTATTATTTATTAAGGATTGATTTTAATTAAATATGAAATAAATAGTGCATATATATGTGGCAATATTAATAATAATAAATAAAGGTTATTTATTATTTATTAATTAAATACTTGGAGGGCCCATGTCGGCCACCTTGGAGAGGTGGAGTTTAGCATTCTGAATCCATATATATGCATGGTCGATCCTTGAGGATAATGGTATCAAAAACATAACATGCGATTTTCCTCAAGGATCTATAATCTGCGTTTTCCTTCTTGGCGTGCGAATTCTAGGAGTTCGATTTATTCATTCAAGTCTGCCATTAAAGTGTGTTTGGATTGGGTTGATGTTTGGATTGGCGATTTGGAACATTCAAGTGCAATATCTTAGATCAAATTCATCCTCCCAACTGGTGCGGAGTCTTGCCACTTGAATTGACAAATCTAATCTGCCTTGACCTGCGAATATACCATATATATATTACATACAAATTTGGGCTGGTTGTAAGAGCGAATTGTGGCATCAATTCAAGGACAAATAAGTGAAGGATTAATACAGATCGTAGGGCAGATCTGAGTTTAGTTTCAGTCTATCCAAGGACACAAAGTACAGATTAGTGACAACTTGGAGAAGAACTAAGAGAAGCCCTAGGTGGGCTAACTCAGGTCATATCTAGAAGGAATTGAAGGATCAGATTTAAAGACTCCAAGGACGGATTTCAGAGTTACAATCCGGGTGTACTATCTCCTTATTTGTGATTATTTTCTTCATATCCCGTGCTTAGTCTTGAAAGACCTCTATAGACTATATATTCCTTGTGATAATCTGAAAATATTAACACCCAACTCTTCTTGAATCAAACGCAGCAATAGGAGAAGTAAAGGCACGCTTTTGGACATACATTACATATCAAAAACACATGCAATTGCATATAAAATTGCCACCATGCCTTTAAGTCAATAGTGACGGGTTTTTGGGACCAAACACGTGTATTTAGTCTTTTATGTTTGAAGTTCATAATGACGTGTTTTTTTAGGCCATTTACATATGCAAACTCATTCAAAAATTGCCCTCAATGACTTAAGACATGCTTTTTGGGACCATTTACATATGTTTTAAAACTCTCAACTTCACACATGCATTTGCATTTAAAAGCCCCATCTTTATGACTTGGGTCCAAAATATATTGATAGTGGAGGTTAAAAGATGACCTACATATGTGATGACATGCAATGTTGAATAAAAACCCCACTTTATTGAATAAAAAGTCTCTCTCATGTTTAAATTTACATGTAACTATAGTTTTAATGAAGAGATGTGCAAAAGGACTGGAAAAGCCCACCATCACATTAGAAAATTATTAAAAACTATATTTAAAACTTATCAGAATGATGTGAAATTTTAAAATGGGGTTCTAAACCCTCTTTACATGTAAATGACAATTTTTTTTAGTGCAATTATCAATAAAAAGCCCACTTTTGAGGGATTTTTTATAAGGACATGCAATCAGGCCGAAAAACCCCACCTGCAGAACACTTAATTCCTTAATGACTTGAGTTAGACAACTTCGATTGATGCCTAAGATAGCTCAAAACAAGCGGAATTAAAAATGTTATAATCCTAGGGCAAAATCAAGACTAAAAACCAAACACAAAACCAAGAAAAACGAAGAAAAGTCTTAAAGGTTGCCAAAAATCAAGTGCTTGCTGTTAAAGAAGAAAAACTCATTTCAACAAGCAATATGGTGATTATCCTAATAGAAACCTTCAAAAAGAATGCATAGAAAAGTGTGAAATTTAGGAATTTTCAAGGATAACGAATCGCCTTCATAACTAGAGTAACGAGAATCGCTGTGAAATCGCTTGAATCGCCGGTTTGGTGATTCGATTCAGGCCTGCCGATATTTTATGAATCGGTGAATCATATCGCCGATTTCATCGGGATGAATCGCATGAATCGCCGATTCAGCGATTCATCTAAGAAATCGCGTGAATTGCCAAAAATCGGCCGTAGGTTATCTTCTCAACAGAATAAGACCGTGGATTTGTGAAGTTTGATGGTGTATGGTTGAGTTTTGATTTTGGGATCAATTGCTCACATGATGGTTGAAATCTTGCCATGCAATTAGGGTTATGCTTTTTATTTCTGTGTGTAATCCTACCAACCTATTTCAGGTCATAAGTGATCATTGAATAAAAGGGATTTCTTTGTTGTTTGTGTCATTTTTGCAGGGCAATGTACTGGCATCATTATTAATTGTTTCAGTGGTTCTATTAGGCACAAATGCTGCTTGCATTATATATACTAACATGTCTGATTTTTCTTAGAAGATTAAAGCACTCAAATAGTAAATTTTGCAGCTTGTTGCCGATACTTATAGTTAAACTAAATCTATCATAATAATAATTTGAGTTTGTGGAATTAACTATTTCAATTTATTGAGGTGAATTATGGAATTTAATCAGAAAATAAAAAATATTTTATTTAAAGATATTAGAATGGTAGTAGGGCTCAATTTTTTTAGCTTGTGAGGTTTCCTTCTTATGCTATCAAATGACAGAGCCAACAGATATCTTTAAAGGGAACATAAAAAAACTCAGACATCTATTTGATGATGTTATAGTGTGTTTAAGTTATATTCAATAAAGGGTGCATGAAATAAGTTTTAAATTGTTAAAATCTCTAAATTTCAAGGGTTTTTTAAATTTGCCGATTCATGGCCGATTCGCGATTCGATTCAGCCTTGCCGATTCCGATCTGATTCCGATTCTCATTACTTTGTTCATAACACACTATTTGAAGTACCAAAACTTAGAGGGAGCACCTACAAATTCATAGGAAAATTCCCTAGGGTTGTTCAATTTTGTGAATGCAAATGCAAAATTGAGGACAACAAACATATAATTCAACAATGTTCCAAAAAGAATTCTAGTCATTATTATAATACTCCTAATGTACACGAGATTCCCTTAAGGCTTTTTCCAAGAATCTACCCTCATTATGAAGCATCTAAGAGATCATACAAAGTGCATTTAGCCTATCCATCAAGCCCAGAGGCTCATTAATGGCACTCGCCATTCGGCCTCCCAGCCCTACTCGGGTTTACCACTACTTGAATGGACCTTTATGGTACTTGCCCTCCTCATAAGCCTTGCCTCCCCTCCATAATGGGATGGTGGATTGACTATAAGCTTAAAGAGCTCTGCATCCAAATTAATCATACATTCCTACTTAATCATACATTCCTCCTTGATTATTAATCATAGGCTAGAAGCAATAGAATATTTGCATTTATTCATACTTCTTATCAAATGAAGACATATAATGAGTTATCTAAATTATATGATAATGCATTATATTCATACTACAATATCTGATAGATATGTAACTGCTGTGTGATATGTATATTAATTTCTGAGTTTGTAATTTATATTAGCTTGAATGCTGATTGATCTCCTTCAGTGTCTTGTCTTGATTGATGTTTGAATGATCAATATAGACTGATTAGATTGATGGAAGATTTGATTGTTTTGGCAAGAGCTCTTTCATTTGACAAGAACAAAATTGACCCCAAGCTCTAGCTCTCATCCATAAATCGACAGACAGATGGAAATTGTGAATAAACAAATAGAGAGTTACTAGAGATATTATGTTACAAGGCAGCAATCAGCTTGGGTGAAGTGGTTGCTCCTTGGGTAGTATTGCTACAATTCTACACATCACATATTTATAGGTATTACTCGTTTAAAGGCACTTGATGGTTATGATGTTATTTATTCATGGATTTGTCTCTCTCTGTTAATGTTTGTAGCTTCAGTCGTATGATCATTTAGAATACATATAATATACTTAGATATTGATTAATAATAATATATTGTAGTTGTATATATATATGTTATATATATATTATTATTAAACATATATTATGCAAATTTATATTATTCTAATAAATGATTGATTAATGAAACATTATAAAATTATAATGAATAGACATGTCCCATGAAGGGACATGTCTCTCCTAGCCTCTTTCCCAATATAAATGAAAGAGAGATTGTTGCATTTGAAACACACAGAATATATACAAGCAGTGCTATTACATTTGCAACTATCCTAAAAACTTAACATGGTATCAGAGCCAAGTTCCTTCTATAAAGCCTAACCGCTTAAAGGAAGATCTTATGGGCAGTCAGTTTGAGGAGGAAACCGAATCCGTATTATGAAAAGGAACTAAGACAGAAACAGGGAAGTCTATTTTTTTAAATACATAAAGATATTTGATTCTGAATAATATTGCTCATACCAGATGATGCTATATATCTTATACCTATATGGTATAGTTTTGGATAGTCGACGGTTATATGAAAGATGTAGCATGTGTCTTGACGGAATCAATCTCAGTTGGCACCAAGAGAATGAGATACAATATGCGACACATATGTCTTTCTCCCTCCGTAGGTATTTGTGCGAGTAAGCGAGAGTTGAGATGGCTGGAGGAGTATTAATTCCTTAATGATAGTTAAAGTATTTCCGTTGCAAATATAATCAGTGAAAGATCCACCCCGATGCGTGTTCCTGTACCAAGGTTTCCACACAAGGA
>MU227121.1:1123428-1137537 GCA_018584345.1 Thuja plicata | reverse complement strand
CTCTCTCTCTCTCTCTCTCTCTCTCTCTCTCTCTTTTCTCTCCCCCACCACAAGCCCTTAACCTAAAATTATAAGCCCTAAACCCTATACTAGTCCCTAAAACCTAAACCATGCATCCTTCTTCTTAAGGGATTAGGGCTTAGGATTTAGGGTTTATGAACTAGTATAGGTTTTAAGGATTTGGGATTAGGGATTAGAGCCTTAGGTTTTAGGTTTTAGGGCTTAGGGATTAGATCTTAGAGCTTTAAAAGGTATATAATGAGAGATAGGGAGAGATGGAGATGAGGAAGGGAGATGGCTTATGGTTTAGGGAGTAGGGATTAGGCTTTAGGATTAGATAGAGATATGGGAGAGAGATGGTTAAGGGCTTAGGGATTAGGTTTTAGGGTTTAGGGACTAGTATAGGGTTTACAACTTAGAAATTATAGAGGGATAGAGTCATAAATGGGGAGAAAGGGAGACAGTGACACTAGTACAAAAACAGTAATATGTGACTAAAAAACTACTAAAAATTGTATATAAATGACTAAACTTAGTCATGTAACTATTAGTAGTTAATTTGTAGTCATTTATAACACGACTAAATTTATTACTAAAATATTTAGTCACAAATTTAGTCACGAATCTAGTCATGGATTTAGTCACGTATTTGGTCATCGATTTAGTCGTGTATTTAGTCATGTATTTAGTCATATATTTATTAACATATTTAGTCATATATTTAGTCATATATTTAGTTGCATATTTAGTCATATATTTAGTCATATATTTAGTCACATATTTAGTCATATATTTAGTCTTATATTTAGTCGCATATTTAGTCATATATTTAGTCATATATTTAGTCACATTAGGGCATGATGGAATTGAACCATCATCCTCATGCTCATAAAGTAGGTTCTCTTCCATTGAGCTAGTGCCCTTTAAAGAATAATCATACAATGTGTAATCATATAATCATAGAAACTCATAAAATTGAATCTACTTCCTTATGGGTCAAGTTTGAGGAATTTTCACGTTGTTTGTGAAGAGTTATTGTTATTTTAGTAACTGGAAATCCAAACCCTTACTAGGGTAACCCATGGGTAATAAAAATTGCATATCTTGTGATCATACTGTGCAATAAGCTTGAAAAATGGTGTATTCTTTCCTTATGGTGCATAATACAATTTCGTAAAAGGGCAGGTTGCGACGATAAATTTTTCAATGTGTTTGAAGAGGCTCTAGTGTTGTCTAGACATGTTCAGGATTAACAATGACAACAAGAGTCACTTTGTTTGGGAATTTGTAATGAAGAAAACATGTTGTAGGGGTGTATTATTTTGAGAGAAGATTTAAACACTCCAAGATTTCCCTCTTCAGAGAATTTCCAAGGAGAATGTGTTGGGTATGGTCATTGTTTCATGTAAACCCTCTATCCTATCTACTCAAGTTTGCGACAGTCATGTCTAGGACTGCATTTTTTCATGTTTGGGACTCTGCTCTACCTTGAGATCTCATAGGAGGCTTACTAAAAATTATTTGGGTGCATTGTAACCCTAATATTTTGGAGGATTTTCCCTTTTGGTGTTGTTGGGAATACCCAAATGGTGTTGATCTTATAAGTCTGTCAACCATACCTTGCTTGTGAACATCCACTTGAAAGCCTCAAATATCCCTCTTTTGGTATAGATGATAAAAGTCCAATTTCCATTTTTCTTTATGGATATCCACACCCTGTTCCAAATCTCCCATTTTATCATTGGTAGAGAGGATATTGGAAAATATTATGGATATCCACACCTTGTTCTAAAGCTCTCATTTTATTCTTAAGAAAAAGGAGCATTATCATAAAGTAGTTTTGACTGCTCTTGATGGAGTTGAATTTATTATTAATGGTATTCACCGAGAACATTTTTTATAAAGATAAGAATCAAGAGTATTAACACTAACATCAATGATCAGATAGTGATTAGAGAGATGAGATAAAATAGTGCTAAAACTAAAATAGCAATATTGATAGCAGCAGTGAATGTTTGCAAGATAGTCATATGAGCGAAAATTGCAAGTAATGCAAGATCAATGTGTGTGGTGTAAAAAATAATGTTGAGAGATAGTCCCAAGAGAGTATTCATTGAAATTGGTAGTCATACATGACTGATAAATAATGATTGCATGCTAAAGCCCAAAGCCAGTCATGTGACTGCTAAAAGAGCAGTCATGATAGTAGGTACAACAAATAGAGTGATTGAAGATCATAAAGCAATACTATGCACAATATTGTTACATTGTTTTGTAATTATCATAAAAATTAGGGTGTTGATAAGTCCAAGACAATGAGGACCATAATCAATGAAAGTAGTGAGGGTAGGGTATTGATAGTTAGATCAGACTGTGACTATTTTTCAATTTAACATATCCTTTCATAAAAAGATCATAAAACTTGTTTAAGATCATGAAAAGTATGCATTGATTGTTACCAAGTTTGTATTAATGGTCAGAGTAGTATGTCAAATACACTGAAGGAGGGCAGTCCAAACAATCTTTATTAGACCTAAAATAGTGTTAACAGTCAATTTAAGAAGAAAGTGCTCCAAGCCACTCATTGGCCCAAGGGAGATAAGTTGATTTATCATCTAGATGGGTACCTTAGAATGCTTCATGTTTAATTTTTGCATTAGGAAATCATTTTCTAATGAAGGTCTTCCTTAAGAAAAAAGTATATTTGTTCACCTTATGTTGTGGTCTGACTGTGTCCTTAGGATCAGACTGAGAAAGACAGGAAAAGAATATGTTTATTGTTTTTTTATTGAATCCAATATTTGAAGATGGTGTTGTGATAAAGAATAGATGTGTGGGAAATTGTAAATATCCCTATGAAGTCAATTTGGGTCAAGTAATAGAGCCTTGAGAACAATGAGCATGCTAAAAGCTCGGTGACCAAGAAGTATTGTGATTTTCTTGGAAAAAAAGTTGAACAAGTGCAAAGTAGCATATTAAAATATTAGTAGAGATTTTTCATGATGTCATGGGAAATATTAGAAATGGATAGGTTGAAGAGAAGATAGACAAAGAATGCATCAACCGAATGGTGTAAGCATGTGATGAGAAATCCTAAGCTACCGCAAAAAAACATAGTGATATTGCTATAAGTATAATAGATAGTCAAAGGGGACACTCTCAAGAAACCATGCAATATGAGGTCACTGCTAGAAAAAATAATAAGGTAGTTCCATTATACTAGGAAACCATGCTACTACCATGAGAAGAAAGGTTATCAGAAGAGTAGACAATGGTAGCAAATAGAGACAATGTTAAAACACTGATACAAATACATTTCAAAGGACATGTGTTAATGTTTGTAGCTTCAGTCGTATGATCATTTAGAATACATATAATATACTTAGATATTGATTAATAATAATATATTGTAGTTGTATATATATATGTTATATTATATATATATTATTATTATTAAACATATATTATGCAAACTTATATTATTCTAATATATGATTGATTAATGAAACATTATAAAATTATAATGAATAGACATGTCCCATGAAGGGACATGTCTCTCCTAGCCTCTTTCCCAATATAAATGAAAGAGAGATTGTTGCATTTGAAACACACAGAATATATACAAGCAGTGCTATTACATTTGCAGCTATCCTAAAAACTTAACACTCTCAAATAGTAGAATTGTTGCAGCTAAAAATTTGATTCAAGAAAACTTGGATATTATGAAAGTACTTAAGGAAAACTTACAACATTCCCAAAACCAGCCATGTTGATCGTCATTGAATTGAAAGAGTTTTTGAAGTGGGATACATTGTATTCTTTAGGTTATAGGCCCATGGACAATCTTGGTGCAGGAGCACCCCAAGAGCACATTCAGGCATATGATGTTAAAATTTTGAATTTTGTTTTGTTTTGGTAGATTTGATGTAATAAGGTCATTTAAGACCATGTCATGTGGGTTTGACTCCATATTAGGTCACTATGGGGGTTGGAATGTCAAATTGCATAAGTTAATTTTGCAGAATGTTGTCAATATTGGAATATAAAGAGTCATCGGTTGTAAATGAGGAAGTTGGACAGTTGGAATTCAAAATGGTAGTTGGAAAATGCTTGGAAAAGCATAAATACATATTGTAAACACGAATCCCAAGTTTGGGAGGGTTTTGGAAAAGAATGGAATGAAGAAATACATAATTTGCATGTCCAAAACAATGTTTTCCCCAGAAAATCCGAACACGTTTTTCTCTTTTTTTTTTTGCTTTTTACGGAGTTGTACAGATCTGTGGTTGCTTGAAACCAATTGGAACTGAAAGGGGAGTGAATCTAGTTTCTAACAAAGTTGGTTTCATTCCATTTCATTCAGTAGATTAAAAGTTATCACATTTTTTCTACATGCTGTCTGAAACCCTAGTTAGGGTAATACTGAGCAAACAAATCAAATTTTGAAGGTTTCCGTACAAAGAAACCTACCTCGGTTTTGAGGTTTGTTGTAAAAAGCCCAAATGGGTATCCAGAAGTGGTTTTATATCTTCTAGGTGAATTCTACAACAAAAGTTATGGCCAAAAATGTCGATTTGCTGCACTTTTTAAGGCTTAATAGAAGAAAGGACAATCAAATTTTGACCATTTCCGTACAAAGAACCCCTATGGGATTTTGAAGTATGTTATGTAAGAGCTAAATGGGTATCTGAAACTGCTTTTACATTTTTGATATCTTGTCTACATTGGAAGTTATGGTGGAAAACCCCAACTTGAAGGGCTACTAGGAAAGAGGCCTAATTGTGAAGAAACTATCATTTATTTATGCCAAAGATCAGTTGTTTTTGAATTGTCCACCCCTGCTCTGCATCAAATTGGTATCAAAGCCCGAAGATCTAGGCAAGAGAAGTTTTGCAATTTGCGTGTTGCTCTTGATAGGTTGAAGTGAAAATCCTGGATGCCAAAAGACTAGGTAGAGAGGAAAAGGAAAGGAAACCTAGGTGAGGTATCACAATATGCATTGAGAAGAAGCAAAGTGAAAGAGACTTGCTTGAGAAAGAAGAATGAAAATGTTGAAAAGATTCGTTCGTGGAGACTTGCAGAGTAAGGAGGTACCAGGCAAGAAGAAACAAGTGATGAGAAAAGAGAAAAGAGAAAAGTGAGATAAAGAGATAATCTTAAATTAATATATGTAATAAAATTAATAGATCAATATTAAAATAAAAATAACGATAACATAACAATTATTATCACATGATAGAAAACATTTTAATATCCTGATGATAATAATATAAATTAATATTTATAGATGTAATAATAATAAAAAATTAAAATCAATATCAATATATTTATTTAACTAATAATGATTATGTCCTCGTTAATGAGGTTGACATAGTTGAGTCTTAGATTAAATGGAAAGGTGCCAAATTAGAACCAGCAGAGCATGGGTGGTTCAAGTTAAACTTCAATAAGGCCTCTAGAGGCAATCTATGCACATCAGGTCCAAGTTGCACAATTCGAGATTGGGAAGGACAGACGATTGGTAGAATGTTAAAAAGTCTGCCAAATGGGACTATCAAAAAGCCCTATTCACAAGAACTCACTTTAGGTTTACAATTCCGCACAATGCCAAAACTATGTGTACGTCTAACGTTCTTTCTGATAAATATGAAGGGATCAGTCTTCTTGACTGCAATTTACCTATTAAAAGAAAACTAATAATGATTACGTAAAGTTAGCAAGATTAATAGTGATATGCTTTTAAAAAAAAATTAATAATATTATTGCAAAAATAATACAAAACAACTAAACCAGATAAAATATTAATAAGGAACTAATAATATCAAGTCATATATTTACAGTAATAAAATAATAAATGAGTAATAAAAGATACCAAATTAAAAAATGACAACAATAGGAGTTAATAATAAAGATAAAAACAATGAAGTAAAATATTAACTGAAGGGAAGCAATACAATGAAGAAATAGAGAAAAAACTAAAACCAGAATAAGATAAAGAAAGAAGCATCAGACAAGCAAAAGAGACAAGAAGCAAGAGTGGGAAGGGATAAAGCCATAGAGAGAGGCAAGATAAAAATAGGGTACAGAGGGAAGGGAGAATAGGGGATGATGACAAGGACAAGAAATATGTGTAAGGAGTAAGACATGCACCGAACAATGAGGTAAGTCACTTGGTCATTTTTGGTCATTTTAAAAATATAAAGTGGGTCCACTAACTTAAGTGGCTACCAAAAGTCAGTTTGAATTTTTGAAATTAAAAGCCTTTAGATTCCCTCGAGTCTTAAACATTTGTGTCCAAGTAAATGCTCTTCAAGTAAGAGTTATTATCACGTAGGATATAATATTATCCAATGGAGAGTGAGTTTCTTGAGAGTTAGTTGTGTTAAGGATGAAGAACAATCTTCGGTATTCCTCACAGATTTCTGAACTTTAAAAAGAAAGGAAACACTGCCTAACATTCATGTATTTGTAAAATTTGATGAAAGAGATAGATGTGTGGACTTTCTGAGTGGCAGACTGGCAGTTGATGGATTTCTACTACACTTGCTCTATTGAAGTCATCAATTAAAATCAATTAATCTTTCCCTAGTATCCATACTGTGTTTGTACTGGCTAGATTACCATCAAAGAGAGCTAGAAATCATTTTCAGATCTTGCGTTTAGGGATCACATCAAACTAACGTGACTGTAACTGAGGATGGAGTCATGCCATACACTGAGATCAAATTTAACTCATTCAAGTCTTCTTTCTTGTTTGCCAACTCCACAGTCATCCACCAAATACATGGCCTAAACTCCAGTCATCCACCAAATCAATGGCCTTTCTTCTTCTTGAATTGAAAACTGCATGTTTACTTCTTGAAATCCTTTTAATTTCTGTTCCTGAAGCTCTTAAGCTGCAACCTCTGTTTATTGAATTCTTTTTTATGAATTAGTGGAAACCCCTCTTTGCTTGACATGGCGACTACATTTTCTTAATATCTTTCTATCCTTCCTTCTCAATTGATGGTTATATATGTTTCCAGAGTCTAACTGTAAACAGAACTCCACTTGAAGTTTCATCAAGTTTAAATTCAAAGAAGTTCCTTTTTTTGTTGCAAGTAAGAAACCAGTGACTCCAGAGAAAGGTCCACTTTAACAGAGTGAAGAAAATAGTCAATAACTTAAAGGCTAACAGCACTTAGAAGCCTCTTCATGTCAGATATACTGAATCCTTTTTGCTCATAAGGTATGGTTGAAGGTCCTTCACAATTAAATTTATTTCCAATAGCAATAATCTACCACAGAGAGGCTGGCCAAATATCTTTATTTCATTTAACATACTATTGCTTGTTAACGAGCCTGAGAAACCAATTTTCTTCCCCAGATTTTGCAATTCCTTTGTTTCTCTGTCCAGTCTCATGTCACTACTCACACTGTGTATGCATCTGAAGTTTTGCTGTCTGTGACGATGCACCATTTCTTTTTACTAGCTGTCCTCTATTCTCTGCTTCATTACTCAGTCTCTCCTTCCTTTGACTTCTTGTTTGGTGGCTGTTATACAAATGCACCGTGTGGGTCTGAAAATAGAACACTGCATGTTTTTTTCTTTTGCATTGGTTGTGGATATAATAGTTTTGAAAACTGTTTGAACCAAAACCATTTGTTTCTTTCCTGTTATGTTGGTGGCAGACAGAGGAAACAAGAAGGAAATTTTAGATGAAAAAGCAGATGTGGTGGTCTCTGTGACCTAGGTCTTTGTTTAGTCTTATCATTGCTATCCTCTTTGTATTTTACATTTATTGTCATAAGGGAGCAGCAGCATACAAAGGAGATGGGAGGGAGTGGCACATCCTGGTTGCCATATCTATCATAAAGGACAGATAGTCTTCTTAATCTTTTATATGCACCTTGCTTTTATTACTTAAAACTGTCTCATTGCACTTCGTTTTGATGAAAGGAGGGTCTCAAATTTAGAAAAACTGAGGTCTCTTGGTATGCATTGTGGGAGATGGGTGAAAATGTATGAACCAGTTTTAAAATATGTGACCTCCATTACATGTGGTCGGCCCTTTCAAAAACTAACAGCTTGATATTGTTTTATGACTTCTTCCTTTTCTTATTTCAACTATTAAGTTTAAATGTTTATCCATGAACCACATGGACCCACCCTTTACAATGACATACTTTAGAAGTGATTGAACTAATTATATAAAGAACAATGCATCCCATGAATTAAACTTGTGATGAAGGCAAGGTGGGAAATGAAAGTTTGATTATGATTGATATCAAAATGACAATTGACAGAGCAATTAAAGGGAACAAATGTGACATTCAAATCGCAAGAGTATTGGACATATATGATTCTGATTATCACAGAGCAATTAAGTTGTTTTAGAAAATGTTGATTAGCAAGTACGAAGTCTTATCTCATAATATCTTATACGTTTATTTTCATCTTAAGTCTCTTTATGGCTTAGCAGTATTATTGTGCAGATCTCAATGGAGGCACTTGAGATGAAATATGCCAAGACAAAAAAGGAATTGGAAATGTCTGCAGAAGAAAATGAAGAAAGACTCAGAAGAGGAGAGGAAGCTGAATCAAGGATTGCTCGCCTTGAGGAGATGTTGCACAGGTTTGGTTGTGGCATTTTAATTCCTTTTTAAAAACGTTTTATTTATATGCGACCAGCTTATGATTGTATCATAAATATAGCAGTTTTATTTTCTTCCTCCAAATTTCTTTTATGAACTTAGTAGTAGAAGCTGTCATTTTATATATGAACATGCACAAAAGGGAACTACATCTCTGGATAGTTCTTAGGTTGAAAAAACTAAGCAATAAATAAAAGACAAGTATTGACTTGATGGCAAACCAGAATCTTTCCATTGGTTCTATATTTAGTAGTGTTTTAATTATATATCAAAGATAAAATGTACAATTAGTGTTAGTCATGTGATGAAACTCATCGTTTCATGTGATTAGATTTTGTTTTCAAACTTCCTGTCAATTGAAACCCATCTATTCCTCTATATTGCAGATTGGAAAATAAAGTATCAAGTTTAGAATCTGAAAATCAAGTTCTGCGACAGCAGGCTTTAGCTGTTCCTTTATCTAATGTCCTTGGTAACCATGCAAATCCTATGACTCCGCAGGTGTGGTACTGTTCATTTGGAGCAATGCTGGTTTACTTTTATCTTTTATATCTCCTAATTGAAATAAATATTATAACATATGAAATGCATCCTTTAGTAAAAGATGTAATTTGAATTTTCTTATTTAGGAAGGCTTGAACTCTTTGCCCAAATATTTTGTATCATGTATTTGCTTTCCATTGGGGAATTATGTTCCTATAAATAAGAAAGGTGGTCTGTACATAGGATCAAGTAGACATATTTCTGTTGTGCTGTTTCTGATTTCATTTGACTTCCTATGACCATGAAGTTTAATTATTGGGAGTTTCGTGATGCAGAATACTCCTGAAGTTCACTGGCTCTCTAATGCAGATCGGAAATCTCTGTTTGTAAGATTCTCTCCGCTTTTTTTCGTTTGAATTGTAAATTCAATTCTGGAAAATTGTTGCTCATCTTCCTGTGTTGACTCATGCAAAAGAAATTTTCGGGTATAGGATTCACCGATTGGCTCTCAAATTAGAAGAGAACGGAATAATGTCCTATCAGAACCACGGCAATCAAGGTCCATCAATGATAAGCAGCAGGTATATTTGCAATATCAAGGTTATTGAATGGGAATGGAATGTGTTCAAATTTATGACACTAGCCTGATGGATTTGAGCATTGTTACCTGACAGGATAATCAAGAAGCTCTTACTAAGTGTGTCAAGCAGGATGTAGGATTTAGCAATAATACACCTGTTGCTGCCTGTATTATATACAAGTGCCTTCTACACTGGAATGCTTTCGAGGCTGAGAGGACACGTATATTTGACCACATTATTCAAACAATTGGCTCAATAATTGAGGTCAGTTTTGCTATGAATATGGCTTGTCTGTAAGTAGAATTTGGTGTTGATTTTGGAGGATTAATTTTGTATCTGACAAAGAAGCCAATAAATGGAAAAAAGTTAAAACAATTATTCATGGAGTCATTGAATGACGAATTATATTGTCTTTCAATGCTCTGTCAGTTGCTAAATAAATGTTACAATGACATTTTGAACACAGGCAAAAGGGTATATTTAAGAAAAACTAGGATCTAATTATATCAGTTAACTGCATACTTGGCAACTGGTATTCTGGTATGCAATGATCCAGGTAGCTCAACCTGGAATTCAACAAGCCTAGCTAACTCAACCTGGAATTCTACCAGCCTTTCCTATCATCGCTGAGGGCTTGCCAAGTACTTCACATTTTTATGCAAACTTAGATCAGTGAACTGCATACTTCCTGCTGCTCTGCTGGCATACATACCAGATCATGCTTGGAATTCTATGATTCTTTCCTATAATCAGTGAGGGTTGATTAGACACTTAACATTTCAATGCAATGTCTGAACTAGCATCTTAAATTTATGGAAAACATTTAGCAGTATGTGATGTTTTATTAGAATTCAATGGTGTAGATTTTGACTCAAACCCATTGACCCATGATTCATGAGTGGTTTACAAGAACTCATTTCTCATGAATGGTCTACTTACACTCATTGCATCTAGATAATGGTTGTAGACGGCAGTTATACCGACCGTTCATAAATAAACATGTTATAGCCAAAGTATTAATTATGTAAATAATAGTTTGGTAATATGTTGTTGCCATTTGTCCCTGATGGGTAGTTGTTGGCAACCTTAACGAACCGCCAAGAAGTATTTATGGTACCCATTTTGTGTATCAGGAACCAGTTCTTGATTTTGTACACATTGCATATGGTAATGA
Source organism: Thuja plicata (assembly GCA_018584345.1). NCBI lineage: Eukaryota > Viridiplantae > Streptophyta > Pinopsida > Cupressales > Cupressaceae > Thuja > Thuja plicata. The sequence goes on along the minus strand of MU227121.1, from coordinate 1,126,665 downwards.
ATGACATATCTTTTGCATATGGTAATGAACGACATATCTTTCTGAGACTATATTGTATGTGGCATTGTTACATTCTATTATTTTATTTTCTACAAATGATATCTCTGTTTACTCTGCATAGTAATTAGTAAGTTCCCTATGTGAGTAAACATTTTCGTTCGGTATTTGTATGAAGGCTGAAGATCTAAGCATGTTGGCTATTACTGAAGATTTTTAAAAACCCATAGTTATTGGGAGATGCGTCTCCGGACCCTTGGGACGTCTCAAAGTCTTGGCGGGTGTGCATGTGAGCGGGGGCCAGCATCTCCCTGTGCCTCCAACAGAAATTTCAACGTATTTAACTCATGATATCTGAACTTTGTCACTGGATAGCTCCCGTTGTTTCAAATTTTTACTAAAAAGTTTTACTAATAAATTTCCATGGGCATAAACTGCCAGAAGGCAAAGAGCCCGCATGCAATGACAAAAAGCCGCATAAATGAGTGAGCTAGGGCAAGTGTTTCCATCGAGTTGGAGACATGAATATATGTTTAAAATTCTAACATATTTAATATATAGATGTTCAAAAATCGAATATATGTTGAAGCATTACTAAAGGGCATATGTGATATTGACTAATATATTTATTCAAATATTTATATATTAAAGTTGCATATTTAATATTTAATATTTAATATTTATATATCATATTCAAATTAAATTATATATGTATTTATTTATTTATTTATTTTGATCAGTAAAAGGCCGAAGCCGAAGAATTTTATTATATCATGAAGAAATTTACATGTATCTCCGTTCACTGCAGGCACTGGTAGGAAAGAACGGAGAAGAAAACCTCCAGTCTAGCACTAGACATGGCCTTCAGGGGATACTATTGTTATGCTCCAGACTTCCTATCTTAGCCCTCATGTAATCTTTTGGGTAAGGGATATGTTGCCTAAAGTTAATACTATATACCGCTTCTTCTGGCCCCACTAGGATTTTATCAATGAAAATCTTCCTACAGAGAGCGATTGTGTTGGCTTTACTAATCCCAGCCCTAAGGAGACAAGAAATGAATATTCCTATGATTTCTCCGTTGGTGCGAAGAGTGAAACAATAATCGAAATGGGAATCCCCCAAGGCTAATTCTACTGCCCTTCTAGTCATGTCATCCGATGGTTTGAGGATTCTACTCCATCGCTTTGGTTTGATGCTCCCAGGAAACGCCATATGCCGTTTGCCAGAGGTATGGAGAGTTCGAACATTGGTATACATTGCCTATAGTGAGTATGAAAGAAAAATAATTATCATCTGAAGATAAATTTTACACTATTAAATTCGAATTGAAGCAGCTTACCTTAAATACAGACCAGTTCCAAATTACCTAAGGCTTTCACAGAAAGTGAATTCATAGCCTTCCCTTAAATAAACGATTCGGAAGTAGAAGCGTTTAAAATAGGGAAAGTTGCATTCCGTGCTCGTGGGAGACGTTAATTAGCCAAGTTGTAAAGTTAAAAATTTATGATTGATGCTTATGGCCAAGTTTTATGGTTTAATATGTGACATGTGCCTGCTTAGTTTATTGATTTTAGTTGTCAATCAGGGAGTATCTTAATAAAAACATTTTTTCAAGCGGATCCTCACACAAGAGCTCCTGACATTTAAATCTCCTTCTAATAATAGTTTGGTATGGATGACTGTGTAAGGCAAACCTGCTTTGTGTCCGTATTCCTTTTAATGTGTAACTTTCCAAGGGTTTCCTAAATGAAATTTATATTTTATATTTTATATTTTATATTTTACATTTTATATATGCTTAAGTATATGAATATCAATATATATATATTAATATATATTTATCTAAGCATATTTGTATCTAAATATTTCGATTTGCTCTTCATTTGTTTATACTATCCCTTCTGCATGGCTTACACCAAGGGGTTTAAGTACCTATAAACATATATACAAATATATCCTTCTATATCTGCATATGAATAAATGCATATATTTTATCTAGTGTATCTACCAATATTTATATAGATAGCACGTATATATATATATATGGATATGCACGTATCATTGACCATGTTCTATTTATATGTATTTATACCTATACTTACATAACGATATATATCTATATATGTTGTATAAGTACTTCTAAGATCTAAGTAGATGAATTACTCCCCATCCAATTTTAGGATGAACAAACAATTGTGGTTTTAATAGATCTATATAGTTTAAGCTTGATTTCCTCATGACCACCTACAATCCTTATTCGGATTGATTCAGATACAATCTGTGCTTAGTGATCTATGCAATGACTTATTAGTTAGATTGTATAAATCTCTCTTTACAGTAGATCACAACTTTCTATCTTCTGTAAGAGTTCGCTAAAGCAACTACTGTCTATTTGGTATTTATACAACTACTTCTATCCAACAGTTATATAAATCTTTTATCCTATTTATAACTTTATTGAGATAGGAGGAACATTCTAGGGCAGAGTTTCATATATTTCATTCAAGAGTGTTAATTATCTCAAGCTTATTATTCTATTTCAATTTAAACTGTTATGTATGCAGTGCTGAATATATATATAAAAATGTCAATTCTGTAAACATATAACAGTACACTTGCTGTAGTCTGTTTTCAACACTTATTAATTTCGGTGTCTTTTAGAAGCAAACTGTCCACAGTATATATATTGGATGTAATGGAATGAAAGGTCACGTCTATGATAGACGTGACTCCCCAAGGAGTCACGCCTATCATAGGCGTGACTATTCTTAACATCATATTACACATCATGCGATAGTTAACAACCACGGTTTGTTAATACCGTCGACTTCATTCACGGTTTACATATTTCAATATCCCGTCGACAATAATTATATGCCGATCACAACGTGAACATCAGAATTTATAATAACCCATCGATATTTATGATATGCCGATTAATCAGTATTAATACTTACGATAGATATATTATAATATCAATCGTTTAATGATATGAATCGACAATCAAGTCGATAGTTTATATTATAATTAATGATAATCATTATCATTATTATAATAATAATAATAATGATAATTATTATCATTGTTGTATTATAATAATAATAATAAACTATATATATAATATATAATAGATATTAATAATAATATATATTAATATAGATATATAAATTATTAATATATATTATTATTATATCTATATATATATATATAGATATATCTCACAATTTATCTATTATT
>MU227121.1:1110092-1120269 GCA_018584345.1 Thuja plicata | reverse complement strand
GCACACCCTTTACATGTTCCTGAGTGATATAGTTTTAACTTAGGTAAACCAATGACTAATTTTTCCATGGAAGATAAGGCACGAAAGTTTAGATGACCTAATCTTCTATGCCAAATTTCATTGGAGTGTTAAATTATAGCTTCGATCTGATTGACTTATATATATATATATATATATTTGAATGGATTATATTGATTAGATTCGATATGCTAGAATGAATCGACTTTAGTTGATTGCATGTAATATATATATATTACAATGAAATTATATTGATCAGATTTGATATACTTATGTAATCGACTTTAGTCGATTACATATAATACATTTAACATGTACTGGATCGGATACCATATGTTCGATAACTGTCATTGCAAATGAAATCGATCATAGTCAATATCGATCAACATAGTGGTGATTATATGTTATGATAACTATTGTACGATAGTTATGCATAACACAAACACTGCCACGGTTTACATATATGAACAGCAATTAACGAAAGGGCATGTCTATGTAAAGACATGACCCTACGCCACGTAGGGTCATGTCTCTACATAGACATGACTCTTATATCACACACACACACACACACACATATATATACTATCGTATGTGGCTGTGGAATAATATCAATCACAGTGTGCATATTATTACCACAGCAACATACGAAGTACATATCTCTGCAATTATAATTCAGTAAATATATAAATACATATATATCTACTTAAGATAATATTTGTGAATAGCACAAATAAAGAACATTGAATTCTCTCTAGTAAAGATCTCTAATCCTAACATTTGTGATGTAGGAGTTTGTTACTTTTTATAGCCTTTAATGAATTCTTGAAACTTTACAGTCAAAAGAGCATTTTATCGATTTGACATTTTAAATTAGTAATCTATTTGAAATTCAGTAGGTTAATTATTGTTTATAAATTATTTTGTGGTGAGGTTGTACAAGACAATGTATAGTAAGATGTAAGCTATCATGAGATGAATGGATCCATAAATTAGTGATACTAACTCAAATAAGATGGAGGCAGTGATTTTCGAATGGCATATATGTTGTCAGTGACAGTACCTCAAAATTTTAGTAGAATCTTTAGACATCTGTAAATCTCTTATATCTGAACAGGTTGTATCATCATGCTGACAATGTATGTGAATGTGCATATGTGCACATGTGTGAATGAACTTTCCTTGTATGTGCACAGTAATAGTGATATGTTGGAGGAATCATGTCAAATTAGACGGAAGGGAACATGGCTTATGACAGCATGGCATGACTATCAGACAAGGCCACATTGACTCAAGCTGCAATGTCCCCTTTTTCTGTATTAAGGAACACTACGGATCTTCCCACAATTCTTTGCTAATGAAGCAAGTAATGGAAGATAAATATGAATAATTGAGGCTTATTTCAAATATATATATATATATATATATATATCATGCAAAATGCTATTTGGCATATGTAATTATAATGTCTTATTTATACAAGGCAAATGTTATTCAGCAATTGTGTAAACAATCGATGTACAAATAGTGTATTTGCTGTTTCTGATACAGCAGGGAATATATGCAAGACTGAGATGAGTCTCAGTAATTATGTACTGATTGTTGTGTCTGATCTGCAATTAATTATATGCAACTGTATGCAGGCTGTATCTGATATGGCAATTGATATATGCTCTGATAAATACTGATAAGAGGCTGTGTCTGATATGGTGATAAAACTATGCACTGGGATGTCATTTCTGACTATAACTTTATATGCTTACACCAAAACTAATAGGGATGCCAAAAGGCAGAATGCTCTTGTACAGAGCAATCCTTACAGAATAACAAGTAATAAGTTTCTATTCCCATGATCCTTGATCAAATGAAGCAATCAACATTATATACTTGCGATTTAAGGGGAAGAGGTGCATTTGGAAGGACGCCTCCCTTAATCGACTTATAACCATATTAATCATAGAATGATTATTATAGTTATCGGTTGTTAACCGATTAACATAATAATTGTGCCATAATCAGAATGAATATTATTCCTCTCATATGCTGAGTGCCGATAATGGCAATGTAAATGTGATGCGATCTATATGATGGTATTTAGACGTATTTATGAACAAATGTATTACTATTATCGTATGATGCCGATCTGTCATGAATATATGCATGATACCGAACTGTTATGGATATGTGCATGACAGTGTATGACTGTTACGGATATGTGTCTGACAGTATGTGAATGCAGATATGGTGTCGTCTATCATGGATGTATGCATTACAGTATATGGATTCAACTATGATGAACATTGATTACTACATTAATGAAATGCATAATCGAATGAATGTAAGTTATGGCACGAGGATGCTACTATGAATGTATGCATGGATGCAGATATGCCAATGTGAATAGTAGACTTAATGGAAGCATGAAGTATGATTGCATTGTAGTTATGGAATGATTGCTGGTAATGTTCACTGCTTTGTGACTCTTCTCTGTGTGTGGTTTATTTAAATAAGTTTAAATCTTTAATCCAAACTTATTAAATCTTTTGTTGATTCTTATGTCCCAAGTTGGGGACATTACACAAGCTAACTAGATAGCATTCCCATAAATGTGCTGGCTTCCTATATGACATATTGACAATGTAAATGTGCACCTATATGGAGTTCGTAATTTTCCGTTTTGTTGATTTAGTGTTCTTATTTTTGAAGATAGGATTGATCCCTGTAAATAGATGATTTTTTATTATTATATTGAACTCCCCATCCTTAAATTGGAACTAATATTTTCTTTGTATGAGGATAGACATTTAGTTGCTTTTGGTTCTGTTACATTTTTCAATTTAGATGTGTTCAGACATGTCTGCTGTCAAGAAAAGTGGAACAAATTATACCTTTTTAATAGATTCTGTTTCTTAGCAGGGAAAGGATGATATTGACACTTTCTCATATTGGCTTTCAAATACATCAACATTGATTTCCCTACTACAACATAATATTAAATTGAATGGGGTTTCTACAACACCTCAACGTCGCTATACTGTTTCAAGCACCCTTATAGAGAGGATGACACAAGTAAGTACAACAAATATGATTGTATAATTTGGCCCTCTACATCATTGATTCATCCAACCAGATTAATGCTCTTAATTTATAAAAACTTATGTTGTATTGCAGAAATCGTAGAGCTCCTTTGGTGCAATTTATTTCATTGAATGAACAATAATTTTATAATTTGCATCGAATTGTAGATTTATTGATTATTTTTGTTTGATGAATTTGTCTGTGCATATATTTGCTAAAGCTATCTAATAATCTACTGTTAAGGGACCCTAGACCTAGAAACAGTGTTGGCTGAGATGCCAACTCCCAGTTGGAAATTTGCACATACATTGAATTGTTTCATCTTTTCTTTTTTGGAATAACATTCTACTTGTAGGTCATTAATGTTGAAGAAAGCACTTTAAAGTTTAAATATGTATTTAATAGTATTTTTTGTTTATTTTTCAACTTGAAAGACCCATTTTTGAAATAGAAAAATTAAATCAGGATTTTTATTATACTAAAGCATAGGAGATCAAAATTTGAAAATATTTCCCTACGTGTTTGCCTTGAGAACAGTCATTGTTACAAAATCCTACTAAGAACAGAGCAGAGATATAATTGCTACTAAATATTATACAGCACTACACTGGACGACCATATAGTTATATTTCTATCCACCTACAGGCTGACTGTTGTTCAATAAAAATGGGCCAAAGGGTTTGATGCTGCTTTTGCTGCAAATAACTTAATGTCACATGTCCATGATCAAATGACAAGCTTATGGAATGAATGTATGCTTCAGTTGAAAGTTGCACAAAGTAGTCAATTAGTCTTATGAAAAGTTCCTTTAGATCCTTAGGTGCCTCAAGTTAGATGGGTCCCTGAAATTTATGTGTATGAGCTAATTATTTCTCTGAAATACGGACTTGTAATTACTATGCAGTCAAAGCACCGAGAAGAAAGTAGTTATGACAGTGAAGTTGTAAAAGTAGTCAATTAGATTTGTGAAATGTGCCTCTAGATCCTTACATGAGACCATACAATTAGGTTCATTAACTAAAACATTGTTTTGAAATACCAAGTGATAATATCATAATTGGGCAAGGTATGCAGACAAAACACCAGGAAGAAAGAAGTCACAATTTGAATCATTGAATGTCAGTGATCAGTTCTATTCTCTTTGGCTATCTTTTCCCATGCATCTCAGTAGCACTTGTTGTTAGCTTCCTCAACTCAGCCATTCAAGACTCTATCCAGATGAAATTGTAATGTTCCTGATTTATGTAAAACGTGGGAGTGCTCTGTGTCCTTCATCCCTGTAAACCTCATCCATTCTACCATGGAAACTTTATTTTGGATTACTTAGACTGCCACAATTTTAGTGGAGATGGTGTTTTGCCCGTTGAAGACTCCATGGTCCCTCCTCTTGGAACAAGATCCTCCTGAGTTACACTCAAAACTGTAAGATCTGTTTCTTAATAAGTATCTCAGATGTGCAAGAGGATTTTCTTGTATTTATCCAATATTGGTGAAACTAGCAATCACGAGACTCATTTTTCATTCAAAAAAGGAAATAGGCACTAGACCAAAATAGAACGCCCCATGTCCATGATCAACTAATGGTTCATGGTTCAGTTGAAAGATCTGCCATTGAACTGCATAAAGTAGTTTATCAGACTTGTGAAAGGTGGCCCTTGATTCTGAAGTGCCTTAGATAAAAATGGGTATTGAATTCTATGAGTATCAGTTATTCATTTCTCTCCCTTTTGTCATTGATTACTTTTAGGTCTTGGCCTTTAATTGTGAGACTTGTAGATCTGGTGGTGTTTGTGGTTTAGGAGGGGGGAGCTTGCCTCATTCATGATAACCTTAGGTCTAATGTTTCATTGGTAGCCTTTGATTTCCACTCTAGATACATATTGCTCCAAGTTCATAGAGGACCACTTGCTCTTTGGGATGTGATCATTGCCATACTTCACCTTCACCCCCTCCACTAATCATTTACATTGATGGGGAATTGTATTTGGACCTATTCCCAAAGATCTCCAAATACCCCGTAGTTGGTGATATCATTCGTTTGGGTGACTTTTTAAAGGAAGTATAGGTGCAAAATATGCTTCCTACATTAATCTATGAGAGGAAGTATGTGCAAAAATTAAACTGATCATACTATTACAAGGAAATAAGCATAAAAGAAAATATAGCTTAACATTGATTTCTGTGGGTAAAACCCTTTCCAGCGAAAAATCTTACACTCCAAAGCAACCAGGTATTTCTCAGTAATTAACAATTACAATTTGCAATACACTTGTAGAGTCTAATCCTTTACAAAAGTATCACAAACAAGGGATCTAGAGTAATTTTGGCAACATAACCTTACCCACAAAAATCGCCATAAAATCTCCATCCCAAGCACCCAATAAATAGGAGAAGCAATGCATCTAACCATCAAATGGTAGTTAGGAAACCATAAGCCAAAACAATGCAAAATGTGGTGCTCAAATTCCTTGTTAAAATCTAGTGTCCAAATCACAAGATGAGTCTATACGGAAAAAAATAGCATATTCCTTACATTTATTCTAATCTCATCAGATTCCACTCACTAACCCAGTTAATCCATTTTGGCTCCATTAGCTCCATACAAAGATGCCCTATGACATGTCATACATGTGTTATGTGTTGTTCAACCAGGGTAACTCCCTCTTACAACTCTCTTATGCATCATAGATGCTCTTAAATTTCCTATGCGGGGAAGCTCATCTTCTAGAGGTTAAATTTGTGGTCTAGAAAGCTGATTAACCCTTTTTAAAAAAATTGATGATCTCAAAGAGATCCATGTTGCTGTAACCTGCTTGCTCTAGTTAAGGTCCATTTCCTCAATTTTGTGTTCTAAAGACTGAAAATCGCATTTTTGGTTATGAACATTAGGATGCAAGGTTGACACAACTTGCAACAACTCTAATGCTTATGTGGGAGACCCATAGATACCCAATCATTATCTCGTAGAGGATGAATTGTGTTTGCATGAGATGGTTCCAAAGGAGTTTGGTTTACATAGAGTTTTTGCTGATGGGAATACTATTGTCGTGGCCTATTGGAGACATCTTCTCTTTTTAGGGGAATCTTAGAGTCATTCTCTGGAGGCTCTCGTGTCCCCACTTTTGGTAGGTTCACTTGCTTTCCTCATGGGCTATGTTTTCTCTTTTAGGTCTCTCACTCCCCACATCTGTGGTTTCCTTAGTTCCCTTCAGCTCCCACTTGTTAACATTGCTCCCTTGACATTCACCCTTTATCCCATTCCCGTCCTTTTCACCCCTCTCACGCATCCCTCTTGTCACTTTCATCCACCACATTCCCCAACACTAAACACACTTCTATGCATTGTGAGAGTGATCACATTCTTGATTATTCTGCCCGCCTCTCGATTATTTTGCCTGAATTCTACTCACTTCCTCTACCCATAATTGATTCCATGAATGTGTTCCTTCATCATTCCTTGTAGGAGTCTTCGCTTGATGATTTCTGCCACAAATCCCGCCCTATGACTGGTATTTTTATGATGAATGTAAATTTCTTCATCAAAGTCTTTATCTTTCCCTAACCCACAACCCTCCATCCATACCATACATTTGTAGGGAGTATTGATGGATTCTCCACTACAAGAAGTGGAAGTTTCTTGCTTCTTGGCAACCAACCTACAAAACTAGGACCAACAACTGAAGATTTCCTTTTCTGTTGGCTCTTTTTTCAGTGATCTATACGCTCATATAGACTTGTCAATTTTTCCAATTCCTTGATCAAAACGTCTTTTTTTCTTGAATGTGTATTCTTGTTCCATTAGCTTGTTCTTAGTCTGCACACTCTACTTTTTTCTTTCAATCTGCTCGTTTAAGTTTTTGTATGGGATTTTGTAAGATGGGACTCTTATATATATGTAAAATCTTGTCTTTTATATATGTAAAATCCAGAAATACACCTTGAATGTTAGTTGCTCTTATCTGTGTTTCTCCTTACCTATCTTTCTTAAATGCATTAAGAACATTATAAGATTAGAACATTGGCAATGCTCGGATAAAACCAATTTTGAGAATCAACCCTTAAGGCAAATCATCAACAATTTTGGTAATTTGTATATTTTTGTATTATTGATAGAAAAAGTAGTTCAATATGATGGTCTTTTTGGATAAACACTTGTCTTTTATATGTTAACATTCACTCCATTTCAGGGCTTCAAATCACCTTCAAATTTTGGCTCTTTGGGAATAGGCGTAATCTCTGCTGGGCCAGAGGTTACTAAAGTGGAAGCAAAATATCCAGTCATTCTCTTCAAACAACAATTGACAGCTTATTTAGAGAAAATCTATGGGCTGATCAGAGATAATGTCAAGAAGGATATAAGCCCATTACTCAACCTTTGCATTCAAGTTAGTGTTTCTCTTTGTGCTCCATTGATTTTGCTATCTTATTTAAGTGTGCAAATGCATTCATCTTTACATGATAATCAAAAGACAAGTGTACATTGTTGAGTGTGAACTATCAACACATGCACACAAATACCTTTCCCTATTAGAGTCTGTTTCATGACATATGGTGATGTCTTTTACATGAATCTAGGCTACAAGTGTAGGTTTTAAGATGTTATTGTTATATTTGGCAATGCCCTACATTGATGTGTTTTTGGGGACTCTGCTTTATCAATTTTTTTAGCATATTTTAGTATTTAGTGCATTTGAACATGCTTATATGTCTTCATAATAACTGTCAACTTCATTGGTATATAATGCAGTCTGACTAGGTCTTATTTTGTGATAGAAATAGATATTGAGAAGTCTCAAAAGTAGTTATGTAGTTAAGAAAATAACTTCTCAAGTGTTCGCTGCCATGCATTTTTAGCTTTTCTATACAGTCAAAATACTAGAATTTTCATTAGCTACATTTGATGGACAGTAGAATCCAAAATATATGATACTTTGGATTTTCTTTACTAAATAGTTTACCATCCAACTGAACTTTTAACAGAGTTGCTTAGTACAGGGACTCTGTTCCCATACCCATATCTTCTGCAACTTTGTATGCATGATTTAGTTCTAACCATATCGATATACAACAGGTACTTAATTTGAAATGGCCTTGCATTCTTTGTCCCTATACATTGACATGACTTTTCCAGGTCACCATGCTAAATAGTAATTACCCTAATTATGCATGTCCTTATGAATTAGTTGTCATTGTTGTTGCTTCATCCACCTGCTTTTAATATCCAAAATTATTTAACTTAAAAAATGCTAACCATATTTTTGCTACTTCAACTGCAAGTACTGTAGACTTTTTGGAGGATGCTGATGTAGGTGATAAAACAATTGAAATTGTGGGGACATTTGAAACTTTTGAGTACTGGACAAGTTAGCAGTGTGTTTCTTTTTTGTACTCTTCTTTGGATTCTTATCATATTTTGTGTCATCCAATCAACATCCTCATCATTCTTAAATTTATGAAGCGGTGTGGGATACTGGGGACAATAGGCTTAAGTCACATGGATGAACTTTGCTGTGTAAAAACTAGGATTGGATAGATCATACAATAATGAACAATATACAGATTTATCAAATGGAAATCAACATCTGCATATGTCAATGAGAGAAAGACAATCACCGCAAAATAAAGAGAAAGAGTTTATCTTGGTGAAACCATGTGTGGGAGAGAATGCCATCAAAATGTGAGCTACAACTCACGTAAAATCCACAACTTCAATGACAAATACTGTCCTGGGCCTTGGGCACACAATTTAATCCCTAGGATCATTAACAAATGCTTTCTTACAATTCTAATCAGCCTATACTGCTCACTATGAACTTCTTTGATCTTTCTAATTTACTGTTGCAACTTAGACTTGCAACAAACCATTCCAATTGAAATTTTGAAGGCTTTGTTTGTAGATCAACATGTCCAACTCCATACAGACCCATAAAGAACACCAACAGGCATTAGAAGTTAAACTAATGAAGAATCGGAAGCATTGGGCAGTTCCAGAAGAAGTGAGAAACCATCATTTGTCAGCAGGAGGCAATTATGAAAGTTCTTTTTGTTAAAATGACAACTCTTGATTCTGAAACCATGGCTTAACAAAACTATTGCTATGTCCTATGTAATGTCCCATATTTAAGATATCTTGGAATTATGGGACAATTAACTTGAATTCCTTATACTTTTTATGAATTAACAATAAAAGATATCCCTAAAAGATAATTGCTAAGTTGTTGATTCGGGTGCGGATGCAGATGCAGAGTCGGGATGCGGGTGCGTGGATGTGTGAAATTTTTTTTGGGGGCGATGCGGATGCGTTTGGATGCGTTTTAATAGATATATATATATATATATATATACTATATATATTATCTAAGCAAAGAAATGCAAGAAATATACAAAAATAAATCATTTGATACTGATAGTATGATACTTCACCATTGATCAAGATTCAAGATATTTCATATTTGATATTTCAACACTTCAACTTAAAAGTTAAAACTTCAAAGACGTGACAGAAAATTGAAATGAGTTCAATAACTAATTAGTCATGTTCGAGATTCAAATGCAATTTGAACTACAAAATCAAAACTTAGTTCATGATTCAATATTCATCAATCAAGAGTCAAGACTCAAGATTCACTAATCAGATTCAGAATCATAAGGATTCTCAAGAAAATCCACATTCTCATCATCTCCATCTGCTGCAAGTTCAAGATCATTTGAAGCTAAAACGGTTCCACTGGTGCTAGATGCACCAATACCATGTGTCCTATTGGTATTATCACCATCATCTGAGATTGCAGTCAGATCCTAAATTGTTGCATCCAAGTTTGCACACTCAGGGGCTACATCCCAAAGCTTGGCTGACCCTTCCTTGTAATGTTCCTCCTTACGTGACAAAAGACGCAAGTTGGTATGAATGTAAACCAAGTCCTCGGTTTTCTTTGAGCCCAGCCGGTTGCACTCCACTGAATGGATAAAGGAGTATGTACTCCAATTCCGTTCAGCAACAGAAGAACTTGCAACCTGGATAGTGTTCACAAAATTAAACATACAAATGAAGAGCAAATTAAAGAATGTTAAACACTAAATT
>MU227121.1:1049176-1105178 GCA_018584345.1 Thuja plicata | reverse complement strand
TTTACAAGAAAACTTATCACTTCAAAGGTGTTATGGAATGTACATGCAACCTAAAACAAATTCAGAGATATTTCAAATGGGTAATACTTCTCAGATGACAGACCAATTGACTAAGGCCCCAATCAACGGATTTTAACCATGCAAAATGAGAAAACCAATTGAAAATATAAACTATGAATCAAATCAGGAAGCATGCACATCAAACTATCACTTTGAAGTTCTATTGGTTTATCCGAGGGACTAATTGTAAAATGATAATGAAAATATTACACGTGAAAGAAAAAGGACTTATCTTTATTGATTTTGAAATAATAGTACATCCAGGTCCATGTTATACTTGTTGATTAAAAACTATCCAAATAGGTGAAATTGTATTATATTGTATTGTTCTCTCTTTACATTTTACATTATGTATATATATGTGTTTGAGTGGCTTTCACACCTCTTTAAGGTGAAAAGACAACCCTTATTACAAAATATTTTGAAAAAACAATAAACTAACTAAAAAATAACTACCTAACTTTCGGATTTGGCTTTGGTCGAAAATCTAAAACACGTCATGAAAAGCTAAGATTGCAGCTGGAGATAGGAAATTTGATTTCCCCAACTGGGTAAGTTTTAGATTTTTAAAATTCGACCATCTTCAGCCTTTGTCGGCATCATCTTTGTAGCAGGTTGAAATTCCAGCATTTTCTGAAGGCTTCGATTATTTAGTTCTATTTATTTGTGTCATAAAGTTTCCTTCCTTTAATCTTTTTAGTATGAAGAAACTTTCTTCTTGATAATATATTGGGACTTCTAAATTCTCAAAATTTAGGGTACCACCAAACCCAACAAAGATTCAAATAATCAGAGATTGGCCATCTCCTAAAACTTTCACAGAGCTTCGCAGCTTCTTGGGCTTAGCCAACTTCTATCGCAGATTTGTGTTTGGTTTCTCACATATATCATGGCCTCTTAATCAATCACTAAGGGGTGGAGCATAAGCAAAATTTCAGTGGACAGAGGCAAAGCAACGAGCATTTGAGGAATTAAAGAAAAGATTATGTTCAACACTAGTATTGGTCCTCCCAGATCTGCAACAATCATTCGAGATAGAAACAGATGCATCTGATTACGTTGTTGGTGCGATACTCATGATACATGGGCATCCTGTTGCCTATCATAGTGAAACTTTTTCTGATACAGTACTTAGGTACCCCACCTATGACAAGGAGTTGTATGCTATAGTTCAGGCTTACAAACAATGGAAACATTATATACTGGGAAAGGAAATTGTCATACATACAGACCATAAATTTTTTTCAATTCTTGCAAACACAAGGGAAGTTGCAGAATGATAGACATCAAAGATGGTTAGCTTATCTACAACAATTTCACCTCAACATTCGTCATAAAAAAATAAGCAGTAACAAAGTGGCAAATTGTTTGAGTTAGCCTCCAATTCCAGGTTTGACAATGGTGTTGGATTCATGTGGTCATCAATCATCCACTTGGAAACAACTATATGGTATTGACCCTGATTTTGCTATCATCTATAGTGATTTGGTAGAAGGAAAGTTTGTCTCTGATTTTCACTTGAAGGATGGATTTCTTTGTCGTGTTGGTCATATATGTGTACCCATCGAGGAATGGAAGAAAATGATATGGGAATCTCACTACAGTCGTGTTGCAGGACATTTTGGTATTGGTAAGACTACTGTTATTCTTCAAAAGTATTTCTATTGGCCAACAAATGAAGCAGGATATCATTTCATATATGTTGTGTATATGTTGTGGTAGATAGGTTTTCTAAAATGGCTATCATGGTGGCATGTAAAAGGAAAATTTCTGCAAAAGAGACTGCCAAGTTATTTTTTGAACATGTTTGGGTTCATATTGGTTTTCCAAAAAGCATTATTCCTGATAGGGATAGCAGGTTCATCAGCAATTTCTGGTCTGCACTAAGGGCTAAAATGGACACAAAGTTGACAAAGTCCACAGCATTCCATCCCCAAATAGATGGGCAAACAGAAGTGGTGAATCTAATGATCATTCATAGCTTACGGATGTATCATTCAAAACATCCTCACACATGGGATGAAAGCTTACCCTACATTCAACACAGCTATAACCGTGCACTCCATAGTACTACAGGGCATGGTCTATTTGAGGTTTGTCTTGGGTATCAGCCATTGGCACTTATGGGTGTAGCACTACCGGTTCTACAATTTGATAGTCTATTGAATGCTGACAAGGAGGTAGATAAAGCAGAAAAATTCATTGATAACATTAGACACCTGCAGCAGCAAGTTCATGAGATTGTGGAGCAGAGTAATCAGAAGCATAAGGAAATGCATGATAAACATAGAACTCCTCATCTGTTTCAGATTGGTGACAAGGTATGCTTACATCTTCAGAAAGAGCGCCTTCATGGACCAAACAGGAAGCTTCGTCCTCTTCGTTATGGCCCGTATACTATTGTGAAACAAGTTGGTGAGAATGCGTTTGAACTTGATTTGCCATCCTTTTTGGGACTGCATCCAGTTTTCAATGTGGATTTGTTGAGACCCTATTTTCCTCCTTTGTTGGACATTTCCCAAGCTACTGAACACATTCAAGCTGCAAAATTAAATCCATCTACTACTGCTCCTCCAGTGTGACCAGGTTACTGAAGTCATTTTAAAGACTTTGAGAAATCAGAACATTCCTCTTTATCGGGTGGTTCGAATTGGTCAGCATTCTCATCAAGGCAAGTGGTTAACTAAGGAACAAATCGAAGAACAATTTCCTCATCTGTTGCAACAGATTAGTGCAATGGGGCCCATTGCCTCTCAAGGGGGAGGAATGATCAGGATGGAGGACTAGAAAGTTATGCCTTCTCCAAGTGGGCCTATTTTTATATATAGTTTTTTGATATTTTTGGAAGTTTTTAATAGTTTATTTGTAATAAACATTACGAGGACTCTTCATTTTGTTTTGAAAAGGTTCTAGTGACCCTTAGGATCCATCAGTTTTGTATAAACTCCAATTTCAAATAGAATGGATCACTTTTTGGCTTGCAATTATGTTGTTAATCTTATGGTTTTTATATTGAATTTGACAATACCGCAGGTATCACACCAGGTATTGTAATCTGATTCATAATTCAGATCATGATACTCCACTTCAGTTTATAAAACATGCTATTTTGGGATTACTAGCTTCAGAGATCTTGAATTTCGTCATTATGATAGCTTCCTTGGTCCTTGCAACTAATACATCAAATTCATTATAAATTATTGTTGAATATTTTGTCATTGATGTCAAAGCTAGTCAACGATTTTATTAATTAGTGGCAATTATATTTAATCTGTGTTGTTGTTTGGTGAAATAAATATATTCTATTGGACATGGTAATTTAGTGAGGCAATATGGTATTATTCTTGATGTACGGCGGCTGCAGGTGTCTGTATACTTTGACAGTTTCAAACTTTGATTCTTGGCGGCTCATTTTGGTATTATTGTGATGTATGGCGGCTGCAGGTGTTTGTATACTCTGACTATTTTAGACTTTGATTCTTGGCGACTCATTAATTTATTTATCCTTTTTTACTCTTGAGCGACGGTTTCAGATTCTTCCGTCGACTGTGAGTGGGGCAGCTTATTCCTGGTGACGGTTGTGTAATGTCAGCATTGAAAAAGGAATTATTTTGAATTATGGAGAAATTGATAAATACCTTAGTCATTCCTTTCTTGTTTAGAGTTTATGGAGACAAGCGTGTAGGTTGCATGTTAAGCTTTTCAAGATTATTTTTCTACTGTTAATTGTTGTCTTCATTTTGGTATGAGATATATTTTGGTCGTCTTTTTCAACGTGCTGCAGATAAGAAGTCAAGAACTGTTTCAGCGGGATGTGTTAATATTTTGTATGATGATTGAAGTGTGAGTGTGTTATGAAAAGAGTTATTATGTTTCAGTGCATTTGAGTTGGCGTTTCAGCTTAACTAAGATGGTGCTTCGAGGAGGGTTGGTGCTCACTTACGTAATCTGGGTCGGTGCCTATTTGTTTAATAAAAGCTATTGATTTGCCGTGTTTTTTTACCCGAAAGGCTTTTCCACGTGAAATTTGGTGTTCTCCTTGTTGATGTTTGCTCTCTTTCCAATCCCTCTTTTATGCAGTTTCGTATGTTTAAAAGTTCTAAAATACTGATTCATCCCCCTCCCCCCTCTTGGTATTTTCTATGTGCTCTTCAATTGCTATCAAAGCGGGGTTCCTATGAAAAAGAGCTTAGACGCTTGGAAGTTGATTCTGATTGCACACATGGATTCTCTTCAAGATCATATTGATGAAGAAGAAGAAGAAGCAGATTTTGAAGAGGAGCTAATAAGTGCTCTAAATGAAATCAAAAAGGCTTAGAAAGAAAAATCAGAACTTGCAGTTGCTACTACAAGAATGGAATGAGACGAAAACCAACATATCTCAAGCTCTTGGAGAAGCAAAAAAATTGATGGTTGACTTTGTTACACAGGTAATTGATAAAATATTGGATGATTATTAACAAAGAACGAATTGTTCTTATAGATCAAAGAGAAGAGATTTCCACAATCCATGATAATAACTATTACGAGTTTCGGGATTTGATTGTGTTGTAAATTTTTTTGCATCGACGTTTCGAATCACATTTTTTCCTTGTGCTCTCTTATCATCCTGATGATGGATCACGGAGTGTGATTCGAAACGTCGATGCAAAAAATTTACAACACAATCAAATCCAGAAACTCGTAATAGTTATTGTTCTTATAGAGTTTACAATCGAAATGTTTCTAAAAAGAAACATACAAATAATAGAAAGAATCTATTGTTAAGATTTATCAGATTTAGAGGTTATAGTAATTTTAATTTTTCCATATAATATATTGATCACAATGTCTCTATAATTTCTTCTTGAATATATATTAATAGCAATGTAATATGAATATATATTAATCTGCAGAATTCTTAATATCAATATTAACGAGGAGATGCTTCAATACAACGAGATTGTAGTACAGATCAAAACTGTATATATAATGCTGCCAATATATACTTGATTCAACAATTCCAATATATATATATATATATATATATATATATATATATATATATATATATATATATATGTTGCTGAGACTTGTTTAGCACTTATTGATTTTGGTACCTCCCAAGTCATATTGGATCGAGTATATACATAAATGAGTGGAGCCATGTCTCCCCTAGGGACATGTCTCTACGTGAGACTTGTTTGTTCACCGACCACAAACTAATATTAATCAAAGTGTGTTTGTTATTAATTACCATCGATATTAATATCGATTCATATTACAGTTTGAACAAAGTCGATACTCATTATCGAACCGTATTGATATCAATGCTATATTTAATCAATATGATAGCATAGTATGATATCGATATCAATGTGGATATCGATACTCCATATCAATGCATGGCTAAAATTATATCAACAATGTCATTAGTATTAACAGCATGATTAACATTAATGATATGAACAGAATCAACATGATTAATATCATTAGCATGATTACTGATAGTTATATCAATTTCAATTTCAATCATGTATATATGTATATTTAATAATATACATGTACATTATTAAATATATATATACATGATTGTTATTTAACTATTTATTAATCATGTATTATGATAAATCATAGGAAAATACAGAAGAAGGGTAGAGATCAAATGCTCAAGGCCGATAGGCCAATTATGCATTTGATTTCATCAATAGGAATAATCCGATCGAAGCTACAATTCATTAACATCTATTATATAGGATATTTACAATATCTAGAAGTGACCATTAAAATAGAAATAGAATAACTTAGGAGATATTATTTTAATACCCTCCCTTAATGGTCAACTTATCAACGACACCAAGCTGCCCCCTGAATTTGACAAACTTCTCTGGAAGTAGGGACTTGGTGAGAATATCAGTTGTCTGGTCAGCTGTAGGAACAAACTACAAATCCACGGATCCGTCTTCAACCAGTTGACGGATAAAATGACAATGAATGTCAATATGCTTAGTGCGCTCATGGAAGACTAGATTTTTGGCAAGTTTGAGGACCCCTTTATTGTCGCAAAAGAGGGGTGAAGGGCCTACCTGAGGCATATGGATGTGGGAAAGCATCCTACGAAGGCAAACTACCTCACAACCTGCTTTGATTGTTCCCCTATATTCAGCTTTTGTTGAGGAAAGAGATATGGCCTGTTGCTTCTTACTAGTCCAAGTAATAGCACCTGTGCCCAAACTGAAGACATACCCGGAAGTAAAGTTTTTGTCATCAACAAAGCCTCCCCAATCTGAGTTTGCGTAACTGATAAGTCGGGCATCTTTGGTTCGTCCATAGAGGATACCAAAATCAAGCATGCCCTTGACATAGTGCAAGATGCGCTTTGTTGCAGCCTAATGATTTGAAGTGGGAATTGTCATGAAGTGAGATATGTAACTCACTGCAAAGCTGAGATCAAGTCTAGTGGTGGTGAAATATATCAAACTACCCACTAGTTCTCTGAATGTGGATTCATTCTCAACAGGAGAACCAGATTTGGCTGATAGTTTGAGACCAAACGCCATAGGTGTAGATGCAGGTTTACAAGCCTGCATTTTGAATTTGTCCAACAAAGCTCGTGCATACTTAGACTGAGAGATGAAGGTGCCATGTGACTGCTGCCAAACCTCGACACCTAGGCAGTAATGAAGCCCAAGGTCAATCATGTCAAAAGGCTGACAGAGATTATGTTTGATTCCCTGAATCAACGATTCAGAACTGCCAGTGATAATCAAATCATCAACATATATAACTAGAATGATGATATCACAACTAGTAGTCTTGACATACAAATTTGAGTCAGGACTCCTCTAGAAACCCTGATCTGTGAGGTACTTATCAATTTTCGTGTGCCATGACCAAGGAGCCTATTTGAGGCCATAGAGTGCTTTCACCAGTTTGAGTACCTGGTGTTCTTAACCGGCAACCTTGAATCTGGGAGGTTGCGTCATGTACACTTCCTCCTGTAACTCACCATTCAGGAACACACTCTTGATGTTCATTTGATGGACCTTCCAGTCACACTGAAATGCCATGGCAAGGACTAATCTGATGGTGCTCATCTTTGCAATTGGGGCAAAGGTCTCTTCATAGACAATTCCTTCCCGTTGAGAGAAGCCTTTGGCAACAAGGCGAGCCGTGTACTTATCTAAAGTACCATCAGCTTTGTATTTGACTTTGTAGTCCCATTTGCAATTGATGTTTTTCTTTCCTAAAGGATGATTTGATAGAACCCAAGTGTTATTTTTCAATAGGCTATGATGCTCAGTTTGCATAGCTTCTTCCCACTCAGGTATTCCTTTTGCCTTTGTGTATGTTTGAGGTTCATATACACTGTGAATGTTGGCCATGAGAGAAAAATTTATCGAGTCTGAAGGTTCGCTCTTTTTCCGAGCAGTTCTACCCTCGATGAGCTCGTCATCATGAAGATCTCCAATCGTCTTAGCCCACCATTTAGGCCAGAGAGTAGAAGTGTTAACATCTGAAGAAGGAGGTGCAAGGAGATCGTCATCATCAAACAGAAGGTTGGATGAATCCTGAGCAAAATCAGGTGGTGGGTTTGTATGTCTAGGTGAGCCTGTTGGAGAAGGAACTGGAGGAGAGGCATGAACAAGAATAGTTGGAGCCCTCCCATCAGGTAGACCTAATGGGAGACGGATATCCAAGTCTTGAGCTTGGAGAGACTGATCCTCTGAATTCATAATTGGAGGAGAGAGCTGAAATGGCCCTCATTCCTCATCAAAGACCACATCACGGCTGAAGATGAGACAATTAGTCTCGATGTCAACCAGGCGGTAGACTTTGTGATTATCACTGTAGCCAGTTAGCATGAGTTTCTAGTTCTTGGCATCTAACTTGGTGCATTTAGCATCAGGGATCCAAACAAATGTAGTGGAGCCAAAAACTTTGAGATGATTGTTTCTGGGCTTACGACCTGACCAGGCCTCTTCCAGAGTCTGCTTCTTGACAACCATTGTAGGAGAGCGATTGAGAAGATAGATGGCAGTATGGACGACTTTAGCCCAAAATTTCTTTGGAACCTACTTGTCTTCAAGCATAGATCGGGTCATTTCGGTCATTGTTTGGTTTCGACGCTCAATGACACCGTTTTGTTGAGGGGCGTAGGGTGTTGTTAATTGGCGCTTTATACCAGGCAGAGGATTTTACATGATCTGCAGGTCTTTTAGCCATGAAGGCGTAAAGACATATTCACCTAACTCAATGTGCTCCGCAGCATGCGCTTGAGGCTATGAACTGGTTGCTTGGCTTGAGCAGCTAAGCATTTCCGGCACTCCAACTTCATATGACCAAACTTATGGCAGTGGTTGCACTGAACATTTATCTTCTTTGGGCCTTCTGATGACTGAGCAGAAGGATTCTACTGAGAAGATTGAGAGAACTAATAGTTGCCTGTGGATTTACCCGAGAAGGCTCGAGTGTTTGAAGATGAGCTGCTACTACTGCCGAATTGTTGTTTCCAGCGATCTTGTTGTAGAAGCATTATACAAAGATCAGAAAACGAAACATCAGAATGAGTGGAAGCAATGTTGAGAGTTTCAACAAAGTGCTCATAGGAAGATGGGAGACTCTTCAAGGTGATCACCACCATGTCTTCTTCCATTTTGCGCCCAATGGCTTCCAAAGTTCTATGTCTACAAAAGAAGAACAGAAGATCAATGTTGATAGCACAAAGGATTCATCATCAAAAATCAGAAATAATGCTTTCAAAAGGCCTCCTATCTGAAGACAAGCACTTATGACCAAGTTTAACAATTCTTTTTTTAATGGTTTTTATTTCTCTTGCAGTAATTTTGGACACAAGGCAATCAACTATTAGAGTGTTTGCAAGAAATGATTTCAGACTTATCAGTAGGAACTCTTTTGCTCCTCTGAGGAACTACAATAAAGTTTGTAGAAGTGGTGTGGCAGATTTTCCTAAGCAGAACAAGAATGTTGAAAAAGGAGAAACAAGTTTTAGTGGAATCCTTGATTCTGCAAACAACCCTTCATGCACAAAATGAAAAAGAAAAATGGTATATTGATAGTGGTTGTTCTAGACATATGACTAGAGACGAGCAAATTTCTCTCAAAAAGATCTAATGGAGGTACGGTAAGATTTGGGGATAATGCATCTACAAAAGTCAAAGGTAAAAGTGCACTTATTTTGGATGATTGAGAGACCAAAGTTGAGAATGTTTTATATGTGGAAGGTCTGAAACATAATCTATTAAGTGTGAGTCAAATTTGTGATCAAGGACACACTTTAGTTTTCGGTTCAGATTGTTGTGAAATCAGTAAAGACGATAAACATATACTGATGCAAGAAGGGCTGCTAACAATCTGTACATTCTTGATGATATCAAAAGTGAAAAGTTGGGAGTGATTTCACTTCATCTTTGAATTGTTGTTTTGACTCTGGGGGAGTTTTCATTGTCATATTCTATTAGCCCCATTTCAGTTATGCAGTTTGGTTTCAGTCATTGATGTCAAAGGAGGAGTGAGTCGGGGAGCAGCATTTTTTTTGAAGCAATTTTGGTTTCAGTTTGTTTTCAGATGGGGTTGCCATCAATGACAAAGGGGGAGATTGTTTTTATTTTGTCATTGATGTCAAAGTTGGTTAACGATTTTCTTAATTAGTGGCAATTATATTTTATCTGTCCTATTGTTTGGTGAAACAAATATCATCGGCTAGACTTATTAATTTAGTGAGGCGATATGGTATTATTCTTGGTGTATGGTAGTTGCAGGTGTCTGTATACTCTGACAGTTTCAGACTTTGATTCTTGGCAGCTCATTATGGTATTATTCTTGGTGTTTGGTGACTGCCAGTGTTTGTATACTATGACAATTTCAGACTTTGATTAGTGGCAGCTCATTAATTTATTTATCCTTTTTGAACGACAGTTTTAGATTCTTCCATTGACTGTGAGTGGGGCGGCTCATTCCTAACAACAACTATGTAACATCAGCATTAAAAAGGGAATCAGTCAGCATTAGAAAAGGAATCGTTTTGAATTCTAAAGTAATTGATAAATTCCTCAGCCATTTCTTGTTTAGAGTTTATGGAGACAAGCATTTAGGCTGCGTTTTAAGCTTTTCAAGATTATTTTTCTGATGTTAATCGTTGTCTTCATTTTGGTACGAGATATATTTTGGTTGTCTTTTTCAACATGCTGCAGATAAGAAGTCAAGGACTGTTTCAATGGGATGTGTGTAATTTTTGTATGATGATTGAAGCATTGTGTGTTATGAAAGAGTTATTGAGTTTCAATGCATTTGAGTGGGTGTGTAAACTGAAGTTGGTGCTTTAGCTGAGAGGAGGATTGGTGCTCTCTGTGAGTTAGTGCTCAGTCATGTAATCTGAGTCGGTGCCCATTTGTTTAATGAAAGCTATTGATCTACCATGGTTTTTTACTCAAAAGGGTTTTCCACGTGAGATTTGGTGGTCTCCTTGTTGATGTTTGCTCTCTCTTTTCTCTCTCTCTTTTATGTGGTTTAATGTGTTTCATTTTTAAGTTCTAAAATACTAATTCACCCCCCTCTCCCTCAACATTTTTTGTGTGCTCTTCAAATATAATGTGATTTTATGTCTACCACCTCTTGGAAACTTACACTAGATTTTGGTAGTGTTATATGAGTTCTATAGCTATACTCTTAAATTTTAATAGCTTTTGTCCAAAATAAGGTCTTGACCGGTGACTGTTGAACTAAGATTTTGTTGAACTAACATTTTAAGATCAACGGATTCTTTGAGGAAAGTTATGCTATCCACAGTTATTAATCAGTTAATTTTATTCAATAGGATTAGAAACTAAATTTCTTATGTTTCTAGTGTTTATTGATGTGATTTATTTGACCAAGGTTTTACTTATTTTTCATTTAGGCACCAAGAACATCCCGAGCAAGTATGGGAAAAGGATTGCGGTCATCAAACATGGTTGGAATTGTTCAGCAAACTTTGAGCAGTCATTGGCAGAGTATTATCAAAATTCTGAACACTTTGTTGAATAAACTGCGTGAAAATCATGTCAGTACTCACACTCTCTCATTTAAGCATTTTATTGCCTCTCATAGATCTTGTTTTTCTTTGTGAACTGTGTAGTTGAAGCATTTTATGTATATTCTTTTTGTG
Source organism: Thuja plicata (assembly GCA_018584345.1). Classification (NCBI taxonomy): domain Eukaryota; kingdom Viridiplantae; phylum Streptophyta; class Pinopsida; order Cupressales; family Cupressaceae; genus Thuja; species Thuja plicata. Next base: position 1,093,972 of record MU227121.1, on the reverse strand, counting down.
ATAGAACACTGAAGATTAATAACATAGTTAGTCTTGATATTTTAGTGGAACAAACAACCTTTTAAAATTCATTTAAGCTCAACTGTTGACTTGAGAAGCAAAGAAAAGGAGGCCTAAGGAAATAATTCAATGTATTTTTCCCCCTTGTGAAAAAATTTAGTGTAGCTGCTGTTACTTTTGGCTTTGATAGGGATAACTGTGATTCTGATTTTTATTTGTTTAATAGTAGGAAGATCACATAACCCATTCATTAACGGCAACTAGTTGTAATCTGCCTATCTGCAGGTGATAAAAGCTGATAAATTTGAGTGTTCACAAATTGACTTTTTGTGCTATCTTAGGTTGCTGGATTTGTTAGCTCAAGACAAATGTTTTCCTTATCTTGTTCTCAAAAAGCAAGAAATGTGGGGAGTGGAGTTCTGATAAATAAAGGGCTAATTTAACTGTAAAATAGATTTGGAAGAAATTATTAATGGTTAAACTTGCTAATATATGATTTATAGCAATCTCTGGTTAAAGTTTCCTTTTTTTAACTGTCAATTTATATTTTATCATGCCAATTTTTGCCTTTTATTTTTAGTTTTTTTATTTCAGAACACGTATCAGCTTCTTAGTATGTTACTTTCCACAATTGGGATTTAATGGATATCTTCACAATTGTCCTTGTGTGCTAGCAGGTACCACCATTTTTAGTACGTAAACTCTTTACCCAAGTTTTCTCATTCATCGATGTGCAGCTTTTCAACAGGTCAGAAAAGTTCTTAAACTTTGCTAACTGGCATTCTCAGCTGAGTGAATCACAGATTATGAGTCAATCTTATATTTTTTCATTTTTTGGAATCTGGACAGCCTTTTGCTGCGACGTGAATGTTGTTCATTTAGCAATGGGGAATATATTAAATCTGGACTTGCCGAGCTAGAGAGATGGATATGTGAGGCTTCAGAACAAGTATGGAATTGATTTTTAAGATGAATTACCATTCCTAGTCAAATATGAAAACCCTTGGGCCAAGGTCTGATTATGTATTATTTCTCTAGTATGCAGGAACATCTTGGGATGAACTAAGATACATTAGACAAGCTGTTGGGTTCCTGGTAAGAACCTTGCCATTTTGTTGTGGATGCTCCGTCACACGCAACATCATAATTGACAAATATCTTATCTTAGATTCAAAGGCTCATGATACTTGGCCTGGAATTAATATGCTTCATTATTATTAGATAGAACTAAACATGCAATTCTCAAGATTCTTTCATTGTAATACGAAAATTGATTAGCTGCATTTAGATTTGGTTTTATTCTCTCAGAATCAAGTACAAAGAGCTTTTGTTCAAACCAGTGCTTGTTAGAATATTAAGGCTGTAAGATATGAAATCTATGAAGGATGGGATATTGCATGTCAATCAAACCTCTGGAATAGGTTGTGGTATAGCTGAAGAGTTCGAAAAAATCATGAAACTTAATTGAAGTCATTACACATGCTTGATTGAACTATATTAATTACATGATTACCAACGTCAGGTTTCATTTGGAAAAATGAACTGGAGAACACTGATGATGAAAAGAAGGAAAGTTGGATCTGAAATGTATAAATAATTTTGGAAGATGTAAACCTAAATAAGTTGCAATGTGGCATCTTATCAAGTTTAAGGGATTGAACGGAACTCAACTAAACATTTCTGAAACATAAGATTTAATTGGAAAGTTATAATGAAATGGAAATGGAGGACACCAAGAAAATAAAAGCATTGGAGGGAACTAGCAGATATAGGGCACTACTAGAACTAGACTTTTACTCTGCTAGCACCACTACATCCTAAGTATGGATGACAGAGAATGATCCAAAACATTGATGCAAAAACTAACACACAATCGAATCCAGAAGCTATCTCTACATCGATTCATGGATTGTGGAACAATGTAATCATAGATCTAAGCTAGAAGAAAGAAGGAAACAACAGTTCGGTTAAAACTATGATGGATTTCATGCACTAAATAGACAAGGGGACCACTTGATAACAAAAAGGTTAGCTTCTGAACAAGTCCATAATTTGTTTGTATGGAACAAGAAGATGAATTCAAAAAGTTCAAAACTTTAAATCACTAACCAATATCTCTTAAGCATTCAAGATGACACAAACCAATATTTCTATAGTTTTAAGTTTGAAATGATCTGGTTCAAGGGTCTGAATTTTGAATATAAGCTAAAAGAACGGTGGAGAATAGATTTAAGGGCTTTAAAACATAGAAAATAACATAAAATATTAAACATGTGAAGAAGGCGGCCACTGAATGGAACATTAACGCTTTCATCAAATTCTTCAAAAAGAAGAGAAAAAGATGAATAAAATGACACTAAAGTAGCTCAGAAATTTGTAAGATGAACAAATAAATGGGGGCATTACAATGGAAAGAGAAAATATGGAGGGTCTCCAAAGCATATTTAGAATGGGAGAAGCTTTTCCAAAAAATAAGTCCAAAGTAAAATGGTTAGAGGGAAATTAGAAACACTGAAATTCTTTCATCTATCAACAATACTTAGAGAAAATAAAAATGGTATGTGCAGGTTAAAGGCTTTAATTACTTGATGCACAGAAAACATCTAAAAGATCGATTTAAGTCTTAACATCAGTTTTGATAGAGCTGTGAAAGTAAATCTAGGATTAGTAGGATGGGGGCAGTGGAGGAAGGGGAAGATCTTTATAGATATTGATGGACAACCTTTGTTATGGTTTTCAACAAAGACTCTTAGAAGGAATAAGACTGGTTCAGGAATAAGTGGCATAAGCTTAAGGAGACTTCATGCTAATTATTCAAGCAATAAAATTAGGCAACAAGTTTGGAAAATAAACCTTTTCTTGAGGAAATTAAAATAGAAATTAAGAATTTTGATTCATAGCAATATATCAAGGACAGGAAACAAAAATGGTATCAGCAGGCTAAAAGCTTAAATTACTTAAAGAAGCATGAAAGAAACCTCCCACAGATTTGTTGAAGGTCAATTTTGATGGAGCTGTGAAAGGAAATCTATGGTGTGTGGGGGGCGGGGGGGTGATTTTCAGAGATAATGATGGACAAGCATTGCTATGGTTTCAAGTCCACTTGAGTTTGATTAGAAATAACAAGGCAGAAGCAATGGCTCTCATAGAAGGAATAATAGTGTTAGGTAAAATGGATGGCAGAGTTTAAGGTGGAAGGTGACTTAATGCTAATTATTCAAGCAATCAAAAATGGTCAATGGAATATTGGAAACTAAAGTATAATCCTATTGTTGAGGAAATTAAAATGGAATTTAAGAATTTTGATATAGTAGCAACATATAATGGACAGGAAATACTTTTGAAGATCTACAGTCAATTAGGGGTGGAAACATCAGGCAGGACGGCTTAATCTACTTCTTTTAATGGCATTAAAACCAATGCTAGAGATCTGCAGAAAAGCAGAAGATCTCTCTCTTAAATAAAAGTTGTAAAACATGGAATTTAATAAAGGAAAGGTTTCTGTGGGTAAATAATAGTCTTTTTCTGAACTAAGTTGCACCTTCTATGTTTGAATCAATCAGAAGAATGATAGAAGAACTGCAACAAGATGCATGATAACATTATGTATATAGGTTATAAAACTTATCCTTTTCATGGCATTAAAACAAATACTAGAATTCTGTGGAAAAGTGGAAGAGCTTGCTCTTATTTAAAAGTTGTAAAACATTAATTAGAACGAGGAAAGATTTCTTGGATAAATAATAGTCTTTATCTGCATTTAGTTGCACGTCTTATATTTGAGTCAATCAGAGGAGAATTATAGATGAAACGCAATGAGGTTCATGGAAACATGATGTATGTTATTGAAACTTCAAGAGAATTTATACAGGCAAATAGATTGTAAAACATGGAATGTTAGAAATCTGCAGAAAAGCAGAAGAGCTTTCTCTTAAATAAAAGTCGTAAAACATGGAATTTAATAAAGGAAAGGTTTCTGTGGGTAAATATAGTCTTTTTCTGCACTAAGTTGCACCTTCTATGTTTGAATCAATCAGAAGAATGATAGAAGAACTGCAACAAGATGCATGATAACATTATGTATATAGGTTATGAAACTTATCCCTTTCATGGCATTAAAACAAATACTAGAATTCTGTGGAAAAGTGGAAGAGCGTGCTCTTATTTAAAAGTTGTAAAACATTAATTAGAACGAGGAAAGATTTCTGTAGATAAATAATAGTCTTTATCTGCACTTAGTTGCACCTCTTATATTTGAGTCAATCAGAGGAGAATGATAGATGAAACGCAATGAGGTTCATGGAAACATGATGTATGTTATTGAAACTTCAAGTGAATTTATACAGGCAAATAGGATTGTTTATGATCCTTGTCTCGAATTAATTCCCCAGAATAACTTATTAGCCTATCCTCTTCTAATTTACGTGGGCTTTGATAAACCAATCCAACAATATAATTCCATGATAACCTTACTAACTAAACTAATAGAATTAAATTTTAATTATTTGCTTATGCCCCTGACTAAACTTATGTAATCAAACTATTAAACACCATGTATATAAATATACTAAAATCCTAATAGGCATTAAAACTAATACTAGACTTCTGGGCTGAAGCACACGAGCTTACTCTTAATTAAAAGTTGTAAAACTTGAGATTGAAAAGAGAAAAGGTTCCTGTAGATAAATAATTTCTTTCTCTGCCCTCAGTAGCACCTTTTCCATTTGAATCAATCAGAGGAGAATGATGAAACAATAAAGAATGTTATGTACAAATTATTAAAGATGGTATGTATGGCAGAAGCTTGACTGGACTATACCTTGGGTATGAGTCATGACACCTATCATGGAAACTTGAGTGAACTATGCCTTTTGTACGCTAGAATATTCACGTGCTGGGAGAATCTGCTTGAAGTTACTGACAGGATGTCTGGGATTGATCAAGTAATATCTAAGTTACCGGATTCTCTCTCAGACCCCCTGGATCCGGATCCAGATGCGTTCTGGTGCGGGTGCGGATTCTGATGCTTGTGAATGCTCACAGGGAGCGTTACAGCTCCCTGTGGATGCGCTAGATGCGTATCTACAGGCTGTAACACTCCCTGTGGGCATCCCTGAGCATCCAAACACGTCTGGGGCCCAGAACAGTAAAAAATGCTTCATCACGCATCTCTCTATTTCATTTGCTTTCCCATCTTCTCTCACATAATTTAGCCCACTGCTGTTCAGATTGGTATGTATGCGGAATTGGTTCCTTCAATGGTAAAGGAAAGCCGGACACTTGACAATGACTCGCCAGTAGTCTTTTCTGTGCAAAGCAATGGAAGGAGATGCTTGCAGCAGCAACTGGTAGTATTTATAGGGTTTGCTCTGCAAGAAGAAGCCATATAATATCACAAGCTCAGAATAGTTCATTCATAGTGCTCAATTACCAAGCCAAAAGAACACTAGTTTTGGCAGAAATGTTGAAAGTGTATGAGAAAGTCACAGTTTGGATTTACCCTGTAGATCTTGAGGGATATCCTCTGTTACCATTTGAAAAAAATCATACTTTCCGGCACACAGCTGATGGGTTTTTCAACAAATTGGGACTAAATACTTCAATCATCCTCATATGTGATGGGAGGATGGGCTTTTTGGAGCTTCATGGCTGCAGCTCTTCTTATCTATAGGAAAAACGCTGGTACAGCAGATGTACTTTCTGGCACACAGCTGATGGGTTTTTCAACAAATTGGGACCAAATACTTCAATCATCCTCATATGTGATGGGAGGATGGGCTTTTTGGAGCTTCATGGCTGCAGCTCTTCTTATCTATAGGAAAAACGCTGGTACAGCAGATGTAAAGGTGTTGGATATGGTCCATAAGAGTATCTCCTATAAATGTTCTGCCAAGAAGTCTTTGCAGGATTCCTTTCAAGATTTTAATCCACTGAGCTCTCATATAAGATATCTAGATTACACAGCTTGCAGGTGTGGAAATTTAAAGGGCAAATGGCTTCCCAATGAGGTGACATTGATGTTGGATTGTGTGGTTCTCAAAGGAGTTCCCAACTGGAATGGTTAGGGAGGTTGCAGGGCTCTGATCAGGGTCCATTCGAAAGATTGGTCTAGATTGGTCTGAAAATACAGTATTTCCCACCGTCCTTTTACTTGTCACCACTCTTCTCTGTGATCTTTTAATACCGGAACAGAATCCGCATAGCCTGCCATGTGTAATCATTTTAAAAAGTGTAAAATTCATCTATTAACACACCTTTCTCATCTTGATCAATGATGAAGTATCATACTATCAAATCACTTAATTCTGTATATTTCTTGCAGTTTTTTTGTATATATATATATATATATAAACGCATTCAAAACTCCAATTAAAAATTTCACGCATCCTTACACCCGATTCTTGTACCCACATCTGCATCCGCACCCGATCTCGTACCTGCATCTGCATCCACACCCGAATCGGTAACTTAGTATAATATTGTCTTACTTTTGAATCAGATACGCTGTTTGATTGATCACTAATAACTAATATGAAAGCAAGTTTCAGTATAAAATAATGAAGTAGTGTTCTAGTTATTGGGTTACTCCAAGTGCATATGAAGATGCTCATTGTCGTTTTGATGTCGTCTTTGGGCTTTGTTTCCTTCTTAATTTAATTTACCTTTTTTCCATTTAGTTACCAGTTGGATGAACAGCATCCCCCTAACAGGTAGAATCTTCTTCATATTAAAATTGCAAAGTTTATACAAATATTACCTTGCATAAGAAACCAAGATCAGATGATCCTGATCAGCAATTATGTATTCTCAGAATGATCAGAGATACTGTTTTTGAAAAGCACAGATGATTGATTAATAGTCAGATGTGATACAGCATTAATGTTGTAGTAGTGATATTATTAATTATATATTTATGTTACATGTATTAAATAAACCAGCCTTCATCATCTTCTTTGCAGGTGATACATCAGAAACCAAAGAAATCTTTAAATGAAATTATGAACGATATCTGTCCAGTATGTGTTCCTTCATGCAGTGCATTTTTTTGCCGCTTATTATTAGGTTTACAGTTACCTATAGATCAAATGGCAATATGTTGATGTGACAATTAATTCCATTTACTGGGAACTGCCCTTAGGTTTTAAGTGTTCAGCAGCTTTATCGGATAAGCACCATGTATTGGGATGATAAATATGGAACGCAAAGTGTATCAAATGAGGTGAAGTTAGATATTTAAATTGAATGTTTATTTAGCATGATTCTATTTGCTACAATGTTGCGCTATTTATTGGTTTGGATTCTATTTTCTAAAGCACATAAAGCCCATTGTTAGGTTATTGCAAGCATGAAGAAGATGATAGCTTCACAACACAACTCATCCAATTCGTTTTTGTTGGATGATGATTCTAGGTAAGGAATTTTATCTGCCGTGCCGAGTTGAACAAGGTTAATCATTCTGGTCAATTTAGCATAGTGTAATGCTTTTATAGATATAATTAATTACTTCCTTTGATGCGTAAAATCTAATTTTTGGTTTTCATTTGTCTCTTCTTTGTCATACATAAGCATAAGCATGTTAATTTTTTTGTTTGTTCTTTGTAAGCATTGAAAAAGTTTATGAAGTGAGCACTTTCTGATATTTGGCTGAACTTCTCTTGCATTTCTGTTTGTAGCATACCATTTACTGTTGATGATTTATTGAAGAGTATGCCAGATGTAGATCTGTCAGATGTAGGGACACCACCCCTTCTCCGTGACATTTCAGCTTTTCAGTTTTTGCAACAGCACACAAAATCGTGAAAAGGTTGTAACATTTAATTATTCTCTACTTTCCTTGAGCCTTTGGGAGAAAGTAGTTTTTTCCTCTTGTTTTAACAAATCTGGAATCCAGAAAGGCTCAGATTCATTTCTTTGAAATTGTGCATAGAATATTTTTCTATGAGACCATTGTATCATATGTATTATCATATTATGAATTCATGAATAGGTCATCTGGCATCCATACATGCAATGAAAATTGGTGATGGCTTTAGGAGCTTTACATCTCTTCTTAGAGAATTGGAGAACTCTTTTCCACAATTTTCATTGGACAATTTAAAATTGTTTCAAGACACCTCACAAGGTGTTTATTGAACGAGTGAGGCTCAAAAAGAAGCTGTAAGATGAATAATTATATCGAACTAAAAGTACAGTGTATTTTTTGCCAATGCAGAGTGAAGAAGCAAGGCTTTTATTGCTTTTTGGCTGAATTTGCATCACATGTTATTGCTTGTAACATAATCCTATAGAACCATGACAACAGAGCTATTAATAGTAATTTATAAAAGCAACGTGCCTTTTATTGTCAACCAGGCTGAAATCTTCGATCAAGAAGACCACCCTTCCTCCTCACACTGTTATTCATTAACTACATGACGTAATGCAGGTGACATGTTGGCAAATATGCCCGCCTCCTGTAAAAGTAAATAAATATAGAATGTTTTCCCTTTTGCTTTGCCAACTGAAAGAAATTAAAATTAATTAATTATTAAAATAAAAATAATCATATATAGCATAGGATGCACATCACGTACGAACTGTAAGATCTTCAACCTTGATTACAATTTTAGATGAGTAGTTTTACAGAAGTAGTCATACAAAAGCTATCATTTAAATTTAAAAAAAAATCCAAAATATATTCACATCTTAGAGATTTCGAATAATGTTTAACAACTGCCGAAAAGATCCTACTAGGTGTGCCACAGAGTAACAATAGAAATATATTTAAATGAAAACTAAGCTGGCTACTGGACTTGTTCGACGAGATCAATCTCCTGCTTAGAGCTGATTTTTCATTGTCAACCCTAGACTGAAATAACTGCAAGCTAATTAATCTCAACTGATTCATTCAGAATAAGCTCCCTGGATACGAGGAAGCGACTATCAAGTTCAGAGTAATCTCATTTTGTGGTTTGCTGTGTAGGCTGCTGCAATGCATGGACATATTTACAGACAACCTGTTTTCTGCAATTTGTATTAGTGAAATTGAAATATAAAATTGTTCACAACTACTCAAGTGGGTGGGCCGAAACTAAAATACATGAATAGATAGTTAATTAAAGATTCAGTATGGAACAGATCAAATAAAAAGATTGATTTAAATATCACGATCAATTTCAAATGAACTTCCAGACCCTTCCATATAATTGAGCAGGGATTGAGCATTTCTAGCACCATGCAAAGCGAGGCACTCGGGGTTCTAACTAGTTGTTCCAGATAAACATGGCAGCATACCTGCAAAATGTTTTAGATTCGGATAATTTTTTCTTTCAAGAAGAGATTGGTTTACCACAGATGTATTGAAATGCTTAGAGTTATATGGTATGTGTATGTTTCCTAAGGGGGGGTCCCGTGGAGCAGACTACTGCTCCTAGTTTTACTGCACAGATGATCCCATGAGGGTTCCTGACGAATGACGATATCTATGGAAACAAAGAAATCTCCTGCAAGAAAGATGAAGCGACTTACTTTTACTGCAGGAAATATCCGCAGGCTTTGGAGAGGCCATTGACATTTTTTTCAAGTTCAAGTTTCCAAATAATTTCTCTACGAGAATTTGTTGTAAAACCTCTCTGGTTTCCCTCGGCGTCAGCTAACAAAGAATTCATGAAGTGCAAAACTGACTTTGTGTAAGATCCTATGAATTTTTTTTTCTGTATTTTACAAATGATGGTACTTTACTAAGTTTGTCCATGATATTAAGTGTTACTTCTAAATGTCGCTAGAAATAACTAGTTTTTGAAGTTCTGGAAACAATGTATCTCAAGGATCAATAAGAGAGATGGCAGAATTTCAGATCCGTTTATAGAGAGCGTAGTCTAGTTTGTCTTTTAACTACAATTATAGAAGCTAGTTCTACAATCTTACACCCTATGATTGATATATTAAAAAAATGTTCCATTTTTTCCCGCACAAAAGAACTATTAAAGAGGAACATTTATCTCAGTTATATTGAATCACATTAAATCTGTTTTCTAGGAACTTTTAGATATATATATTTTTCTTATGTTTCTTTACGAAGGCGGTGTTATGTATATATTGGTACGTATCATAGTAGCTATTTAATGAATAAGTTTGTTATGTGGAGCTATATAATTGGTAGCTTCTAGAGTGAACAAATTAATTTATGGTTATTGTAAACAGACTGAACCCGCAACATATAAGGGCTATCTACAATCTTTCAATTTCACAATGCTCATAAATTGTCTTCATAATGGAAGATGAGAGTTTTGCAGAAGATGGATGAGATTTATGTATTCAATATCTGGAGTATAGGAAAGGAGAGTTGTCAGCGCTGGTGCAGCAATCCTTTTAAAGAGTTATGAGCTTGACGTTCCATTTAACGATGTCTAAAATGGTTGTTAAAAAAATAACTTTGGCTATTGATGAGAATTTATCAATAATAACTTTGTGGGTGTTTAACAGTTGGAAAAAAAGATACAGAATTTGCAGCATTTTTTCCATTTTTAACGTAAATGACTTCCTATTAGCCTTATATTTATATATAATGGGTGAATATTGTTAATCAACTATTCTTGTTGTGCAAAATAAATTACAACAGACCAGATATCGTACGCCCCCCTTCTATTAGATAGATAGATAGATAAAAATTTAACGTCCACAAAGCTAAACATAGCCTATGGGACAGCAAAGCAACTTAAGCCGACTTTAATAATTTGGTTTGTTTCTTGTGCAAGCTGATGATGAGCCCACCTAACTTCTCAATGTACTCCTCGTTGAATAAATTATGTCAAGAGCTATTAGATATAGCAAATTTATCATTGATGTCCTTGTAGGTTTCACATTCTAAAATAAAGTGATGTTTGGTTTCTACTTTTCCACAATTGCAAAACATCCAAATTCTCTCTTCCCAAGCCTCCTTTGGCCTCTTCCAATGCCCGGTCTCACAGCGGAGTTGATGAGAATTGGTTCTTAGTTGAGCAATAAGAATTTTAGCTCTCCCAGAAATGTTGGCTCCTATGTACGCTTTTTGGAGTTGATCACATGCGGGATTGAACTCGTTGATATAATATATTTTCTTCCTTCCAATCCCATTTTTCCAATTTCTCTTGCAAAATTTCTCCATAACAAAGACCTTTATTTCTTTGTTATTTGTGGGGCACATATTGAATTGGATATTACATTTACTCATCCACTTGATGTTTTGTTGCATCCGCGTCTTTTTTTAGTTTACACAATGTATCATTAAAGACAATGTTAGGCCATCTTTTTTCATAATATATTCTATTATGAGTGGAGTTTTCACTTTATTCGACTTCAAAAAAAATTGACAGCTTACTGAATCTTGCAAAAGATGTGAAACATAAAAGTTAGAATATTCATATCTATATATAAAAGGGAATGATGTAGGGCTATATTTTTACGAAGCATACGTCTTTTTTTTTTGGTTTTTAAAAAAAATAAGTGCCTAGCATGAGTCGTGATGTAGGCAAACACGCCCTTCGGCCCCATGTGAAATATTTTTTACCAAAAGAGCTATGAACTAGTGAGGTCACAAATAGGGGACCACATCCCCATATAACAAAATTGAGACTCAAACTCACAAACCCGTTGGATCGGCAAAGGCACCATGATCACAATGGTCTTGGGGAGTTTGAACCTTGGTGAACACAACACCACCACCACTTAACCAACACACTAAGTGGTGAACCCCACTAAGCATACGTCTCTAATTTTTAAAATTGTAAGAATAACCCATAGTATTGTAATAATTAAATTTTAAACAAATAAATCAATAGTATATTTTAAATGAAATGCTAAATTTGATTTCATTTTTTAATCATTTTTAATATTAACTTCATAATTAAATTTCTAACTATCTATCCTATTATCAAAATTATGATCAATTAAACTACTTGGATGATAATAATAATAATAATCAATTTAGAGTGCTATTTTGATTATCTTTTGTGACCTATTTGTTCAGGGTTTTGGGGCCCCTTCAAAACCTATATTTACCTTAATCAATAATAATAATAATAATAATACTCTAAAATTGTGTATCATTATTTGTATTAGTTGTAGACCCTTAAATTTACTAGTGAGTAACATTAGTAGAACTCAAAGCATGACAAATAAATCTTTCGCTTTTTGGCATAATGAATTGCTGAAAATATGGAAATGATTGCACCCCACATTCATTAACATACTCGAGACAATCCACCTTCAAACATGAGGAAAGACATAAGGATGGCTCCTCATGTTGGATGGTGCAAATTTATTTTTTATGTTGTAATGTTTGCTGTAGGTTGTATTTAAGAAATCTTCATGGTTTTTAATTGGATTAGCTTGAAAAGGGCTCGAGCATGAAGCAAACAATAAAATTGACTACAAATATGTATCTATCTTAGATTAAGAAGAGTTCAATTTCAAAGTTATGTGGCTCAAAATTAGAAGAATAGTAGGATTTAATGCATATTTGACCTTTAATAGAAACTTTAAATGAGTTGTATCAAATCCCAAAAAGATTCCCTACAATTCTTTGTAATAGATCAAGACACATGGTGCATAGTAATGATGTAGACAGTTTCTCAAGTATGTGCAGATTAAGGAAAATTATCCCTTTACAATTGAAGTAGAGGCATGTAAAAATCATGGGAAGATGTAGAGTATTTGTGGTTATATTTTGCTATTCCCTTTCATTCTCAATATTATTCTAGTACTATAAGGCCAATTGTCAAAGAGATTAATCTCTTTCTTAGGGGAATCTTTTTTACTTGCATTAAAAAAAAAAAAGATCAAAGTTAGCTTGATGGGTATGATTCATGCTAACGAGGTGTTGTTGAGGTACTTGTTTCTGAGAGTGATGTGCATGTATTGTGTAACATGGATATTTCCTTCATTAGAAGAATAGGAATTCAAAGATGTGATAAGGACCATTTTTAAGTCTTTAATAAGGCCAATGTGATATAGGGGCCTTAGTGCAATATTCAATAAATATTTTTGGTACATGGATTTTCATTGTAGCATATGACAACTATTACTAAACCGCTCACCGTGTGTCCAGTATGGGTTCACCTCCCCAATCTTCCTCTTCATTTTTGGAAGAGTTCTTGCTTTGAGACCATTGGCGACTTTATTGGTCATTTCTTAAAGGTAGATGATGCTACGACTGCAATGGGCCCCTCTACCTTTTCTCGCATTCTAGTTGACATTGACATCTCCACATCCCTTATGAGGGATGTTATTCTCGTGATTGGGGACAGGCTTTGGACCCAATCATTGGATTATGAGGCTCTCCCCTTTCGATGCAGAAGGTGCTTCTCTATTGGTCATCTAGCTACAGATTTTCTCTCACATCGTAAAGGTGCTACCACTTGGTGGAAGGCAACAAATGATTATCATTTGAGTGTCTTGGCCTCTGAATCCTCCATTGATGACTCTTTATAGGCTGATGATGTCTCCCCCTAGGGTGGTGTTGATTATGTCCTGGTGAATCTGACTCCACCTCCTACTATTGTTTCATCTCCCTTTAGCGGCATGGACCCTTGTCTAACTGCTACTACTTCTGATCTTCCTTAGCCTTCGACTATTGAAGTTCAACATTGGCGGCACCCTGTTCCTAGTGTTGTTGATGATTCTTTCTTTGGGGGTTCCTCCACCCTCCTCTTGTAGTGGGGACACCTCTAATAGTATAGCCTGACGGTTGTTTGACAGTGAAGGAAAAATTACTCTACAGACTCTCATTCTCCTCCCCATGTTGGAGGTGAGTTATGTACCCACTCTTGATGTGGGTTACTGGTTGTGTTGCTAGTTTGTTGTCAATGGTCTCCTTTGACCTCGTCGTAAATAATTGCTTTGGTCTATGGTTTTAACGCCTTTGGCTTGTAGTGGTGTAAGGGACAACACCCTTGGTTTTACTTCTTTTATTATCAAAAATAAATTCTATGTGTTTGTCTATATTGTGCATGCTTATTTACAATTTTATTTTGTATTGTTTTTTTTTATTAAGGTAAATACAGGTTTTGAAAGGGCCCCGAAACCCTATACAAAATGGTCAAAAAAGTTTTTCAAGGTAGCACTCTATAACGGTACAAAGCAAGACCACCACGAGGGTTTTAAAACAGGCTCCCTCAACCTAGACACAAAAAAGATACCAGAAAAAGGAAATCTAGCACTCTAACAAGAAGCAACGTTGCATAAAAAGAATTATAAAAAAAACCAGCAGCCCAAAAACTTCTAGCAAGTAGCAACACATCTGCCAGCAAAGGAAAGCTCAAACAAATTATTTCTTCCCCTTCTGGGAACGAAGAGACATATCAAAAGAGGGTGGACGTTTTGATTTTTTCATTCCTTTTACAGAGGTCCACCCACCATCCACATCCTTAGCCATTTCCAGCATAGTATTTGAATCAAGATTCAGGACCCCCAAAACCTGAGGTTGTCCCAGAAAAGGGCCAAGAGAATCCAATGAGGCAGCATCGGAAGATGACTCAGTAGCTACCATTACAAAAGAAACCAGCGAGGAGTTGCCAATAAGAGGAGCAGAAGCCCCACTACCCTCAGAGCCACGAACATCAGATTCGGGGACAACTCCCAGGGAAGAGCCATCAGCGGACCCAAGAGGCACATTGGACTCATGTAACTCCTTAGAAGAAGAGACAACCTGAGAAAAACTTCTGATAGAAGAATCCTTCACAACAGAGTAATGTTGGGAGGAGGCCCCCTTCCACCAAGAAGCAAATTTTTTAATCTTTTCCAAACCACACTGGTCCGCTAATTGACCAGTTTTAAAGCATCTCCTGCATCTTAAGGGGAGGCCTTCATAATCCAAAGTTTGGATCCATGACCCTTTAGGATGCACCAACTTAATCTTTGCTTGAAGACCTTTGGACGTATCCAAATCAACCAGGATCCTAGCATAAGTTGAGTGAAGAATATCGTCTGATTCCTCATCAACCATCAAGAAGTCCCCAAGAGCCTCACCCACCGCCTCAAGAAGAGAGTTAACCTAGAAATGAAGAGGGAGATGAGGGAGCCTCACCCAAGTAGGAACCATGGAGAAAGACTCAATAGAAGCATCAAAGTCTGGATGCCAAGGCTTCATCGTGAGCATGCTCCGATCATTCTAGCTAAAAAAATGATCACATAGTATCACTTTCCTATCAGCAGCCCTCTCAAACTTGCCAATGAAAAAACCCCTTTCCATTGGGAAAATGTGAACCGTTTCAGAAATGATTGGTTCCCAATGCTGAGAAATCCAGGCATGCAAATCTGGAAGACTCGACCAGAGACCCTTAAATCTGCAAATAAGACCATGATCCTCAAGAACTGAAGAAGCATGATCAATGGCTTCCACCACCTCTCCATCCAGAGAGAGGATTAGAGAGTTAGAGAGAGGGAAAGGGGCAACAATATGGTTTCCAACAACCGAGGACTGCTTAGAGGCAGCAGGTTTTCGCTGAGAGGAGCCCCCAGCAGCAGGAAGATCCGCAGCAGGCACCAGAGGAACATTATCCCCAGCCGTCGACGACGAAACCCTAACCTGCCCAGGAGAACCAGGCGCTACAAGGGAAGAATCCACCATGACTCTCCCAGCAGCAGCCGCATCCACCTTACAGGCATCCACGTTAGCAGTATCCTTAGCAGCCGCATCTACCAGACATGCATCCGCACCTTTAGAAACCCTAGCGGCGGCAGTCGCGGCAGGAGGTGCAGGAGGCATCGCGGCGGTTATCCTTTTGCAAAAGGATAACCAAGCCAGATATCCTTTTTAATTTATTATATTTACATCATGATTTAAATGCATATTATTTGAACAAATTCATTGATTTTGTAACCAAAATTATGACTAAATAGAGATGCACATGTGGATACAGAGAAAAGAACAAGTTTCATTTGATCCAAATTATGTGTTTATAAAAGAATGCAATTGTGCAAAGAATTTGAAGAAGTTACTAAAAAAATTTGTTGTGTATTGATGCACACCTAAGCAAAGAAACCATGGGTAAAGAAATTCAAAGAAAAATATGTGTATATTGGAGTAAGCTTTTGTAAAGGGTCAATTTTTTTTGAAGAAAATCTGCAAATTTTGTATTGTTATAATTGGCTTGGTTATCCTTTTGCAAAAGCATGCACAAATATGAAGAATTATATATTATCTTCAAAAAAAATTGACCCTTTACAAAAGCGTACTCCAATATACGCATATTTTTCTTTGAATTTCTTTACCCATGGTCCCTTTGCTTAGGTGTGCATCAATACACAACGAAATTTTGCAGTAACTTCTTCAAATTCTTTGCACAATTGCATTCTTTTATAAACACATAATTTGGATCAAATGAAACTTGTTCTTTTCTCTGTATCCACATGTGCATCTCTATTTAGTCATGATTTTGGTTACAAAATCAATGAATCTGTTCAAATAATATGCATTTAAATCATGATGTAAATATAATAAATTAATAATATATGTTATGCCTTATATATAACTTAACAAAGTAGTATGATGCCTCATGTGATCATTTCTTAAACCTTGTTTCCTTTGACTAAGGGTGCATGTTGTTGGTGCCCCACTTTGTTGCTTCAATTTTCTTTATTTTACCCTTAGGTTACGATCATTTTGTTATCCGACCTTTAATAATTGATATAAGAGAAAAAAAAATGGATTTTTCATTAGTCAAAATGCCTCTTAAAGTGTTGCCTTATGTTATTTCTTGTGTACCCATGGTGAATCAAAAGTTACAAAAAAATCTCAAGTTTTATAATTGCTGCATTTTTTCAAGTCATTTCCTTAAGTTTCTAGAAGTTGTTGGAGTTTAGAATTTTCAAGGTTATCCATCTTAATATGGCATCTCATCCATCTCTACTAGTCTTATATCTTTATTGGGTTATCATAGTTTGTCCTTGCAATATGTATTTCCACCTAATCCCAACATCACAGTCCTTTTCCTTGTAAATTTCTTCTAAGTAAAGATTTTAAAATATCAAACCGCCCTATTGGCATACCATCCATCTAGGCCTCAAAATAACCCAACCTAATGCCTTCAAACTTTTACATATTGGATTTTCAAACTTGTGCTTCTCGACGATATTGTTTCGCTAGCATCCTAAAGCTCTAATTCCCAAAAAAAAGTGCACTAAATACTCAAGTCTTTTATTTGCACTGAACATTCAAACTTCCTTATCCTATCATGTCTTTCATTCTTTCCATGTCAGATTATAAAAGTTTGTTTTCCTCGTGTATGCTTCACATGCTATCCCCAACTCTTGATTGTAGACTCGTTAAGTTTCACCAAATAGTCTATCAAAGTTAAAGTTCAATCCATCCTTCTACTTGAGTACATCTTCCTTATTATGTTAGACATGCTAACCCTATAGATTCAATCATAATTTCTTTGAGTTGGATTATTGTCCATCCCTTTAACTAAGTACTTGTACTTATGAATCTCTAAATTACATCACTTAATAACTTCCCTTACACTTTCTATCAAAGTTAGAGATGTTGGCTTTCCTTCAAAGTGGTACCAAGTATGAGTTAACTTTAAACCTTGATCCCTAATATTTTGACAATCGCGTATCTTATTGAGACTCTTTATTTAGACTTCTCCCATTCACTTGAATTTTTAATCAACTCTAATCCCTAATACTCTAACTTCCCAATTAGCATGAGCTATGAGGTATTCCTAACCTCTCACCCCCAATAGTCTAGTACTCCTACATTTATCAAGTTTTGGAGCCCCACCTACCCTCCTAAACATTCCAAGTCACCATTGATGTCTTGATATGATGTGAAAATATTGCATATCATATTTTCTCACCTAGAAATTGATTATTCATTAAAATGGGCATGGATTCACATATGTCCAATAAACAAAAATGTGGATGGTATTGATAGTATTTTTAATATAGGAAGTGAAGCTCAACCATTGTTCCAACAGACTGTGTAGGATATTTCTCGATGTGCACTGTAAGACCATTGACAACATTAATGATGAGTGCACCTTTAGATTGGGAAGAACATAATCCTCGTAACTTTCTAGTACATCCAAGTAGATTTGCAATGTGAGGTGAAAGTTGAATAAAATGACATGTGATGGGCATTGACATCCTCTATAGTGAATCATTTTGTGGGCTTGCACATTTATTGTAGATCTTGGCATCTCTCTCAAAGGGAATAAAAGACTATTGGATGTCATTTGAGGGGATGGAAAAACAAAGAAGTGGGAATTTACAAATCTAACGAGAAGACATGTAGGAAACCTGAGGGTTTTAGTTTTACAATTATGGGCATTGTAATTTTTGAGATTGTATTGATGTGGGTTTGTTTGAAATAAATAATTGAATCACTAGAATTTTTTAAGAATAGGTGTAAGTAGCAAATTTGGGATTGGTTAAGTGTCTTCAAGAGTTGTATATGTATTGTCTTGATAGATTTTAGTTAGTTGGTCAATCATAAAGGCATAATAACATTTTTATAACTCTTATAATGTATTTTCACAAGACCTAGTTTTTGTTATTATTAATTAAACTCATATTAAGTTCTACAATATAGAGAACTTAGTTTATGGGTGTGTTTAAGTACTTCAAGTGTCTTGATTAAGATATCACATTTGGCTTTAGTTGTTACATGCTTTATGTAAATTCAATTCTTTATGTTCATTGATATATAACCATTAGTCTATAATGTGTTCTTAATTCCATCATTTGAACACATTAACATAAACTAAACATTACATAATCATTTTTAGTTGTGTTATGTTCTTCCAAAGATTGGCAACTATAGCACTTGGAATATTATCAAGCATATGGATGTGAGACCTACAAGTCATATCACCAACACATATAATTGTATATCATTGAACATTATTTTGCTCTTTGAAAACTTCACACCCCATGTCTAGGGTGTGCAATAGAAATGTAATCCATAATTGGTAAATCCAAAATTTAGAATTTACTTTTGTTTGGCAAGAGATTCGTTAACTTTGAAACCTTATGTTATACTGTACGCTAGAACTCGGTAAGTTATTGTGCATTGATTTTGATTTTAAATAGGAATTGGCATGCTTAGACATTCCACTTTAGTTTTTTTATTTGAATGAAATTGTTGTCCATCATACAAGGAGGCGAGTTATAAACACTTCATGCCTTGTATATTTTTACTTTGACCAAACTTGTTCCCTATCTTGGTGAACTTTCCATCTCCATTAATTGATTTTCTTTATTTGTTTTTTCCCAAAAGCATATTAAAGTTCTTCCCATTTCCTTGCGTTAAAACACAAAATAGAAAATAAAAAACAACATACCAATAAGACAAAGCTTGAGACATGGATCTTAACTTTTATGAAAAAATGTGGAATTTCTACTTAAAATTTGTCATCATATCGAAAATTTGCATATGTGCAAACAAGTTAGAGAGCATTTCTAGCAAAGACATTTGAAAGATTGAAGAAGGTTTAATAAGTTGACTTGAGCACACTCTAGAGAGCTATAAATTAATTTTAGAAGTTTTTGTTGGACGGTTACCAATTTGTTTTGTAATGTACACTAGCATCCTAAGTTCTCACATTCGCATCCCTCTGACATGCTAGTGTCCATTAGTTGTGTTTGTGTCTTGCACATAAACATTAATGTCCTCTACGAAATATCACTTCTTACTTGCAAGCAATTTATATATAAAGAAAAAAAATGTCTAAGGACTATTTTTGGGATATGTCTCCATTATATCCCACAATTTATGCAATTGTTTTGATAGACATGGGTTGTATAAGATGGTTTGTGCAGCAAAGAATTCAAATCTAATAGAAGTCTCATTAGTGGTTAAAGTGTCATGAATTGTTCATTAGTTGTTAACTAGACTGTATGTATCTCATAGGTGCATACCTTAAATTCTTAATTCGTTTTCCTTTAAAGATGGAAAAATATAAATTTGAACTCAAGGGGTATTGGCATGTGATTATGTCCAAGTAGATAAGAGTGTGGATGATAGCATCAAAGTTGATTAGATGATTAAAATCAAGAGATGTAGTAATGTGAGGGTTAATGAGGCATACAGCTAGATAAAAAAACATAAATTGAAAGATGAAAAGTAATTAAGAACCATCACAACTATCATTAATCGTGTTTATAAAAATCAAATACAAAACAAAAAAGGAAAAGTGCTGTCTTTTGAACTCTGCAATTACTTGCAAGGCATAAAGAAATCAATGCGGCGTGAAGTAGAGTTGTAATAAGAATGCTGGCTAAAAACCCAATTTAAAGACTCCTCTAATGCAACACTATATAAACCCAAAACAAAGTACAATGAATGTATAAGAAAGGAAAAAATTTAATAAAAAATGGAGGCCCGAGGCTTAAGTTTGCATGTCCAAAATAAAAAATACATATATAGATCTATATATGGTCTAAACATCGAATTTAAGGTACTGTATTTGAATTACGGTGAGGATTACAGATTACAGATTACAGATTACCCCATGTTACAGGCTCTCAAACTTCTGTGTATATGCTACTGCAAACACAGGAGGCATCATTTCCGATATTTGACAGAGGTAGAGCTACTAAGGCATGTATAATTTGTTCTGACATTTGCATCTCCAGGCTTCAGGGTAGTATTCTGTCGGTGCAAATCTCGGAGTTCCTGGTTTCACAGGCACTCGAACAGCCTTACATGGCGTACATTTTCCACATTTGGAGATGCATGTGGGCGGCCATGATCCTGGTCCGCTTAGCTTCCTTCTCCTCCTAATCTCTATCTCTTCTTTGCTCTTCTGTAATATAGCACAAAGTTACAGCTTGTTAGACCATTACCCAGTTTGAAATTAGCACAAATTGTTTGTCATTTGAGGCATCTAAGATCCAAATAACCTAAAATACAATGTGTCATAGATACTGAAGATTTTATACCCGATGTAATTGTGTTGTGGTGGTTCCTCTGATTGCAATCTGACCATGCACATCTGCTTGCAGACCAACACAGAGCTTATTAATAATGTCTGCTGGTCTCTAACTAGTACAAGATTATTTCAACAATTCACTCACCTGTGCACAAAACATGACTTGTATCTTGAAACAACAGGAGGATTGCAGTGGAATACAGTAACAGAGCAAGGCAATAAACGAAAATCTGTCCTATTCGGGGAATGAGCTCCATCTGGGAGAAACAATTAGCCCACCTCCTCCTTGTTGAATTCCAGGCCTCTGTTTCATTATATAATGTTGAATCCTCTCATAAGTAATAAAATTCAGGCTTCTGGTACTTTTTAAATAAATCCAAATGTCCCTCTTGGCTTACTGGATATTGTTGGGAAAAGACCGAAAATTGTTATATGTCAGGTACATTCCCAATATTGTAGCTGCAGTACAAGAGGACCAAGTAAAAGTAGACGGAACAGGGGAGCCTGTGCTCGAATATGGCAAGGGCTGTAGCTTTCTGTAATCTGAACTTTATAATTCCACCATGAAATCACCAAGAGGGTACAGAAACTACTTAGAATTCAAATGTAGTTTGCAAACTGCAGGGCTTACCAGCACAAAGACCCTCGTGAAATCTAGGTACCTATCTACAGAGTACTGAAAGATGGGCTGTGTTCCTTATTTAGGTCAACCACATGCATATGGTATGAAGTCAACTTCTAGACTAGGACATCACTGAAATCAAGCTCTCCGCCTGAAAACTAGTTTCTTTTAAGTTCTAACGCCATTGCCCTGAAATCTCATCATCTGCTAACTAGTTTCTTTAAGTTCTGATGCCATTGCCCTAAAATCTCATCATCTCCTAACTAGTTTCTTTAAGTTCTGATGCCATTGCCCTAAAATCTCTTCATCTCCTCATTGAGGAGAAGACCCTAGTTAGAAGTACAACTTAAGAAGAAACCCACAAAGGTAACCTAACCAGTACCAGGGCAAGTGGGCAACCGTCCCCACAAGTATTTACCAATTTTGAACTTAGTGATGAACAAATAGTGAGGTGGGGTAGTTCAGCAAACTAAACAGAGCGCCGTCAAGATTGGAAGAATGATGATGGTGATGCCTAGAAGAGTAGGGGAGTAATTGGGGCTCTTAAACTTAGGACTCCCAGCACACTGATGTTGAATGGCATGTGAATGGTTGCTTTCTGGTGCAAATTTCCAGATGTGCAATGCACGTTTCATTTGTAGGATGTGTTGGGTAGTGGAGATAAAGGTTAGAGTTATGGTGTACGCATTCTTAGGCACTCACTTTGTCTATAGGTCAGCCGACAGCACCTTCAAACAGTCCTACCCTCCCTTCGTAACAGTGACAGAAGCCATGTCAACATGCTACACGACACCTCCAGCCTCCAAGCCCTTCTCACTCAACCATAACTATTGCTTTGGTTTGTACTGCTGAGAATTCTTGACCCATATGGGAATGGGACCGCATTCATTTTGGATGAGACCGTTGCACTAGTACATTCGTTGTAGTAGGAACAGCTCAAGGAGCTTCTACCATTAAATTGGATTCAGATGGGACGAACAGAATAAACTGAAGTACATGTTCTCCTCTCCTTGACCAAGTGGAATAGGACATCTGTTAAGGAGATGGGTGTGAGGTCAAGGACCTGCCTCAATAATTGGGTTAGAATGGAAATAGAAGTGGATTTTTTACAATGGGGTTATAAATGGAAAAGTAATTATGTGACAATTGACACATCAAACAAGGTATAAAACAAGGTATCACACTCATCTACCTAGATATAAGTGGAAGATGTCAAATAAGGTACAAAGAATTTAGAATTTAGAAGTTCAAGATATTAAAGGATTACCGACAACTTTTAAAATGGAGTTTTGAGCTACTTGTTTGGCATATCAAGGGAATTCAGCAACATTACACAAGGCAGCTTAGCTACTTGTTTCGTACGTCAAAGAGATTTCAACAACGTCACACAAGGCAAATTTCTAACTAAGTGGGCTACTAGTGTTGTTATCCAACTTCACAAAAGTTGGGAAATCAATGGTCCTTCTAATTATCGTATTTATGAGTAATCTTCTTCTTGGAAAGCTTTTCAGGAAAAAGATGGTTGGAAATGAGGGAAACAAAATAAAGGCGGCTAGCTTTAGGCCAAGGCACTCTACCATTGATCTCTTCATCACTCTTAAGCACTTCATTGAGAAGATTTGGGATACCCAAGGTGGAGAAGATTTTTGTTTCTTCGTTGACTTTAAAAAAGTTTTTGACATTGTTCTTAGAGACAAGCTTTGGAACAGAATGGACAAACTTGGGATTTCTAATGAGTATAGAGTGGTTGTTCATAATTAAAGAGTGTATGTCTGAATGATTTGGTAGTGACGTTGGAGTCAAGCAATGGTGTCCTTTATTCCCAATGTTGTTCAATTTATATATTGATAAACTTTTAGAATTGCTAAATAAAACTATTCGAGAGGAGGCCAACAAGCGGGCTACGTGGTGAATTTGCTTTTGTATGTGAATAATCTTAATTTAATATCAAAAACTATACATGGATTAAGAGAACATTTGAAGGCTTTAGAACTCCTTTATCAAGAGGCCAAGATGCAAATGAATACCAACAAAACCAAAGTCATTATTTTTACTTTGAAGAGGAAGAAGCAACTTTTAACTTTATCTTTGAGTGAAGCTCGTTGGAGATAGTCGAGGAATACAAGTATCTAGGAATTGATTTTCACAATAAGCTCGGTTGGAATACTCGTAGAAAAAAAAACATACAAGGAGGATGAGGAACCTTGTTCCTTAAAATAGATGTGGGAAAGTAGAGTTCTATGATTGGAAAACCAAGAAAAAAATTGGTTCGTTGGTTGCACTAGTTGTCCTCTATAGTTGTGAGAAACCACAAGTGGAAGCAATTAGAAAGAATTCAAAACCACTTACTCATTGGCAATCTCAAAGTAAAGTCAGTGGTCCCCTACAAGATTCTTTGGGCTAAGGCAAGAACATTTTCAATGGAAGCACTAATGATAATTTGTTTGCTAAGCTACTTAATAAAGGTTGATAGCATGGAGAAGCATTGTTATCCCAAAAAGGTAATTGAGGAGGAATTTGATCATAGGAAAAAGGCTTGGATGAAATAAAACAAGTGAATGAGAAAGCGGGACATTAATTTGCAAGAATGTCCTAAAACTAAAAAGAGATAAAAAAGTTAGAGTTAGAAAAATTCAGAACTAGAAGTGGACAAAACGAATTGGCTGAAAAAAAAAAAACGTACTATGCCAAAGATTTCAACCCCGCATGAGGATATGATAAAAAAAATGTATTTGAGGGTTGCAATCAACGGAAAGACTTTAGTCTTAATTGTATAATTGGGGACCTGTTCTCATAATCTTAGATGTGAGTTAGGTAGATGGACGGTCCTCAAGAAAGAGTGGGAAAATGAACTTGCATTTTGTATAGCAAAGGTGTGTTTGAAACTGAATGACATTTTTTCATTGATTGTGTTGTCTATAAGGATATTTGCATTCATTTTGAAAATAATTTGAAGGTGTTGTCTAAATGAGCTATTTGAGGAAGAAAGGTTTCATAAAATAATAGGATTCCTAATCAATATTCATAATAGAAGAGATGGCATTGAAAAGAATTTGAAAATGTGTTGATGTTTTTTTGCTTGGTCCCTTAGACCACATGGTCATGTGGATGACCTTAA
Source organism: Thuja plicata (assembly GCA_018584345.1). NCBI lineage: Eukaryota > Viridiplantae > Streptophyta > Pinopsida > Cupressales > Cupressaceae > Thuja > Thuja plicata. The sequence continues at coordinate 1,069,338 of MU227121.1, read as the reverse complement.
AATTACTTCATTCATTTATAGATCACAATATTGGGAGATCTATTTTTGGGTCTAACATATGGCTTATAGTATATGGGACTACCTTATACTATATGTGCTACAAATGAGGTGTGCATATCTTGTCCCTATATGATTTAAACATGTGACCTCTCTTTGAAGAGTACCTGTTCTCCACCATGGAATAACATAATAATTTCTATATTATTGTTTTGTTATTTTAGTAGGAGGTGGGTTTTATTTTAGTGGAAACTATATGGGTAAGCATGTTTGAGTCAAAGTAGTGTTGGGATGTGTGACCTCCAAGGAAGTATTGATGATCGCCCATGCGAACATCACCTAGATGTAATGAATGCTAAGTGGATCATTCATTCTTATAAGATAGGGGTTCATGAGAACTACTACTCATAAAATATAAGTAAATGAGTTTGACTCAAAAATTAAATAGGTGTATCTTGATAGCAATACCATAGATTGACATAGTCTTGGTGTCGATTGATTGAAAAAGAGAGGTTTGTTTTTATATGCATAAAATGTTTTTGGCTCACTAGGGATTAAAATTTTCTAAGTGTAAGGCATCTTATAAGGATAAGATCAAGGTCTTGTTCTTGGTAACTTTGGGAGAATGATTATCTCCTAGTCCTTGTATTTTGTGGAAAGTGGTATCAACTTAAACTCAACCTTTTGAATCAAGTGGCAAAAAAATATTGGTTTGACATAGAATCCTCTATAAAAGAAAAGAAATTTTTTTTATAATTGCATAATAATCTTGGTTTTTTAAAAAAATTCTTTGTTAATACCCCTTTTATCAAAGCAAACAAAGTTTATAAAGTATCAATAAATTAAAAAATATATTGACGATGTGCATCAGAGACTAATGTTAATGGATTATTAAATATGGTTGAGATACACAAAGGTTAGATTTGATGGTTGTCAAATAATATAATTTTTTACTATAAAATACAATTAAAATGATTACTTATAGCTAATGATGTAAGGAATTTTTCCAATAGATTGAAAAATAGACATAAATTCATACTCTAGAATCTACAAGAAATAAAAAATAGTATATAGACAAGAAAGAAATTATGATCTAGATTTGACAATCATGGTTGCCTAATTTGATGACACATAAAGATAGTAAACTAGTAGAAGTTCAAACGAGGGTCATCACCATCATAAATAAATAATATTAAAACCGGGCAAAAATATATACAAGATAATTTTATGAGTTGTGAATAAGATAAAGTCTAACATGGATGCTCAAAAAAATGGTGTACTAATAATAGTAAACATCATTAGTGCATAACGATAAAAATAGTTCAAAGGAAAATGGATTGAATGAAGGATAACTTAAGAGACACCTTATTTAAGGGCTAAGTTTAGGGTAGTGCGTTAAAAAATATATTCCTGATATTTTCAAGACAATTAGTAATAGTTCTTGATAAATTCGGAAGATTGAATAATACATGGACAAATTATGACATCTATTGGTAGTTAAATTAATTATTTCTCATAAGAAAATATAAAGATTGGTCATTCACGCCTAGTAAAGCACCTAATCAATGTGATTGCAACCCTTACCTATAACTTGTATGATAGTAAAAAGGTATTTGTTGAACATGGAAAAAAATTATTTAGATAGTCTACCTATTGTTGGTTTCTAGAAGGAACAATCTAAAAATAAACACATCCCAAAAGATTAAGTGGCATTGGACAGGGAGAAAGGTCTATGTGGCAAGGGTGTGAAAACTTAAAAAGGCTTAAGAAAAAGAATAACATGTAAAATATTGGGTGCCATTACATCCAAATCAAACCAATTGCTAAAAAGGACCTAGACCTAAATGCATATAATTTCAAGAGACATATAGGTGGTGATATATCATCAATCCCAAATAATTTTAAGGCTTCTCAATTTTTAAAGCTTCTCATGGCATGAATTTTTGGAAAAGAACAATCCAACAATTAGCACATCTAAAATCAAAAAATAGTGGATGGGAAGAAAGATCCACACTACACAAGATTGTAAATTCAAGAACACTTGAGAATAATTCTTGGCATTGGAGACAATTCGAACAACTTAATATTGATCCAAGTGAACTTCTTCACTTGAAAAAGATACTAGAGGACAAATCATTTTTTATTGAAGAAGGTAAAGATGAAATCATTTGGAATGGCTCAAAATCAGGGGATTATAAGGCAAAGGATGGATACTGAGTTCTTTTAGACACTTCTTCTCATAAACAACCTCAATTTTTTAATCAGCTTTGCTAGAATAAAGCCTGCCTTCCCAAAGCAGGAATTTTCGCTTGGGCAGCAATTCAAGATAGAATTCTAACTGCTAATTGGTTCAAGAAAATGGGATTTCATGGACCGACTAGGTGTGTTTTATGTTACACCAATGAAGAGGACACGAATCATCTGTTGCTAACTTTCCCCTTTGCATCGGAGTGTTGGCAATGGCTTTGTGCAAAGTTGGGGTGGTCTTCTGCTCTTCCGAATGACATTCTTTCACTCTTCACTTCTTGGCCTTAGCTCTTTAAAGATAGCTTATTTGGCAATTTATGGATAATCACCCCTTCAATTATTATTTGGGAATTATGGAAGGAAAGAAAAAGAAGAATTTTCCAAGATAAGTCTATAGACAAATCCTCAATCCTGAACTGAATTGAAGCCTCCATAGTGGAAGTCATGAATGCTAGGATCCAATTACAAAGTGCACAACATAAGTATTACACCAGCTGGGATGATTTCATGAACAATTGGTATTGGAGTTAAAGAAAATGTCACCCTTAGAGCTAACTACAAGTGGAGCCCTCCTTCTCTGGGTTGGTATAAATTGAAATTTGATGGAGCTTCAAAGGGAAACCCTGGTCCTTTAGGGGCGGGTTGCATTATTCATTCTAGTGACGGCTCCCTGATTGTCAAATTGGCAAAACCATTGGAAATTGGCACATGCAATTTGGCAGATTTTAAAGCTCTACTATTGGGATTGTCGATGGCATTTGAAATGGGCCTCAAAAAACTAGAAATTAAAGGGGATTCCCTGATTACAATAAATGCAGTTAGAACAGGGTCATCTCCAAATTGGAAATTGCATGCAATTCTAGAGGTGATTTTAAATTTAATAAAAAAAATTGAATCCACAACGGCTAATCATATCTACCGGGAAGGAAATTTCATGGCCAATGACCTGGCTAATAAGGTAGTTATGGGTGAACACATCAAATACACTTAGCAGTTCAGTTGGGCAAGTGGTACATTTCAGCAACGGTCTTCGGGAGTCTAATCGTAGTAGCTCACCCCGAGTCTCATCGACTTCAATACAGATTTGACACCTTGGAAAAATGTGATCGTTGGGGATGATGTGATGGCTCCTGACACCAACAAATGACTCTTTGTATCTCAGAGAGATTCCGGACGGTGGCACAAGATTGCAACAAAACTCTCCAGACTCACTTAGCGTGAATTGAACACTTTCATTCAATTCACATCACATCATCCTAGCAGAACCTGTTCTTGGGCTCTGTCGCACAAAACTCTCTTCCTCCTTTCTAGCACAACTGCCATCTCTTTTTTCGGAATGACTGGAGTACTTTTAGGCGAAACTTTTTAAGTTTCACTAAAGTTGGGAATTGCCATTTTTCTGCTTTATTTTGAGACACGACATTGACAAGGAGAGTACGCTACTCAGAGTTATGCCAGAGTGTGACGCGCTAACATCAAGTAGTTTGGATTGCATTAAGTTGGCGAGTTTATTATCCCAATAGTATTGGATTTTTTACTAAAAGATTTTCTTGAGATCAAGAGTGATAGACTTGTGAGACAGAAAGATGGACTGCCCAATTAAATTTGGTTCTAATATCGAACAAATTGCCTTCGACACCCCTGTTAAATCCAATCAAATCAAGGAAGTATGTATCTATCAACATCCCCTAGTCACTCATGCGGTGAGGAAAGTTTTAGGCTACAATTTTCTTTGTACAAACCATAGGTTCAGGGTTTCTTCAGACATCTGCGCGGGATTCCTAGCAAGCATTCTGGTTGCAAGGGCTTCAAAGTCGCTGGCAAAGGATTTGTGTGACCGTTTGTTCTCTGGGAATTTCATAGTGGGGCTCCATAAAGCAGTCATGAACATTGATGCAGATCTCACAATGCCACTTCCATAAGATTTGGCCACGACAATGACTTCCTTGGTTTCGGAATTGGCCCCAAACAAAATATCTATGTTGGGCCACCTCGACGCCTTCACATTCTTTGGGGCTGGGAATGGGAGGACCACCAGCTACAGCTATGCATGATGAGGAGAGGTCTAAAATTCCTCTCTAAATTTCTAGGCATTGAGGAGGGTTTAAATGTCTCGTATGACGACAATATAGACGAAAATCTCCCTTGGGTTTATCAATATAAGTATGATGAAAGATTGGATGGGTTGGGGAGTTCAGACTCATCAGATAATGCAATCGAAGAGGATGATATGGAGGTCGAGTCTGATGATACCAGTGGCGAGGACGAGGTCAAAGGTGATGATGCAGAAGATGAAGATAAAGAGGAGGCGAAAGATGAGGAGATTGGCGAACCACCTGAGGAGTCCTTTGAGGACGAACCAGAGGATAGCGGCTCTCCAGCCTTGGGTGATAGCTCTAAATCAGGTTCTGGAGGAACCACAAAGAATGAAACCACTTCTCCCTCTATGCGATTTCACGAGCTAAGTTCATTTGGGGCTTTCTGAATTTTGAATTTTGAATTTTGCTTAGTTATTAGAATCTTTGAATTATGAACTGCTGCAAAAATTAAATCTTGATTGAGCCTAGGTGCTCTGTTCTGGGTTCACAATCCTCTTGGTAGGATTGGGTTATGAACCAGTAACTTTTTCGTATGCTTTCTTTACTTTTTTACAGTTTATATATTAATACAAATCTCGGCTTCGGCCCCTTATCGATAAAAAAAAAAGGCACATGCACAATCATATATATCCTTAGATCAATTCAATTTCATGGCTAAGAAAGATCGAAACTAAAGTACGTTATGGACTAAAAAATAGGAGCACATACTCCTCATTTTCCATCATTGTTAATTTTCAATTCTATAAACACGTGAATAGATTGTGAACCTTTCCAAGAAAATTTATTTGTATCAAACCAATTTCTTTAGTGCATAATTTATATGAAAAGTGAATGGTACATCAAATGGTTGGCGCATCTAGGATCAAGAGGATATCAACTTGTACTCAAATACATATAGAAACTTGACTTCTTGTATTTAAATTTACTTGAAGGTGATATATTTTTTAAAACATTAATACTTACTACTTTTACATACATGGTATTAAGAGGAAATAATGTTATGGGAAATCAAGATGTTTAGATGAAATGAGGTTATCCTATAAAGGTGAGGAGTTTTAGGCCCTTTGTGTCTAATTTCTTTTGTGAATAATGTGAAAAAATTAAATTTACGATAACATTTCCTAATAGATATTTGTTTCCTTTTTTAGCAAGAAAGGTTATACAAAAAAACTCTTGGAGAACTCTACAATGTTTTCCTTTATATAGCAAAAAGTAAGCAGGATGAGAGAACCCCTTGTGACAAAAAGAAATGGCTATTGGTTGTACATATTATCAAGAATGTATCGAAGCTAACATTTTTAAGAGCATTCGCCCTTCATATATTTAAAGCATTAAGGTCCATGAGTCACATATTAAGATCCAATAAAATGTGAGATATAATGATGTCATGATCTCTAGGGATTTCAATGCACTCCTCCTAAGAAATTTTTAATATTAAACACTTATTGTTGGATACATGTCAAAAATAACATAAATATAAAATATATAGATGTAAAAAAGGGAAGGCATTTTTTCTTTCAAAATAATTGTAACATCCTACATCGACCAAAAATGCATTTCTTTATGATAACTTACATAGAAACTAAAAATGCAATTTTCTAAAATATTGATGTGATGTCACACACATAAAAGGAATTAAAAATGGGAAATTATTTTACATTTGCTAGTATCAACAAAATAAAGTCTTCTAAGAAACTTTTTGTAATTGTTGGCATCAATAGATAAGGCCTTCAGAGAAATTGTGACATGAGTGGGGTTTCCATCTAGATTATATGCCCTGTCATTATTCATATATTAAAAAAATAACAATCATGTGATGTTAGGTATATATTAAAAGGTATGATAAAATAGAACTAAAAGGTTATGTTTTTTATAGATCATGTTACTATCAACGCACCAATAAGACCTCAAAAAAATTATAATGGAAAATCCACAAAATTGAGATTTTTTTTTGTATTTTATGTCGAGAACTTGCATGTTCACATTTATAAAAATAAAATATCAACCTGCAAAGAAAAATAGAAAATTATACTAGCTTTAATAGCTAGATAAAAAAAGTCATTCCAAATTTTCCTTACGTTACAATGGGGATTGAAATTTAATGGTTTTAGCTGCATCCATGAGACCAAATAGTCTATGACACCATCAATTGAATCACCCAATCAAAGATTCAAATGACTCACAACATCATTTTTAAGGTTTCTCCTTGGTTTTGTTGATTTTGGTTAGATTCTCCCCCAATCCTCTTAATATGATTTCCTCAAATAATTATACTGTGGAATCAACTCGTGTTTGTTCCTATCTAGTTGGTTGAATATCTATGTACCTATGCAATAGAAAATGGGGATCACCTAAGAGGATCTAAGCTCTCCCCAATTCATAATGCACATTAGAATGTGAAGCCTCCTCAAATCAAATTGGATCAACACCACAAAAAGAGATGAAGTGATGGTAATAACAGATTTGGGTCTTAGGGGCTTTTGTTCATTTTTGGTGCTTGGAATTGAGAAATAAGATGAATGTAAGAGAACTAAATCTGCAAATGGAAATGCCAAAGAGAGAATGAAATGAAATGTGTGCACCTAGAAATGAAATGGAGATGATGAAGCTTTTGTTGCTATTTATCCTACTGTCAGAGTCCCATAAATTGTTGCACTTCCAGATCTTGGCTATGTAACATGTATGATCTGTGTCCTATGATTTTGGGCATGTTTCTGAGGTTACAAAGTGAGAGACATTTTGCACCTAGGTGCAGAATGAGTGAGATGCCCTATAGTCGGCACTTTTGCCTGAAATTTGTCAAACCTGTGTCGGGGTCTGCAGAGCTCGGATCTTCAATTACAGCTTCCTAACCTATACATGTACACAGAAAAATAGGGAATAAGGTTGGATATAGGGGTGTGCCTCAGTCAAACCCCTATTTACAAATCAACCTTGAAATTTAATTAAAAGAAGTAAAGTATGTTGACATAAAGTAGTAATCAGATTGATAAATGAAGTAGTTCATACCTTTGCAGTGTGGATACCTCTTTGAATGTGATCAAGTATATTTATGCAATAGCTTTAACTCAACATAAAGATCAAAAGGAAATTATGAAAATATAAAACCTTGTGTGATAGATGCTGTAATTCGCTAATGAAGTGAGGAGAAGAAAGAGAAGAAGCTAGGTAGGTTGATGGCTCCTCCTTGATAGAAATTCCTTTTTCTTGACCTCCAATAGAGAAAAGAAGCTAGATCAATGGAGAAAACCACCTTGGATGCTTGAGAAAAAGAATTGATAAATCTTCAAGGTAGCTTTAATTGCCTTGAATTGCTTGATAACCTTGATTTTTTTCTCTAGTTTCTCAATTTCTTGCATATGATTCTTGGATTGATTGCTCGGATTCACCTTTTCATTGCCTTCTTGATTGAATTTATTTGATGAAAGGTTCTTGGATTCAAAATGAGGATAAGTAGGGGGTTTATATACTTTTCACTGCATTTTGTTAACCTTACCCGGGCCGACCACAAATCTAAATCCCACATCCATTCTCTATATAGGGCCCTTCCTTGAAATTTGAGCCATTGTTTAGGGGTGTAGAATGAGTGATACATTCTACACTTGAGTGCATAACATCTTTCTTGTTATGCGCCCAACAATTAGGGCTCAAATTTTTTTTGTGAGCTTCGGTGGATGTGTAAATGGAGGGATTCGGATTACAAATTGTTTCAGGGTTCAAAAAGGTTAAAAAGGCCACTAATAATGATATAGGTCCTAGGTGATGAAATGAATTAAGGGATTGGAGGAATAGAGGAGAACACCTAGAAATAAGGGCCAACCTTGATTTAAACAAGACAGAGATGAGAGAGAAGAAAGAGAGCCCATATTTGAATTTAAGTGTCCACATAAGCTCCTATTATAGAAAACATACTAAAATGAGTGCAAATGGTCCTTAAATTGTAAACTAATCAGATGCTCACTTTTTAGGATGGTACATTTAGTCCCTACTTTAGCTAGAGTATCAAACAACCTCATCCTCGTGGTAAAGGAAAAATGAGAGAGAAATAACAAGGGAGAGATGATCGCGAGCGAATTGAAAAGAGATAAGACATCACTAAGTTTAAGGGCATAATTCCCCAAACAAAGGATCTCAACTCATACATCCATGCACAAGGGCATGAAAAACAAAGAAAAAGAAAAAAATAAAAGGCAACAACAAAAAGGGGTTAGTAAAACTCCAAATCAACTAGTTGAATAGACCTTGATCAAGAGAGTTTCCCTACCACTAGCATCATGTTTGGAAAGCTATTGCTAAAGCATAAATAGTCACATAAAAAAGGACAAAATCATCGTCAAAGATGAATGGGCTCCATGATCTAATCCACTAGCATAGCTATGAGAGCAAGGAGAGAAAAGAGAGAGACCATGAACCCAGTAGAGTAGCAAACTACACAGTGCTATATGATCCATGGGAGAAAAAAAGAGCGAGAAGGAAAGGCTAGAAATTTGTTTTATTCTAGTTCCACTCATCCCAAGAGAGAGGAAAGGAGAATTGATGGTTTATCCAGCTACATAGTGCTAGTTAATTCCACCTTCAAAGGTTTGAACACAAAGTGTCTAGTTTATGCACTCAAGGAAGATTTGATTGCACATAGGGTGGTTTTGGTTGTGCACGGGGTGACTTTGGTTGTGCATAGCGTAGTTTGGGATCAGTCTTGTGGATCCATGAAAAGTGGTTAGTCTAAGGACCAAAAGCGATCAATCAAAGGATCAGTATTGTTGCATAATATACAAAGGAGGATGCATGTATGTCACCCTTCTTATTATGGTGACATAGGAATATAGAGCCATCATAAGGAAAAGAGAAGAAGGGTACCTACTTCCAACAACAAGAGGATATCCTTAAACAACAATGTATGCTCATTTCCAATGAAAAGAGTGAAAAACCCTTGTTAACAAAGGAAATAGATAATCATGAATGAATATTTGCAAGTGGGAAGAGACCCTTGAAAGGAATAGATATTTGGTGTTAATACATCTACATTCAAGAGGAGTTCTTGAACAAAGACAACATCTTCAAGACAAAGAAGGGAGGAGAACAAGATTGCATCGTTTTAGCCCCCTCACTAGTAGGTGAAAAAGGGATTCTTGATGAAGGATAACACACTTTTAAGCCCCCAAGGAAGGGTATTTGTTTAAAATGAACATAGTTTTGTAAATAAGGAAGAGGCTATGATCCAGGATGCACACCTCTTGTATTAGAGAGAATCCTGAATCAAAGAAACAAATCCATATATGATAAGGAATGTCACAAAGTAAAAAAATGTCATCGTAGTAAGCAAAAGTGGATCCTTAGATAAAAGGAGAAGATTGAAAGGATGACACCTTGCCCCCCAAGAATATGGACAAGGGAAAGATAATCCATTATATTCCCTAAGTGATGAATCCTTTATAATTAGATACGCACTCTCAAGCAGGCATAAGATTGCAAGTGGGAATGTAAATCTCCTGAATAATAGAATATCCTCACGCAAACAACAAATGAATGCCAAAAACAACATCATATTATAAAGGAGACCAAAAAAAAGGGATAATGAATTACTTTTATAACAAGGATGAAATCATATGTATACATCACAACATCTCTAAGTGGGAGATCATTTATGATAAGATTTTTTTTTGAAACATGAAAGATATAAAAGTACTTTGTGCTAGAAAACAAAATGCACTACCATGAAATAATGCATGTCCATAAAGAGAAACCATAAAGACAGGAGGATAGCACATTACACAAACTTAGTGTAACATATATTATAATAGATATGCACTTCCAAGGAAGGAAGAGGTTGTAACAAAAGACATGCAATTCCCATGTAAAGAAAGGTCCTTAACAAAGAATCCATGTATAGAAGGATACCATGGTATAATAGATGAACCAACAAAGAGATAATGTATCCTCGAGAATGAAATGAACTAAAAGAGAGACATTTCCCCCCAAGTGAGAGGACAAGGACAAGACCTATTATGTTGCCCCAAAAGTGCATATCATGCAATAGAAAGAGTCTTGTAAGCTTCCAAGATTACACGATGGAGAAAAACATAATAGGATGAACAAATGTTAAGGTATGCTTGTGATACCAAAAAAGAGTATAAGATCCGTAGTTAATGTGAGAAGAGATCTATCTACTAAGTCTTGAACAAATTGCCTAAATTCAACACAATCAGCAAGAGAATGTATATTTCTATGATGAAAAAGACAATGATAATTATCATTAGTAGCTCTTTGATTCTTTGGAAATGTCTAAAAGGAAGGCAAATTTTACTATCATATTTAATCCTCGAAAAGATCCTTTTAGCTAAATCCAAGCGGTCATCAAAGGGAGGTGTAACAGCGGATGGTTTGGGTAAAAGGGTGCTTAAGAAAGGAGGTTTTAGTTGGGAAGAAGAAATATCAGTAAGAATGGAATAAGAAGTGGAGATTGTATTGGCTTGAGATATGAATCCTAGACCACTTCTAGTAACTTGTGTAGGAGCGTCGATAGGAATTTTTATACCTTGTTTATTAATACCAAGACCTTGTCCATTATAAAATTGTAGAGTAGAAATGTCATAACCCACATTATATTTAGCCTTTAACATTGAGGGGGGAGGAATTTCATCATGATCTTTATGAAAATGTGTAGTATAAGGCATAATAGGAAAGGAATTGTTTTATTTATCACTATTCACATCTTCTTTAGATGGGGAAGAAGAAGAAGGTTTATCAAGATTTTCGTCCTTGGTTAATTTCACTCTTGGAGATAAGTCATCAAGAAAGTGCTTAACATCAGGATCAGTAACAATGCTATGATAAAAATAAGAATGTTTAGGATCATCCAAAGAATTACATGAAGTAAAATCATTAGGATTTTGCATTAAAGTAGGTAGATGAGGGGGATCTAGGTCTAACCAATTTAGGATCACTAGGAGCTTGATCTCTATCCCCGTGATTATTAGGAGAATGATTAGTGTGATTTAAGTTAATTTCATCCTTAGATTCAACCTTCTCAATAAAAAAATTTATGAGATCATGATATTCCATGCATTTTGTTCAAAATTTTATAAGAAAACCACATAGAACATTAATAAAAGTATTGAAATATACCTTAAAAGGAAGACAAATATTTTAAATCCTCATTATAGCATATGCCAAAACATGATGAAGGAATGCAAACATTATAAAATGCAATAAAGTATGATTCACTCCATGTGATTGATAAAGAGAAGTAAGGAGGAAGGTAAGAACGTAGTTTATCACACACCAATCTACTTTAGTAAGCTCCATGAATGTTATGCAATGAAAGAGATCTAACACTACAATCAGAATCTAAAGCATGAAAGAGTCAGGTTCATCAGTATGTGCAATAGAAAATGGGGATAACCTAATAGGATTTAATCTCTCCCCAATTCATAAGGCACATTAGAATATGAAGCCTCCTCAAGTCAAATCGGATCAACACCACAAGAAGAGATGAAGTGATAGCAATATCGGATTTGGGTCTTAGGGGCTTCTATTATTTTTTGTTTTTTAGAATTGAGAAAGAATATGAATGTAAGAGAACTAAATATGCAAATGGAAATTCCAAAGAGAGAATGAAAATGAAATGTGTCCACCAAGAAATGAAATGGAGATGATGAAGCTTCTGTTGTTTTTGTTTTGACTATCAGGGTCCCAAAAATAGTTGTACTTCCAGATCTGGGATCTGTAACCTATCTTTTCTCTTTCCTATGACTTTGGGCCTATTTTTGAGGGTGTAGAATGAGTGATACGTTCTGCACCTAGATGAAGAACGAGTGAGACACCCTGCACCCGACACTTTTGCCTGAAATTTGTCAAAGACCTGTGTCGGGGTCTGCGGAGGTCGGATCTTCAGTTATAACTTCCTAACCTATACCTGCACACAGAAAAATAGGGAAGACAGTTGGATATAAGGGTTTGCCTCAGTCAAATCCCTGTTTAGGAATCAACTTGCAAAAGTAATGAAAAGAAGTAAAGTATGCTAATATAGAGTAGTAATCAGATCTGATAAATGAAGTAGTTCATACCTTTGTAATGTGGATGTCTCTTTGAACATGATCAAGTATGTTTATGAAATAAATTTGACTCAACATAAAAAACCAAAAGGAAATCATGAAAAGACAAAACCTTTTGTGATAGATGTTGTAATTCGCCAATGTTGAAGTAAGGAGAAGAAAGAGAATAAGCTAGGTATGTTGATAGTTCCTCCTTGATAGAAACTTCTTTTTCTTGACCTCTAATAGGTAAAAGAATCTAGATCAATGGATAAAACCACCTTGGATGCTTGAGAGGAAGAATTGATGAATCTTGAAGGTATCTTTAATTGCCTTGAATTTCTTGATAACCTTGATTATTTGCTCTAGTTGCACAATTTCTTACATATGATTCTTGGATTGAAAAATGGATTCAAAATGAGAATAAGCAGGCCATTTATATATTTTTTCATTGTATTTTTTGGGTTTAACCTTACCCGGGCCGACCACAGATTTGAATCCTGCATCCATTCTCCATATAGAGCCCCTCCTTGAAATTTGAGCCACTTTTTCAGGGTGCAGAATGATTGAGACCTTCTACACCTAGGTGCATAACATCTTTCTTGTTATGAACCCACCAATCATGGCTCAAATTTGTTTTGTGAGCTTCGGTGGATGTGTAAATGTGGGGATTCGAATTACAGCTTGTTTCGGGGTTTAGAAAGGTTAAAAGGGTCACTAATAATGATATAGGGCCTAAGTGATGAAATGAATTAAGGGATTGGAGGAAAAATAGAGGATCCCATCTAGAAATAAGGGCCAACCTTGATTTTAAACAAGATAGAGTTGAGAAAGAGTAGAAAGTGGACCCAAATGTGAATTTAAGTGTCCAGATAAGGTCCTATTATAGAAAATACACTAAAATGAGTGCAAAATAGTCCTTAAATTGTACATTAATCAATTATATCACCTAATCAAAGATTCAAACAACATGAAACATCCTTTAAGGTTTCTCCTTGGTTTTGTTGATTTTGGTTAGAAGCTCCTCCAATCCTCTTAATATGCTTTCCTCAGATAATTATATTGTGGAATCAACTCTTGTTTTTTTCCTATCTAGTGTGTTGAATATCTATGTACCTCATAAATTCAAGGATGGAAGACTCCTCTATTTCTACTATGCTTGTTCTACAAAATTACAAACCCTCTATTTACACTCTTCCTTAGGTGTAATTCATCTATCTTTATCAAATCTAAGCCTCTGAGAACTAGTCCTCAATTAAGTAATGAGGATATCTTCCTTCAACTTGATTTTTTTATTTTTTTGTAATTCTCATAAGAGGTTGAAATTGTAATCACCTAAAATTGATCTAGTAAACCCATAGCCCCTAATTCGATTAATTGGCCTTAAAAATCCTAAATCAAAGGCATTAATTGCTAGACCTCAATTATGTAAGTATTTAATCAAACTTGCTTGCATAATTAAATCAACTTGTTGAATCAAATCCTTAATCAAAGCTTAAAACGTTTAATTTCATGAACTATAGGGTTTAATTAAAATTCCTAACACGTTTAATTAAAAGAACCCCTTCACACATCCTCACACATGTGTGAGCACATAAAATTCAAATTAAAAAAATTAAAAGGGGATAATTACCAAATTTGTCTCATTCTCCCTCAAACAAGCACAAGGTTGACCAATCAATGATCTTCCACCCAGATCAAGATCACATGGATTGAAGGGAAGTGAATCTCATCCTCCCTTTGTGGCTAAATCTCGGTTGTCCATTTCGAGGGAAATCCTATAAAAGGGATAGCTTCCTTGCTCAAAGGGAGGCAAAATTTGAGAAGTAACATCATAATGCTATTTTGATTCTAGGTTTTGATCATGTTTTAGAATGATTTTCATGGTAGCTTAGTGTTTTGCATTTTGTTATTAAATGGAATTCTAGTTTCATTTCTTAGTATGTAGTTGTACTTTGCTTAGATTAACTCATGTTTAGCATGCATTTAGCCTAGTTGCATTCATGCATTTCATCTCCATACTCTTGAGGGAAAATTATGCAAGTTCATGCATCATGCCCATCTCTTGAATCTTTCATTTTGGTGTTGCCTAGTCATTGATTCCAAATGCCAAACTGATGAGCATCCATTGAGAATCACACTTGCTTCAATTAGGAAGTAATAAGCCGCTTTTGAGGGTAGTTTCATAATGTTAGACTTTGATTTGATTGATCACTAACCCTTGAGCTAATAGTTTATTGAGTGTTTGGTGTTTTCAGGTTGAAGACCATATTGACCACACATTTTTTGCACCCACCGTGGGGCATGAAATGGTTTTTAGCCCCAATTATCAATATTTTTGACATTTTGTTGAAACTGCGATCATTGTCGTATGGCCTTCCATGCTTTCTCGTACGTCAAATTACTAGACTATAGTTTGTCTTTTTTATCATATGTATTGTCGTACGGGTCTACATTTAGTTTAAATTGTCGTACTAACCTGACTAAATTTTTGTACGGGAGATCATCTTCCTATGTTTTGTCGTATGGTTAGTACTAAATTGTTGTACTAGTTTTGATGTCAATCTATCCTTTGTACTCTGTCATTTCAAAAATAGAGAGCACTTTTAGGGGTTGATTTGATCTGATTTTTGGCTTCTAACCTCTGACATGGTTGTGTTGGTCTTCTAGCTCTCTGATTTGGAAGCTTAACATGTTTTTGCAGGACGTCTAATAGAAGGTTTGCTTGTCAAAGTAACACTAAGAACACTCTTTTGAAAACTACTAATTCATTTGTGCTTGTAGGACATTTGACAAAGAAAGGAATCTTGTTAAGACTAGTAAGCTTTTGTGTTTGCAGATTGCCTAATGTCTCCATCAACCAAATGTTCATGTTTTTTTAAATGGTTAGCTAGGCACCTAGTTTAATTAGGGATTTCTTGTGTGAGTCAAGCTAGACATTAGGGGATTATGCTCTCTTTCCTTTTAGGAAAGATCATAAACCTAGACATGTTTGACTTGTCTTAGGCAAGCAATATTTTGAGTAAAATTTGGAGTGTTTAATGTGTTTGGGAAAAAAAAAGAGAAGTAGGAGATTATGCTCTTCTCCTCTTTGAGGGAGAATCAGGAATCCATATCTTCTCTCTTCTATCCTTTTATTTTCATGCATACATTTTAGATGGGCCTTTCGGTTGAGGTAAAAATCTCCTAGGAATGACTCACGTGAGAGTGAGGTGTAATCCACACCACTCCAACTCACGTTAATCAAATTTTGTTCTTGGGGTTAAAGCCTCAAAAGTCGGGTACCATTTGAGCTTATACTTAGCTCTCGCCTAACACATAGTAGGGCCCTTGGGTCTCAATCACATTTATGTGACTACTCGTTCTAAGGTGCTTTGTGGGGCTATTTGCCTGAATTGCGCTTGCACGAACACAAAGGATGTACTCGAACAGAGACCCTTACTAAATTCCATAGAGTAGTAACCACTTGATTCACCTCCAAAAGTGTATAATCCAAGTGAAAGGGGGATAGTAATTCCCCCAAGACACTCGTCATATCATGTCCCCATTCGTGTTTGGAGTAGGCTAATACAGCATCACTATACCCATTGTGTGGATGGTGGTGGTCATATTCTAATTAGCTATTGGGTGTGTACCTAAATTAACGAGCGAGGATTTTCTTACTAAGCCGATTGACTCTAGGGCTAGAAAAAGGCTTCTTTCCTTGAAAATTGCTTTGGGTTTATCTTTGGGAAAAGGCTTGGTCAACTGACCCCTAGCCTTGGATCTGGTTTGACCTGAACCTTGGAGGTCATCTCAATCTGCAGATAAAATATGCACTATAGCCAAGTATCGGAATGTATTTTCTGCAGAATATTCTGACCACAAAAACATTACAGATCATATTATGTAGATTCCAAATATGTAATTTTTTAAAAAAATTGATTATTTTTTCTATTTTTCAATCAATTTCTACTAAAACAGGTGCAGAAACTAGAGATGACAAGTTCTCTTCTTATTTTAATAACTTTTTTATTTGAAGCTTTTGTGAAAAAACAATTATATAACATCAAACTACATATAATTTTATACACTTTAAAAAAATGATAAGTTTAGGTCAAATTATGCTTGTCCTACCCGAGAGGTTTTTAAAAAAATAATTATGCCCAATAAATAATTAATTAAAATATTATTTAATAAAAAAATATAAAAAAAATATTGTCATAAATCTTAATTGTGTTACATACCATGTCCCAAAGGAATTTAGAGAAATAGTTCCATTTAGGTCAAATTATGCTTGTCGTACATGGGCATAGTATGGTCCTGAAAAAGTGACTTTTAAAATGTGGTTTTCAGTGACGCCTATTGAAATTGAAATTGTATCATCTAGGTATTCAAATAAATTACATATTTGGAAAGTAGACTTCGAGTAATACAATTTATAATGCTGACTTTTTTTTAGATTCAATCTCTAAGTGCTTCAAATATTTAGGTCAAACATGACGAATTTGAAATAACAGAAAAAATAGTTCCACTTTTTGGCCAAAAAGAGGACTCAACTTCATGTTGGCACCTTGGTGTTTGTTTATTGCATCCATTTTAATGTATTTTATTCTCTTCCTTGATTCCATACTTTCTTGTCTCTCTTTTAGATTCATTAGTTCCTACACATAGAGCTTTGGAGAGTAGATGGATGGGTTCTTACATTCCATAACCATCTTAGATCTCCTCTTAATGACATTTATCCTTATAGTGATGTTTTTCATTGCTTCCTTTCAAGGATTTTTTATTATTACATGGTTTTTGTTATTATATTGTTTATTGTTATTGATTTAATTCAATCCTCTTCCTCAATTTCTTTCACCCACACATAGCTTTGGTTGGACTTATTGTTCCAACTTAGGCAAATTCCATCACCTATTTTTATTGTGAGCTCATTTCATCTCATTTGTCATTAGTATTTGTTTATGCTTCTTTATATTTGCTACACTCGCTTGAGCTCGTCAATGGCTTAATATCCCCCATATTATTTTGCATCAACATTTATCAATTTTGTAGCCATTTCTAGGAGTGTTAAATAGTCTATGAAAATGGGGTGGCATTATGTATAAGCTTTATCACTTGTAGATATACATATGTTTATTCTCTACCAACCAACAAATTATAGTATTTCCTCTTCTATTCCAATATGTAGGAAAAAACTAGCATCTTGTTATACCGTCATGAGTTATAACATATATTAACTACCTATGTTATATTTCTAGAAAGTGGAACTTGTTGTTCTCTTGGCCTTGGTCTATATGAGAACCTCCTTTATTGGGGGAAAACAAGTTTCATTATTATTTGTATCCATGGTTTGCTGGTTTTGAGGTGGTGTGGTAGTAGGTTACAACTACTTAAAGGTTCTCATGAGAGAAAAGAAGGGTCGACCATGTGTAACCCTTAGTCTTAGAATAAATAATTGCACCTATTAACACCTTATAACCACAAGTGACATCCCACCAACTAATAATTGCATAAAACCTTGATCTCAAAAGGAAAGGAAAGGAAAGGTGCTTTTATAGTTAACGATATTGGATTTTGGGTCTACAGATGGCTTATAGCAATATGGGACTATCTTGTACTCCTTGCAGGAAGAACCTAACTATACTACAAACGAGACATACATACCTTACCCCCTATAGAATTTGAACTCGTGACCTCTCTTTCAAAATAGTTATTACCTAATAAATAAGGATGATAATGTGTCATTACAAAACCCTAGATGAATTATGAAAGGAAAGGGTTAAATATAAGTCCTTGGATAAAGCATCGTTTCACCTTCCAAAGATAATGTCGATCAATCTCGAAGGAAGGAAGGAAGGAAGAAAGAAAGGAATTTTAATGCCATCTATGAGACCATCAATCTAAAGGACTAGGAATCAAATCATAGGCCATTTCATGTTCTTCTCGATGTCAGCTCTTTGGTTATGGACCTTTATTAGGAAACCAACAATTTTGTGATGCCTTGCTTCTTTAAAAAGTTGGTTTAGGCAACCCTCTTTGAAGTTGTTCTCATGTTGACCACAGAGATCTTGGTAAGCAGCATATTGAAAGATAAAGTGTCATTCAATTTCAACAACTCCTTTATTGCACTAACAATCCATCTACTTGTCTCACACCTCAAATGATGAGACCTGGTTCTTAGTTGTGCTACTAACAATCTAGCCTCCCCTTAATTGTCACCTATAAGTACTCTTTTTCATCATGATCCCAAGTGAGATTGAACTCTATCACATAATGATTTGTTTTTTCCCATTTGCTTTGTTCACATAGTAGGTAGCCCTAAGTTTTTAAAATACAATTCTTTTTATCTCATCATTAGTATTGGAACATTTTTGCAAGTCAATATCTCGATTACTCAACCATCCCGTATTTTATTTCATCCACGTCAACTCGCCTCTCCCCCAACCACCAACTTGAATCAATAGTATTTATCCATATTTTCAACTTTCAG
Organism: Thuja plicata; assembly: GCA_018584345.1. Classification (NCBI taxonomy): domain Eukaryota; kingdom Viridiplantae; phylum Streptophyta; class Pinopsida; order Cupressales; family Cupressaceae; genus Thuja; species Thuja plicata. Next base: position 1,050,487 of record MU227121.1, on the reverse strand, counting down.
CTTTCAGTGAATGCATACCTTCACTCATCAATTCAACTCAACTCCCATCAACACAAGATTTTTTTAGGTTCTTTCCCTTTCAGTCCCAAGAGTGATGTAAATCTACTGCAAATGCAGGTAATGCAAGCGACGTTTAGTTTTACTGAAAATGCTTCCATTGAAAGCGAGAGCGTACCGTCAAGTACCTCCAACCAAGGTTGGAACCCAATTATAAATATATACTTTGCAGACAAAAGTTGCAGTGACAGTCACATACATTATGTGTGGGTTTCTCATTGACAGGAGGGTCGGACAGAGAAGCGTCTGTATTATCAATCTGCCTGTCATTTTCTTCTTTCGTGTGTCTTGTCTTGTCAAGGAGGTTAAGAGACAGAAGATTGTTTAATAATCCTGCCCACAGTGGAGTGGCACCTAACAAACCTATGGTTCACCTTCTCACATGACTCACAACAACTTCCTGGTTTTTTCCAATATCTGTGATCATATGTCAATTATAGTGAAAGTACTAGTTTGTCTTCGATTCTTCTTTATGATGATGGATCACCAAATTTGTTTGGAAACAGGAAAGCAATAAATTTATGTATTAATTTTAGAAATTATGTACAATAACATCATGAATTGCTGAAATCATATGTCTACAATGATAGTTAAAGTACTCTATTTTCATGCATTAGAGTTAGAACCTCATTAATAGTTCATGTAAGAAAGATTAAAATTTGATGATGTAGATCAAGTCTTTTAAAAGAATTTTTTTTTTTAAATTTGGCTTCATATTTTAATATTTTAATCTTCATTATAAGTTTGGTTTGAAAGTTTAAACATAAAAAATAAATTAAGAAATTAAGAAAGAGAGAAGGGAGGGGGGAGTTTGAAGTATTTAATAAAGAGAAATAAATGGATAATCAAATCAACAAATTGAAAATGATTATATTGATAAGGAGAGATCACCGAAAATTCAACAACATTTATTTCTAGAAGAGCTACAACTAAGATGATAACCATTAAGAAAGCACTTTGATAAAAAAATGATTGCATGCATTAAGCCAATTGGAATTCTAAGAGGTATGAGAGGGAGAGGAAAGGTCAAATTCTGATGAATTACAACTGATTGTATGTTTGAAGTCATTTTGTTCATGATCAACCGAGTTACAAATGTGATGATTGACATTAATCAGTTAATGTATTTGTTCAGGCTTAGAATTGTCACCCTAACTCAGGCATTAGGGCTACACGACAATTCCATCCTAACCATGGAAACCTCTCCTAGCTGTGGGTAGGCTATGAGTGAAGAGGAATCTCCGGATTCTAGGC